>CM018035.1:25782306-26349806 GCA_008638375.1 Nyssa sinensis
CTTTGGTGGAAATCTACATTTAAAGAGAAAGTTAGTTCAAATGAAATAATCCACATAATGCAAAGAAAGTGAATGAAAAAAAAATGAAAAAAAAAAAAGGTATTTTTGCTGGGTTTGGCGTTTATGCAGAGGTGATTTATCCATCATGGCAGAAAAAAATAGAGTATGAGCATATTGTCAAGAAAGAGTTATGGTTTGAATCTTGTGGAATTCTATGTTATTGTTCTTTCCACCAAGTATTTTCCCAGTTTGCTTTGATTTTTCATATCCATTTCTTTCTTAGCCCTCACCTTATGGCCTATCATTACAACCTAATTAAAGACCTTTTGATCTCTGATTTTGGTATTGACTACATTAGTGGAGAGGATTTATGAAAATTGGACTTATGGGGTTAAGTTTTGAGAGAATTCCTCTGGTTTCAGTTATTCTACTTTTATCTGAGTTTTCAGGTCGTTTGGAGTTAAATTGACTATATGTCATGCCCCGAATTTCTACAAACCCGAGGCGCGACTGACGAGACAGAAAATAAAATAAAATAAAGGATAACTTAAACAAATTTAACTAAACATGCTTCGATTCCCATCAATGCATACAGAAACATAAAATACATTTCACAACTGCATTGTTCATAGGTCATTCGGGCTTAAGCCCTTACATTACAAAACATAAGTCCCATGGACCAAAAATATACCAAGTGCTTCATCCTATCAAGGTATCATTGAGTCTCAAGTAGCTGGAGTATCCTCATCTGAAAAATGTTGCCCACGAATGGGTCAGCTCAACTGCTGGTATGATGAAATGCTAATGCAAGAAATAAAGCTAAGGCGTGGCACATGCAAAGTGTACATTTATATCTAAATGTCATTCAAAGCATCACAGTAATATATGAGTGGTATGCATGACGCACCCATGCACAACTCTATGCCACACCCATGTCTCATTTGCGGGTACTCCTCGATGGCATCGAAGTACCAATGCAATGGCCAATTTTGGGTTTTTCACCACAGGATCTACACCCTCATAATGCATAGCACCACGTGCTCAACTCATGCCATGTTCTCAAGGATTCACCATATGCCAATATGCTAATGTAATCTCAATGAACATGATTTTCAATAATATAGCATGCTCGGGCAATAACATATAAATCATCAGTCAGTTCCATATGTATGCATATCTCATGTGTTCATATATCATAGTTCATGTTCTTCACTTTACTAAACTCTCAAAGAACGCAAGTAACACATAAACATGTGAACAACCAACTTCAAATTATCAAGTAAACACATTCCAAATAAACACATAAATCATTTAAGTCACTCACAAAATATTCCTAACTTAACTTCATTTCTAACATTAGCAAAACACCATACTTGACGGGTTAGTCACAACCCAAGTAAACTGCGCTCGTAATGTAGTGGCTAATAGTGAGAATGTGGAAGGATCAGACTGCCTTCTCCTTGCCTTTTCGTGTCCCTAAAATCATAACAAGTGACTTAGTTTATTTGTTTCTTAAATGACGCTATTCAACAAATTTTATGTCTTTATTTTATAAGTTTCTATTCTGCTAAATTAAACTCTACTATTGAGTCTAGGACGTCGAAGAAAATAAGTTTAGGTTTTCGTAGAACTCAATTCGGACATCTAAGTTCAAAAGGGCAAAACAGTCATTTTGCACTTTTCACGGGTCCTTACATTTTGTGACCTCTTTTCACAAATCGGACTCCACGGTTGAGTCCGGAATGCTCGAGATAATAAAGTTTCACTATTTGTTCACTTAATTCGGAGTTCGTTTGATTGTGCTTCAATTCACGGGCATTTTGGTAATTTTAGAGGTTACTACGGGTCTCTTATTTTTTGGGACCTCGTCTCATAAAACGGACCTCACCATTGGTCTTAGAATGGTCGAGATAGTCAAAATACATATATGGCTTGTCTCATTTGGGCTTCGGACTAATTTGGGATATTTAAATAATTTAATTAATTAATTAAATTAATTTATTAATATTTTATTTAGGAGGGGTCAAAACATAATTAGTCAAAAATTCTGTGGGTCAAAATCAGATTTCCTAAAGTTCTAGGGTTTCAATTTGAATTTCAAAAAGTACAGGGGTTAGTTTGTAATTTCTAATTCTCTTATTCTTAATTCGGATAGCCAAACAATGGCTAACCCCGAAACAGGGATAAGATATCCTTGTTTTCAATTTAATTCCAATTTTAATCTCACAACCCCATAGCCAAACAGCCCCTATCCCCATTTAATTTAAAACCTGTAACCGACACGTGGTAGGGGCGGGTTGCCCTGGGCCCGATCCGAACCCGGATCCGACCGAACCCAGACCCGAACAGTGCCCCTTCTTCCCCGTTTTCCCGGTGAGCCTCCGGTAGGGTTCCGGCACCCTCTTCGGCACCGGCGACATTTTTTCGGCGATATTTTCATGGTTTCTAAATGTGGTTCTCTTTAGTTTTTCACGTAGATTCCATATCTAAGGTCAGTTTTGGACCTAAGCCACTAGATTTTCACGAAATAGGGTTCAAAGATTCTGGTCAACACTCCGGCCGACCTTACTCTTTCATTTTCGTGACTTTTTGGTCACGGTTTAATCTCCATTTTTACCCTAAAGTGTTTCTGCACTATGGAGGAACAATTTCTCATTCCCAAAACCAAGTTTTAAACCAAAAATTTCCACCCAACCGATTATCCTACGTGACTTGCAACTCAATGTTTCTCTCTCATTTCTTAATCGTTTTCTTTCATTCTTTTTGCAAAATGAACCTTACAACATGCTCTTTAAGACCCTATACATCAAATTAATTATCATGCTTATAAAAAAATAAAACAGAACTGGGTCACTTACGGTTTTTGTTGGGTTTCTCTCTCTAGCCGTGCACCTCCTCCACCTTCTGGTTGCAAGCTTGAATCAAGCTCCCAAAATCTCTTCTCCCTTCCAGAACTCTCTCTCTCTCTCTTGCTTTCTGTTTTTCTTTTCCTTCTCTTCTCCCAACCAAGACCAAGATATAAACTCACACATCAACTCTCTCACGTCACCCCCTGCACAGCCCCTTTCCTTGACCCTTCTCCCCTCTGTTCAGCCACCCAAATTTCCCTACAAGGCAGCTTTGCATTAAATGCAAAGCTGCCCTATATATCCACCTATATATCTCACCCATTTACACACACTCTAGACACACACTTACATGACACCCTACACACACACACACGGTCTGTCACTAACACACACACACCAGACCTGTTGCACACACACACAGTGCACACATGCACTATTATATGTACATATACATATACATATATACATTTAATATCCCACCCATATACATACCATATATATATAACACCCATGCATCCATAATAATATACACATTACATTCATTTCACATTTTTAATAATAATAATAACCAACAAAATTTTATATATAAAAAAAAAAAAAAATTTTGAGGTTATTACACTATATCACTCACACTCAAGGTCTTAGCTTTAGGTTAAAGTAAATGCTTAACTCTTGCTTGAAAAATTGCTAAATTTTTGATTGATTTTCTTGCCATCTTTGATGTTAAAAGAGTAAGATACTAGTGATGAACTCTAATTTCAGATCATGGCTTGGTGAGTGATGAGATTTTTCTATGGGGTCTAGTTGATATTGTCTTTGATTTTATTTTTTTTTCCTTTGAGGACAAACAAAGTTTTAAGTTTTGGGGTGTTTGATGACTTGCATAATTTAGAATATTTTATCACTCCTGAACTTTACACTTTAGTCTAATTTTATTTATTTTTTTGTTGATTTTAGGCTTCATTGTCATCATTTAAATTTTATTTCAGATTTGAAGAATAAGTCCCACTTTGGAAGATAACAGAACGGCTAAGGATTTCACAATCAAAAAAAAATAATAATAATAATAATAATAATAATAAAAAGGAGAGCAGCAGCAGCAAGGGCGCAAGGCAAAGAAAAAAAAAAAGTGGCGTAAGACGTGAGGCGCTGAATAGAAAAATGGAAAGAAAGAAGGAAGGGTCCTAGCGGAGGAAATAAAGAAGGAAGGGTCCTAGCGGAGGAAATAAAGAAAAGAAAAAAAAAACATGTGCGGCACAAGGAAAAAGTTAAGGGGTCCTGGGTTTAAAAAGACTGCAGCGGCTGAAAGGAAAAAAAAAAAAAGGCAGAGAAACAGGTAGAAGCAGAAAGAAAGAAAAAGGAAAGAGCTAAGCAGCACTGAACAGAAGCAAAGGAAAAGAAAGAAAGAAAAAGAAAAAAAGAAAGACAGCGCAAACAGGAGAAGCCAGAAAGAAAAGAAGAAAACAGAAAGCGGCGGCTGGGCAAAGCAGGGAAAGAGGAAAAAAAAAAAGAACCAGCGGCTGCGGCTTGAAAGACGCACTGCGGGCTTCAACGAGTATTTTTTAGTGTTTATTTTCTTCCATTCCTCTCAGAAGAAATTATGGTGAATTCGTTTATGTTGAATTTAATTTTTAGCATGAAGTAAATTTTCTTTATTCTAGGAAAATGATGTAATCTAGTCTCGAACTATGCTTGCTTTTCTATGCTAATTTGAAATAATTCTCTTTCATGTTTGTCTGATGTAATCTAGTCTTGTGATTTGTTGTCGAAAGAGGGAATCATATGATAGATCTTGGATATTTCATCATAGGTGAATATAGAGATCGAAAGACTTATTTGAACCTTTGTAGTATTAAAATCATTAGTCTTATTGCATTCTTGCTTTATTAATTTGAATACTCTTGTATAAAATGATGAACAATAATAGTTTCCAATTCACTGTCCAAAGAGGCTTTTGGATGATTTGGAGATTTGCTAACAAACATAGAGAATTAAATTCAATCAGTTAGATGAGTAAAGCATAGTGAGGGATTAGGTGAAATCGATTTCCTAGAAGTTTTCTTTCCCGTTAATTTGATTCTCGAACAACATCTTTCTTTTCCTTTGAGTATTTTCTTTGAATTGATTTATTTTAAGTGCAATTACAAAAATCTTAGTGACTTTTCTATAAAGTCGAGATTAGTATAATTTCATTATTTTTCAAAAGTAAGTTACCAATCCCTAAGGACAATACTCTTCTCATCACTTTACAATAAAACTACGATAATGTGCACTTGTAGTTTTGCACCGATCAAGTTTTTGGCGCCGTTGCTAGGGATTGATTTCTTCTTATTTTTGCAAATATTGATACAAAGTAAT
This sequence comes from Nyssa sinensis, assembly GCA_008638375.1. NCBI lineage: Eukaryota > Viridiplantae > Streptophyta > Magnoliopsida > Cornales > Nyssaceae > Nyssa > Nyssa sinensis. Next base: position 25,787,514 of record CM018035.1, read on the forward strand.
CTTGGTTTTAATTTAGAACTTTATTTTTATTAAACAAAGGTGTATAACAAAAGGATAATCATAGGATTTTGAGCTTAAAGAGATCGACCATCAAGCCAAAATCACACAGTTCACAAAGAAGTTATGAATGCAATAGGGATGACTGAACAAGTCAACAAGCACAAACCTATCAACATATAATGTTAGCTGCCCAAATAAAAGAGATTCAAACTGAATAAAAAGATAAGCCTCAAAGGCGTATTTATCATTCAAAGATAACATCATCAAATCAAAAAATGGTGTGGAATCAAACATATACAAATTGAGTCAAATGGATGCTATCAAATAGGGCCCGGTTACCCCCACACAACACTTATCCAAGTTCACAACTCATCTCTGGGTTCCCCCGAATGGCACCAAAAGCTTTATCATGATATCAAAATATCCTCACCAGGAAAACATGTTGGGTATCATTCCCAAACATCGACCCGTAGGTCATCAGCATCCAAAGAGTCACAATGGGCGTCGTGACAGACACAACCTCGGGTACTCACAAATAATGTTATCAGCAAAAAGATTCCACAAGGTATGTGCATAAACATAGGTTACAAATGTCCACAACAAAAGGGATCATAATGATCACAAAGACAAGATAAAGCCAATGAGTCAAAAGACTCATAGATATTCACAACAAATAGGATATCAACGAATCACAAATTTCCACATAATGGAAACACAATAATCAATGGGTTGTGGACTTGAAGCAATTACTGATACACAATTTCAAGAAGCAAAGATTGGCAACTATATAAGTAGGCCACATTGGCAGAGTAAAAATTCACATATTAGAGTTCAGGTTTACTTACTTTGGATCCTTAGCACTACATTCCCATGCTATTACCTTAGTAGCTATCCCATAGCCTTCTTTCCATTTTTCATCGTTTGGTGATCCTATAACCATGGATCAAAAATATATTGTATATTGAATTTGTATTCATTCTAATTTCATGCATCTTTATTCATCATTTTAAGTTATTTTAAACTTAGTCTAATTGATTAAAAGACCCTTTAGATTCCCAATTTAGGGTTTCTGATACTTCATGGCTTATTTGGCCCTTTAAAGGCATAATGGTAATTTATATTTTTCATGTCCTATATTTTTTCGTACACCATTTACATATTCAAACTTCATTTTTGAGTCCAATTGATCCTTATAACATTTACATAGACCTTTTAATACTTACCGAGTCTTATTTTTCTCAAAAGGATGTCACTGTCAGGTCCAGAATATTAAAGATAATTAGTTTAGGCTTTTCTGGATCTTAATTTGCATATATGTGACTTACATTAAGCCTAGGGGCATTTTTTTAAATTTACACTTTAACGTGCCCCTTTTTTGGTACTTTGTTTACTCAAATGGACTCCACCATTGAGTCTGAAATGTCAAAAAAAGTCAGAATATGTTATCTCCGACATTTAACTAGCTTTTGAATCACTAAATGCAAAATGGTAATTATGACATTTCATGTATGAATATTTTTGGGACTTCATTTCATAAAATCGATCCCGCCATTGGTTCCAAAATGTCCTAAAATGTTAAGGTATGTATTCTCATAGTCATTAGGGTTCAATTGATCACTTAATTAATCATTAGGACATAATTGTAATTATTCCAATTCATCCATTCATATTTTTTGTGATCTAATTTCATAAATCGGACTCTGCCATTGAGTCTAGAACACCAAAATCCATTAGGTTAGACTCTTCTTTCATTTTAATTGGCCTTCGTTTGGCTTATTTTTTACCTAAGGACATTTTAGTAATTTCTTATAATTTAAAAAAGATTTTAAAATAATTTATAATTATTTTTCTAAGCCAATTCGTAATTAACAGAAGGGTTTGGGGCCAAAAGTAATTTTAGAAACTTATTTAACATAAACTGTACAGTTTGAGGGATTAGTGACTGAACCGGACTAGCATGGTCAAGAACCAACCTAGTTTAATCGGTTTAGTGTGTCATCAATCAGTTTATCAAAATGACGTCGTTTCAAGAAGCCTTTAGATCCAATTACATGCGGGTCAGCCCACACCCTGGTATCCTACCCGACTTGACCCGTTGATTGACCCAAGTCAACAGTTGACTTGGTCAACAAAGTTGTTGTCGGCGTCGATTGCCATCTCTGGCGACGGCGAACTCTAACGAATGTTTTTCGATGACAGGTCCAACGATGTGGATTTGAGAACACGAATCTATCTCACTATAATAAGCATGAAGAATTTTTCTTGATTAAGAACTCTTACCTAAGATAAGGGAACATAAAACTCACTCAACTTAGATAGGACTAAAAAGAGGTACCCACAAAGAGTACTCAACTTAGATAGGAGTGAAGAGAATGTACTCAACTTAGATAGGAGTGGAGTTAAAAGAATATAGTTATTATGATAGGGGTGAAAGAAGTGAACTCATTTAGATAGGAGTGGGGGAAATGCACTCAACTTAGATAGGGAGTGAAGGAAATGCACTCAACTGTGATAGGAGTGAAACATTCTTAGAATGTTGTGAAAATATATTTCTGCAATTTTTGAAAAATAATTTTTTCGTTTTTGGGGAAAATTTTTACTTTTGGCTTGGGTCCTACTAGCCCCTAAATCATTGACAATCATCTGGCTATTTGGAATAAAAGAAAAATTTCTCAAGTTTAGCTGGCGAGATTGCCCATATTTGAAGTACCATTCCACTACTAGCTAACAATGATTTCAAACAAAAAATTAGCTAAAGTTACGAATTGAGAGTATGATGGTTTAGAAGACATTGACTAGCCAAAGACTTATTCTCAAGTTCAGAGAAATTTTTCTTTGACTTTTCAAACGATTTGGGAGATTCCTTGAAAAAAATCATAGAATTGTTTTGAGCATGATTCATATAATCTTTTAAGAAAATGAAAATCACTTATTTTCACAGAAAGGTTGTTTGTTTAACCGAGCATTTGAAATGGAGCCATTGAATGAGAGAGTTATTAGACAAGTAAGAGTGATAAGAAACTCACCCAAGATGTAGACGGAGTTATCAAGGCAATGGAAAACATGAAATGAAACCTTTTTAGATGGAAGAAGGTTCTTAGATTGGTATGAAAGAGCCTATTTGATTAGAGAAAATTGTATATTTGGGAAAGTAAAGATTGTTCTTAGAATGGATAAGGCATAAGGGAGCCCTTTGTGACACAATGGCAAGTTACTCCAAAAAATAGGTAGGCAAGAGAAAGAAATTTGTTGCAATAGGTAGGGAGGAGGCCTCTTGATGAGTTGCTCCCAAAAAATGGGTAATGATTGAAAAAGCAATGTGGTGTAAATAGGTAAGGAATAAGTCTTTTGTCTAAAACTGGTTGTTACACGATCCATTTATTTTTGTAGGACCTTATGAAAGAGCGCTTAATTGAAATATGATGATTCCCTTAAGCAAGAAAGACCTCAATGTGGTCTTAGTATTAAGGACGAAATATAGGCTAAGGTAAGGTTAGTAAAATGAAAGGATATAAGGCTCAAAACCCTCTATGTTCATGATACCAAGCCCCTTGTGCACACCTTCTTGATATATATCTGGACCAAGGCCCTCGTGGGCATCTTCTTGATATTCGTGTGACCGAACCTAAAGTGACTTCTTAGGTTTCCTACATATCTCCACTTTGGAGAATCAGGTCTGCTGTAGTTCGTTGGGTGCTTGTTGAAGCCCCTTAATGCATAAAAGGCTTGATTTTTTTTTCTTGCTTCCTTGATTGAAAAATGTCTCTTCTAATGAGGCAAGGACTTTCTTTTCTTTTCTTTTGTTTTTTCCTTTGATGATTGTTTTTTGCTTCCTTGCTTGGAAACTGTTTCTTTTGATGAGGTAAGGACTTTCTTTTCTTTGCTTTTGCTTTTGCTTTTGCCTCTGACGATTGTTTTTTTGCTTCCTTGCTTGGAAACTATTTCTTTTGATGAGATAAAAACTTTCTTTTCTTTTGATTTTGATTCTTCATTGAAATTTTTTTTTCACTTCCTTGCACTGAAATTCTTTCCATCATATGTGGTAAAGACTTTTTTTCTTTTTGCTTTTGATTTTTCTCCCATGTTTTCTTTTCTTGTCACTTCCTTGTTTGGAAATGTTTTCCTTCTTTGCTTTTAACTCTTCACTGATGGCTTTGTGAGAGTGTACACACTAGTAGGCTTTTCTGTCTCCAAGGTTAGGTAGACGAGTTTAAAAAATAAAGGCTAATCAATTAGGCTCAAAGCGTTTGCAAATGAACTATTCTTGATATGAGTGAAAGGATATATTTGGTTTGCCAAGTAATGGCCTCCTATCCTTAGAATTGCTTGCTTTATGAAACAACCACATTGTTGAGACTCAAGATGTTGATGTATGCTTAGGGTCGTGATCATTTTTCTATCTTCTTGGGATGGTTTATAAATAAAAAAAGACTCCCTTGAAATAAATTGATGGAATGGAGAAAAAAAATCAAGATGATTGATAAAGTTTGATGATGCTCAGATTCAAAGATTCAATTTTATTGTGAATTTGATGACATTCATTTCCTCAAATATTTAAAGAGTAAATCATGCCAAATATTTTATTGAAAAGATGAAAATTTAAAGAACATATATGAAGTCTCCTTTATTAAACATAAGGAAAAGACAAAGAGAAACTATCCATGAAGACTAAAAGATTGGTCTTTGGCTTGACACGCTCAAACTTTCTTGAAATCTACTCTTTGGCTACAAGTTGATTATGATTGTCCTTTAAAAGGGAAAGCCAATGATCTTATCATCAATTTAGTCTTGAATGGCATGTTTGAAAGCTTTGCAGAGATTAGTGGTGTGACCCAAGCCCTGATGGTAAGTGCAATACTTGGTCATATCAAACTTCTTGTGTATAGCATCTAGAATAGGTCGAGGATCGAAAAGTTGGAGGTGCCCTTCTTGTGGAAGACTTCACCTAATGATGTAGAGAGTTCAGAAAATGATCTCAATCAGTGCCCTCGAAATAAATTTTATGGTGGTGAGGTAGTTGATTATTGGGATTTTGACACATTTGGTTTGATGGAAAAGTTGGCTTTTGTATTTCCCATTTGTCTTTTCGTAACATCTTGTCTCACAATTTGAAAACCTTGATGAGCATTGTGCTTATATTGTTCAACAAATTCAATACAGACGTACTTCCATGTTTGAGACCTTTTGTTACATAGGAACTAGTATAGAGCTTCTTCCACTTGGGTATCCTAAAACAATTGGTCCATAAGTTCAGCAAAAGGCCCTAGAGATTGCATTCCGTGGACATACATCTACAAATGAGTCTTCAGCCAAGTGGTGCCATTAAACTTCTTGAACTGAAAATCCTTAAGTTTGAGGGGAAGATGAGCTTGAGATGAGGAGAGCCCTTCATGATATCAACTGTCTCACTGCCCTTTTCAAATATGTCAATTATTGGTTCCATATTTTCCTCAGCTTTAATGGTTCTTTTTCCTGTTAGCTTCTATTGCTGATGGTTTTTTGTTTTCAGTCTGAGAGGCATCAAAATGGTTCATGTATATGGTTTAGGCATAAAATGGCACTGCTTGAGGATGACCTTTGTTTGGTGGAAGAGTGATGAAGAGAGGGTAGGTTGAGCTATCAATTAGGAATTGGGTATTTAGAGTGGGGTAGGTTGACAAAGTGTTTAGATAGGTGTTCGGAGATGACATGATTGGGCGATGTTGTTGGGTTATACATTGGAGTACTTGGGATAGCTGGGCCAACTGTTCATTGAAGCAGGCTTGTTGAGTCATCATGTAGTCTTGTCAAGCTAAGAGATCAGCAAGAAGTTCCTTAGTTCTATTCAAAGCAGCCATGATTGAATTAGACTTCATCTCGGTGGTTTTTTCCTTTAAATTCAATATCCAATCTTGTCAAACCTTTTCTTGAATGCCAAATGGGTAAATGAGGAGTTAGAATCTAAGCCAAGTAGTCTAAAAAAATTCTTTAATTTCAAAAACTTGAATTGGGCCCAAGTTATTTAAGGATTGTCATGACCCGAAACCCACCCTATGTGGATTATCGGATCGCGACCGCCACTCTTATGCTCGCGGACCTTAGGGCAAAGGCTAGCATAAGCAACGGTATCGGATAGATGTGCGACATGTGATTGCGAAAGTGTGAAAAACTTTTTTTCTTTTCTTTTCTTATTTTTAATTTACCCACATCCGTCCGGTACTGCCGCTCTTTACATAGCATACATGATTTAACATTCAGAGTATAACTAAAAACTTAAAGACTTTATCATATTACATGTCACTACCCTGAGGGCTTAATACATATTCTTGTACTGCTTACTAATACAAAAGTTCAAACTTAAGGTTCATAGTACTTAACAAAAGAATTACTTAATTATCTCTTCCAAGACAGCTAGACTCGTCGTCATCATCAATCAGTACTGCTGTTAATCACCTGAAAGTGGGGTCCGAAGAAAATCCGAGTAAGCTAATCTAAGCTTATGAGTAATTCCAGTATTCGTCATGGGATTTCAATTAGTAGTGTTTTAGAACATAAGAGTAGGTAAAATAATCACTACCAATTGTTCGTATACTTTAAACACATAATATATGCATTCCTTTAACATATAGCTTTGAAACAATTTAAGTATTCAAGCTAAAACATGTACGTATAACTTCAAAACATTTACATATGCATAATGAAAATGAGGGTAAAACCTACTTCCATTTTCAAACATAACATCATATATATGTATTCCTTTAAAACATAAAACTTGAAACATTTAAAGTATTCAAGCTAATCTGGTACTTCTTAAATAGAGTATAAAACTCGAAACATATGCATAGTGAAAACGAAGGTAAGACCTGCTTCCATTTTCAAACTCATTTGTCATCTTATCTCTTTCATTAGTGGAATCCGTTTCGAACCAGACTCCCATTTTACTTATAAGTGAAGATATCTTATGCCTGGGGGATTAGATCCTGCTACCTGGCATTTTACAAGGCAATTGAATTCCAGAAAATCCAAAATCCTGCCTATGTTACAAGGCAGCTGAAAACTCAGAATCCTGTCTAAGTGCTTATGCACCATTTATCTTGCATTAAAATACATTTAACATATGAGTATGTCAAATAGATATTTCTTGTGAGCACTTTAAAACATAACATTCATAACTTCATGATAAACATTCGTATACTTGAATTAGGCAAACTCAGAATATTTAACAAGATTTGTATTTTAACTCAGACATGCTGAAAACACATTTTTAAGAAAACTGTAAAGAAAACATTTACTGAGCATGTCGCAATAGGATTTATAAGAACAGAAATAATTTAAAACTGAAATCATGTAATATACTGAATTTGGAATTCAAATACTTCGTATCTTAAAACCTTTTCAAATCCATGGAGTCAAATCTCCACTTCAAATACAGGGTTACTCATCTTATACTCCTGGGTTGGCGCTATTAATGTGCCTTTCCCTTTCCTTTTTTTCTCAACCTAAAATAGTTTAGGAGAATCTCATAAACTTCATATACATTTAAATCAACTCGGGATTTAAACCTATCCTTAAACTGTGTAGGCCTAACAAGGAAATCAGCCTAATTATAATTGTATCACGTACTTTGATGATAATAAATCTTACCTCTAGAGCCATTCACTCAAGGTTTCGGTGTCTTCTTGTTTCTTAATTTTTTTCTTCAGCCAGTAGTGCCTTTGTTATGGCCTTGTACATAAATGGTCTAACCGAAACGACTTCGGTTGTTTTGGCGATCCTTATGTGCCTTTGGATTACCTTGAGTTGCCATAGCAGCTCATTCAGGAAGCCTTGTTGTTTCTTATCAGTTGCTCTTTGAGCCTTTGTCATAATAGTAAATTTCTCTTGTTTCCTATCCATTTTTGCTTACTTGAATTTTTGGCCTAAACACAATTTAACGTGTTAGAAAAATAAATTTTATTTTAAAATTATACTCTTCTGGTAGCTCCATTTAAATTTAATTTAATTTTATTTACTTCACATGTTTATGTGTCGTGTCTTTTCGTATCTTATTTCCTCGTAGGTGCCTTAGTTTAGTACTTCGACGATATTCTAGTTTATAGTCATCTGACAGATGCTATTCATCAAATTTTATGTCTTTTATTTTAAACATTTCTTTTGGTCGAATAGACTCTACCATTGAGTCCGGAACGTCGAAGAAAGTCAGTTTAGGCTTTCCTAGAATTTAATTTGAACTTTTGTATGAAAAGGGAAAAAATGGTCATTTTACCTATTTACGTGTCATGTTTTTTCGTACTTCGTTTCGTAGTTTGGACCTCACCATTAAGTCCGAATGTCAGAGAAAGTCAATTTAGACCTTCTTTGGTTTCAATTTGGCTTTAAGGGTACCAGGGGTAATTTGGTCATTTTACCCCTTTACGTGTCTTTATTTTTTGGGGCCCCGTTTCACAAAACGGGCATTACCATTGGTCTCAGAATATTCAAAATAGTCAAATACACTATTCATATGTTAAATTTGGACTTCATTCACTTTATTTATAACCTAGGGGCAAAATAGAAATTTTGCTTTTTAATTTAATTATTTAATTATTTTTCTAGGGGTGTAATTGCATAAAGTTCTCAAAAGTTGGGCCACAGTACAATTTTTCAGAAGTTTATGGGTCAAAATAGAATTTTTAAAACTTTCGGACTGAACCAGTGGGTTCAGTTCCATTTCAACTGAACCGGTCCAATTTCAACTGAACCAATCCAGTCTGGTTGGGTTAATTACGTGATGCTGACATCATGATGACGTCAGCCCTAATGGTTTATAAATTTAAAACATAGTCCAAAATGACACCGTCCTACTTAACCGTTTTATGCGATGGGTCGGGTTCCGACCCGAACCCAATTTGACCCAAAACCCGAACCGTTACTGTTCATCTTCTTCTTCCCTTCTTCCCCTACGTTGCCCTAGTTGCAGGTTTTCATTCTTTTCAATTTTGTGCATTTTAGCTTGCTGATTTCTTACTGTTTTTAGTTTAAATTACTTCTGAAACATCAAGGATTGTTTTGGCATTCGTTTGGGGAATTAAAACGTCTCTGTTTGCTCGTTTGAAGGCTTGATAATCAAACCTGTAAACTGATTATAAATACTCATTTTTGAGCCAAATCACATGGGATTTTTTCTGTTGTGATCCCCTCTTCATGGGGTTTCATTTTTCATTCACAAAGGTAGGTTTAACATCGAGTTTAAAGTATTGGGTTTCAAACCTGTAACCTGCAACTCATCATATGGGGTTCATTTCTTAGGCTTTGTGATCGCGGTCATACATTTTTAGGTTGCTCGTAGGGTCTAGTCTTTGTCTCTGTAAACCAAACACGGTTTGGTTGTGATGGATTCAAACCTGCTGTGAGCAAGATCTTCAATGGCTGCCACTTCTGGGTTGGATGTTTTTAACCGTTTTTAAGCTTAGATTTCATGCTTAAACGAGTCTAAAAATGTTCTACATATCACATATACAAAATGAAGGCTTAAAACAGTTTATGCATAGGAAAATTCTAGAGAGAGAAAAATGATAATTTCATGTATTCTCACCTTTCTCCTTTGGTTTCTCTCCTCTTTTCCCTTGCTTTCCTCCTCTGAATATCCTAGAACTCCTTCGGTCTCTCACTCTCTCTCTCTCTGTATTGTCGAATGGTGGTGTGTATACAATGTGTATGTATGTATATAGGTGTACCCATGCTCATTTTCTGATTTCCCACCAACTAGCTTACCCTGTTGCTTGCTTTAGTATCCCTAAAGGGGTGTCCTCCTACTGTTTTGGGGCAGGTGCATTCAATTAGTCGTGTATGTGTGTGGTGTTTTGTATATATATACATTATGTACATCATATATTAGCACCACCCACCCACACTTCTCCCAACTGCTCACTAAATCACCCCACACCTCCCACTGTTTGCCTTTCATTTCTCCCCCACTCCCTCTCAAATTAGCCATGCCTTTATACAATATATATGTAGATATATTTAATTATCCAATATATATACACTTTTATATATACACACAATACACCTTCCATGTAAGTGTAATGTGTGCTTCAATATTTAATTATAATTAAATATAAATATTTCATACATTTAATTAATTAATTAATTATTTTCTTGAGTGTAAGAATCTTTACACTAATTTTTCTTAACCTCGTAATACGTGCCCTATGACTCAATATTTTGGGTCGGGGTATTATAGGGATGGCCCAAAAATCACCAAGGAAATTTTTGAAAAAGAATAAACTGGCAAGATCATTCTTTAATAGAAAAAAATAAGCATAGATGACCATGAATTTTTGAATTTATTGATTTTTTTTTTAAAAAAAAAAAAGAAAAAGATACTCGGGGTATCATGTCTAGGTAGCCCCTAAGTCTTAAGAGGATGAAAAAATTTATTTGAATTAGGAAGGAAATCCCAAAAAGGTAGGAAGATGCAATCTTAATGACATGGAATGGATTAAACACAAATGAAATAAGAAAAGATGATGTTTAGAAGTTAAGTAGAAATTGGCGAGGAAGAGAGTCTTAAAGAATTGAGAATATAGAAGACTTGTTGGAAAGAATTTAATCATAACAGACTGAAGTTGAGTCCTAATGAGATGAGATTATGAAATAAAATCCCAACTAGATGGAATAGGATGACATGCAATGATTAAAGGGGAGTCCAAAAAAATTGAACTTGACTTGATGCTTAAATCTTATGAAAAAACTTGATTTTCTTTTTGAGAAAATATTTTTTTGAAAAAACGGTTGAAGAAAAGAAAAAGAAAAAAAAATATTTGCCAAAGAAAAGACACCACCTTTTTTTAGAGACATTTGAAACTTCTTCTTTTTTTCTTTGTGAGAGGAATCTGACAAGGGAAGGGAAAAAGTCACAATTTCCTTTTGAAATGCACTTTTTTTCAAAAAAAAAAAAAGGCTAGCAAATTTGAAAGACAAAAGGAAAAATTTTGAAAAAGTTTTCTTTCTTTTGAAAACAGAAGTTATTATTATTTTTTCATTCAAACTATCGGGTCCCACCATATGAAAAACGCGGCTACAAAAAAAAAAAACATTTGAGAAAGAATAAAAATGACAGTAATAAAAAAATTATTTGCCAAAAAAAGAAAAGAAAAAGGCACTCTTTTTTTTCGAAAGACATTCGATTTTTTTTTTTTTTTTACTAGAAGAAATCGGGAAGAAAAAAACAATTTTTTCGTAATGGCCATTTTTGAAAGTCAATCTCTCTTCTCCTTTTTTCCCCTAAAGAAATAAAGCAAAAAGAGCTTTTGTACAGGACCATCTAAACTCAATTTGATTAGTGATACTAACGGACCCTTTATGATTCTTGCCATGAAAAGAAAAACTTGATTGAGGAAGGTTCACTTCATGTTCCTGGAAAGGAAAAGAATACCATCACATGTGGGCAACTAATCAAGGAACAATTCTCCGAGACTTATAGTGTCAAACTTGGTCCCACATATGAAGGTTTAACAATGAAAACCTTGGAGAACAAGAAGAAAAAAAAAAACGTGTTGGCCTTTTGATTGCAAACTTTTTTTTTTCGGTCTTTGACTAGTTTTCTTTTAAAAAAAATAGATTAAGGTTGACTGAAACAAAGAACAAAGTAAATAAATAAATTAAGGTTGACCAAAGTTGGATAAGTGTTAGACCCTTTTCTATTTGACATGGCGGCATGGGCATGGGGGAAGCATGCCATGTCTTGATGGCTTAGACATGGGGAGGCATGCTATGCCATTGGAATAACTTTCTGAAGTTGGAATGAGATTCAGGAGTTGGAATGACATTCAGGGCTAGAATGATATTCCGAAATTGGCTAAGTTAGTGAGCCTCAACCAATGCCAAGGCCAGGGTAGGAGTGGCCTATCATGGGCATCCTTATTTGGAGTTATGTTGAAGATATGCTAAGTATTGATGGATAGTTAGAGAATCCAGAGTTGGTGCAACTGATGTGCATTGCGAATAGTTTGGCACATTGATTGCCTTTAGCAAGACAAATGCGCATAGGGGGAAGAACTGGTTCTGCAAGCAATTGTATCTACTCTTGTCAGGTGAAAAAATCTTCATAAGACACGTATAGGGGGGGAGTACCTCCTTGAGGCTCCCATGCGTGAGTGGCCTATGCAGCTAAGGAAGACCAAGACATATGTGGGGCGTGGCTTGGCATTGTGACTTGTTGGTCAGTGCAGACCTTGGTGCAGCAGTGTGTGCACTTAGCTAGTGGCAGACACACAAGTGGGGCTGTAGCAAGGACAAGGCTGTTGCAGGACAGTTGGGGTCTGGCACAAGACAAATCTATCTAAAGGCAAACAAGGGGAACTGTCATGCTGTGTTGGTGCATTGATCCTATGGCTAGCAATGTATGCAGCAGTGAGATGAATTGTTTGCTTATATGTGGCGCAAATCAGTGGCTTCAGACAGCCCTGGCAGTTGGGGGTGTCAACTGCTAGGACAGGTGGCTGTTTGCTCTTGATTCAAAAAACCCTAGCAGTTGAGGGTGTCAACTACACTGTCATGTGCGTGTCACAAACACCATGGTAGTTTTATATTCTGTCAATATATATATGTGTGTGTGTGTGTGTGTATTGTAGAAGAGAGGGTGGCAATGGCTGGTTGGTGCCAGCAAGCCTTTTGGCAGTTGGGGGTGTCAATTGCCAAGAAGTTGAGTGCATGACTGTCTATATACATGTATGCATGCTAGGGTTGCAGAAGCCAAGTGAGTGGAAGACGAATCTGAGTGAGGAAGTCTGATTATAACCCTTAGCCGGTATTGTTCCTTTGTATTCATATGTGAGTATATTGAATAAAAGGTTGGGAAAAGTGTTTCCTATAAATGGCTGTGTGTTCTATATGTGTGTGCCTTAGTTTCTATTTTAATTGAACTGTTCAAACTCTGTGTTGAAAGCCTCTTCGTGGGCTGCAGCCTCTTTGGGTTGTGTGGTTGGCTGGTCAAGGCAGCGGACTTGACGCCGACCAGGTGAAAAAATTTGGTGTCAGATTTTGACCTTGTGACAACAAGACACATGGAACCTGATGGAGTAAAAGACTTTGTGCAAAAGTCTTGATCAAAGAATTTGGAATGGGTCTCACCCAAGCTTTAAGGATTGAGAAAATAAAAAACCATATCCAAGACAAAAGCCAAGTCTTGGTTGTAAAGTTCATTGGCCTAACAGTATCAATTGGTACAGGAAGAAAAAATATTAAGTATTGCATGCTGAGGAGTTGAGTGTCGATCGGTAGTGGCTAACTACCGCACGATTGTGTGCGAATCAGCTAGTAGAATACGGGGGTTTTTTTTTTACATTGAGTGTCGATTAGCATCCCTATGTACCGATTGGCACACAAAGAGCGATTTTTTTTATTTTTTTTATTTTCTCATGATGCGATTTTCACACAAGCCAATAAGTGTCTTATGTAAAAACTAGATTTTCCACTTAAACCAAGCATCTAAGGTAAACTATATGCATGATGTTAGGCTGGATAATACAGGCTTTAGGCTCCCTTCAACAGGATGTGCTATATCCCTCCCGTGTTCATTCAAGAAACGAATCACGGTCAAATGGTACGGCAACAATCCTTATCATATACCTCCCAAGGTACCATCAGAGGCTTTCCTTGGTAAAACTAGTAAGTAGTTGAGGAGCGGAGGGCTTTTACCGGCATTCTCAACAGTAAAGAACAAATTAGGGTGCGGGCTACTGGCCGTCCGAGGGGTAGAAGGGTATGTAGTGCATATGCATATGTCATGATGTGAAGTATGTGCTTAATATTCCAATTAAATTCATTAGCACAGAATTAAATACATCCAGTCATTTATTCAAGTAATAAATAAACAAGATAATACAGGAATTCAATACACAACAACAAATAAAAGTCTTATAGATTAACACAATAATGAGTCTAGCTCTCAAAGTCCCGGCGAAGTCGCCACTATGAGCACAAGCGCTAGAAGATGAGTCGATCAACCCCAGATTTTAAAGTTCACTCCCTCGATGTGGGAGGGGAATGCTTTCTTTTTGGATTGGGGGTGTACATTGAATGCACAACGGAGTTGCTAACTTGTTTTAGGCTAAATAACAAGCAAACCTGATACAACCCATGGAGAATACATGTAAAAGAATAGTAAACAAAACTAAAATTACAATGATTTGGTCCTATTTACATTCTAAATCCATTGACATGGGTTAAAATAAAGTAAAGGAAAACTAGTCTATAATGAACCGAAAATTTCTGAATTCAAGAGCTAAGGTACGAGATGGGAAGGGGTTAGGCATCCATCCCGCCGAGTCTGAATGGACTAGCCTCAAGTGTTCTTCCACAAGGCTTATATTCCATGACATAAATAAGAAAAAGAGTTAATATTTAAAGATAATGATAATAATGACATGAACGAATAAAATAAACGGAATACATAAAGTAAATAAACTAAAAGAGGGAGTAGAAGTAGAGATTGACATGAAAAAAAAAAGACAAAGTAAATAAAAATAAAGAAAAAGAGTAGACGCAGGCCCATGAGGCGTCCTACGTATCCATGTAGATAATAGAATCAGAGTCAACGTAGTTCACTAATTTAAATTATTCTATCAAGAGACATTACCGTGCATCATTACCAGTCGACTTGGTTCACGAAAGGTATATTGGACTTTTGTATTTGATTTGGATCTCACACACTCACATCATGCATGTATTGCATATAGTTTTTATCATAGCATCATATATGTGATAGACTTGTGATTATGAGATGATGTTCCTAACATGCATCTTTAAAATCCTAAGGAAAAATTCAATTCATAAGACAAGCTAGAATGAGCAACTCTTTATTGCTCATTCGAACAACAAAAAGTTCATTTTCATTCGTTTTCATTCATTTAAAATACCTATATCAAACGAAGAGCTACAACCTCAGAATTGTACTTGTTTAATATTCGTTCCTTGTTCCTTCGAACGAACCCTGGGCAGAAAACATATTTATAATCTATTTCCAAGCTCATTTTAGATAGAACAAGCTCATTGCAAAAATACATGAAAATTCAGTTGAAAGCAGTGAAAAATAGAGTGAGAAAGTTTTCAATTGTGAGAGCTAAATTCTCGAGAGGTCAAAAAGCTTTCATGAAAGATCAATCAAAAATTTCATTCATACATTTCTCTACTCTCATTCATAAATTAATTTAGATCATCCACTAGATCCAAATCAGATCTAAGAGCCTCTTGTTCATGTTAATTTAACCATTGATGAAGGATAGAGTTCAAGCTTAAGGATTTGGCATTGAGTGATCGATGGACACCGAGGTTGTAAGGATTTGCAATTATGAAGCGGCTTGATCAAAGGATTCTGAGACCGTTGGGGATTCTGGTTGTATGAGATTTCTATCTATGAGCAGCTTAAGGATTCAAGAGAAAATTGAAGACGAGATCGGGTAAAACGGAGCTTGAGGTACAAAGTTCATTTGTAGATATGTTATAATTTAATTTCCATCATAGTGGAAGTCTTCCTTGAGCATTGGCCTGGTGCAAGAGTTTTACTTCAAGGATTGTTGTCCTTAGGTGGTTTCTCCGTCATCAATCAGTTTACAAATCTCTCAATCACTTCATATCTTTCAATTTACTAATTGTTTTAATTAAATGCTTCCGCTAGAATATTGATATTGATATTAAGCTTTCATGAATTTCATAATTGAGTTCTAATTTGATTAATTGAAAACTTAATTGACCAATTGTTAGTGTAAATTGAATTGAATTGACATTTGATCACTTAGTTGAATTGCATTGAATTGATAAAATTGAATATCAAATTGAACTAGTTGATCAATTAGGTTAATGTTGATAGGTTTTGTTTTTGTATAATTCTTAGTTATTACATTAGTGGATGGGAATACATGTTAGATTAAAGGCGTTGAGTGATTTTGTTGTTGTGGCATCGTTGTTGTAGATAAGAATTGAAATTAACTTTGGAGATTTTTTATTCTAGAACCAACCGACTCAACCCCCCAGGTCAAATTCACACTTTATGACTTTGAGTGATATCTTAGTGGTATCCCTCTACATCAAAGTGGTATTAGAGCCTTCCTTCAAAGGCAATTGATTGATATCCTAAGTAGCATAAACCATGAAAGGGTTAAGAAATGACGGATAGATCTCACGGCCACCCCTATTTGATGGCTCTAATTATGCACATTAGAAAGCTCAAATGAGAGCATTCTTGAGAGTCGTAGATGAGCGAGTATGGCTTATCGTCCAAGAAGGTTGGACCCCTCCAATCACAACCACAACTAGGGAAATTCCCTTTGTAGTCAAGGCTTCAAATACTTGGAACAAGTTAGAGTTAAGGATTAGTGGATACAACATCGAAGGGTTGAATGTCATCTTTAACGCGGTAACTCCCGATGAGTTTTGCCATATCATGACTTGTGAGACATCCAAGGAGGTTCGGGACATCCTCGAGACTACTCATGAGGGTACGTCGGTAGTAAAAATGTCAAAATTATAAAATTTAACCTCTAGGTTTGAAGCCTTAAGAATGGAAGAATTGAAAACCCTTTTCGAGTTCTATGCTAAATTGACTGACATTATCAAACTCATCATTCAACCTAGGAGAGAAGCTAGACAGGACCAAGATTGTAAGGAAAATATTGAAATATCTTCTTGAGAGATTTCAACATAAGATAACTGTTATTGAGGAGAGTAAAGATGTGGACTCTCTCTCTTTGTTGATGAGTTAGTTGGATCACTTTAAACTTTTGAGCTAACTCTAAGGCAAATAAAGAAGACTAGAAGTCTTGCCTTAAAACCAAACACAAGGAGAAAGTGAAGGGGAATTTGAAATTGACCCTGAGTCCATGAACGATGAGAACTTAGCTCTCTTTGTTAGGAGGTTTAATAAACACCTCAAAGGTAGAATGCCTAACTCCAAGGGGTCTCAAAGCTCAAGTAAAAGATCCTTTGGAAATTCTAACTCTTCACGAAGCCAAGTCCAAAAATTTTCTTCTAGTAGTGATAGAATACGACCTTCATCACAATCCTTCTCTAAACCTATTGAGTGTTATGATTGCTATAATTTTGGGCATATAAAGGCCGATTTCCCTAATAAGACAAAGGGAAATTCTCGAAATAGGAAGGTAATAAAATCATCTCTTTCTGAAAAGGATGAAGAGAAAGAAGGCGATGAGAATCATAATGAAAAAGATGAAGGTGATGAAAGTCAATTCTTTGCTTTCACGAATATCACCAATGTCCATAAAGGATCCTCATCCATTGAGGATGAAGATCATGAGGACATCAAAAACCATGTGTCTAGTGACGATGAAAGCGATGATAAAGAAAATATTGAGATTACTTTTAAAAGACTATTCAATGAATCTATAAATCTCAAGAAATCTAACATGAAACTTATCACTAAACTCAAGTCTTGTGAGAAGGAGAAGAGTTCGTTAATAGTTTATCAATCTCTATTGAATCAACTAACTGAGGATAAATTGTCTTTCTTGAAGAGAGTGGAAATCTTAGAAAAAGAGAGAAATTTGTTGGTTGTTGAGGTAGGAGGACTTAAGGCATCCCTAGATGCTTGTGAGATTAAAAAGAATGAATTGAATTCCAAAGTTCACTCTCTTAGTGAACAACTCACACAAGCTAGGAATGTAAAAGTCAGTATTGAGAATAGGTCAAATAAGCTCTTTAAAATACTTAATACCATCCAAATCAAGAATGATAGATGTGGTTTGGGCTATGACTTATTTACGGATAATAACAACCCTTCCACATTCACTTCAAGTCAATCTCCCACACTCAAGTTGGTTGTGTTTGTGTCCTCAAAATCTAAAGGTGTTGAGCCACCTAAACCTAAGAGGCAAACCCAACCACAACCAAAGCCTCAAGCACATTCTCTTCCACTCCCTCAAACTAAACAGCAAGCGAAAACCATTATCATTTTTTTATTGCACGGTTGAAGGGAATTCTAGGAGGAAGTGTAGGTTTGCTAGGAATAAGCAAACAAAATATCACACCATGACCTTAGAGCACAAATTGGAAATTACTACCTTGAAGCAACACATGAATACACATATTCAAAAATCAAAGAGCATGGCTCAAAGGATCATTTAAGTTTCTTACCTTGAAAAGTCTAAAGTAATTCCCCATTCCAAGGTTGGAGGTAAGGTCAAGACCTAAAATATTCCTCCGACTCCCAAAAGAATTGTAAGACAAATTTGGGTGAGGAATGATAAATTGAAAGGTTTTGAGAATGAGTGTGCAAATCACACCTCACAATTTGCTTCTTCCTCAAGAAGAGCAAATTCATCTCTTAGATGATTAAGAGATTCTATAGCAATTTAGGGATTCTACTCTTCACTTATATCCTAGAGTACCCGTATGAATTGCTTTATCACATCTTACTCCATTTTTCTTATTAAAGATCATCTTTGAGTAAGTTGAGTTCTTTTCCATAGTCTAGGTATTCCCTAGTTTAGTCATCTATTCTAGGTCTATGGATATTGTTTGTCTTTTTAGTGAATTTTTTATCTTTCATAGTTAGGTGCATTTCATACCTTTGTGAAGTCAATAATCCAAAATCATTTTTCTTTTATTTTCATTACTAATGGTAATCACATTTAAAAAAAAGAAAAGAAAAGTGAATAGAGATGTATTTTAGTGCTTAAGACTATGACATGTGTACTTTAGTTTATCATTATCTTCACTTAGTCTTATTCACTTGAATGCATTCAATCTTTCAATCTACTTTTGATCTCATGGTGCTTAGTCTTGTATATCTTCATGCATGAGGTTGTCTTGTAAAAAGTTTGGACTTAGTGGTTTTATGTTTATGCATTGCCAAGTTCATGGCTAGAAAGATTAACTTAGGTTGAAAAAATCAAAGGACCAAAAGAAAATGCCCCAAAAAATAATGACAAACACAGAAAATGAAAAATCAAGAGTGGAAAAAAAGGGCTACCTTTGGGCTAGTGTGTATGCTATCAATGGAAATCCTTTGAAAAGAGTAGCCTACTCAATTGTGTGACAACTGCCTTGCAAAAAGTGAGAAATCTGCAATTCAAATTGTAAAAACTTGGCTTTAAAGTTGATAGGGAGTTTTGATTGGAAATGGTAAAAAATCTCTAAATTTATTGACTATGGTTGTTTACTAATATTATTTTGTAAATCATTCAACACCATAAAATCAATCTTGATGTAAGAACATCACATGATTGAAGGTTAATACATATGTCTACACATCATGATTGAGTGAGTTGAGAGTTAGGTTGCTTGGACTTAAGTGTTTTAGGGCTAATTGAATGTTTTGATTCATTTTAGAACACATATTTCATACTTTTTAAGTCACTCAAAAATGTTCTTATAATTCAGATTTTCACTCAAAAACATTGGGATTGGTTTTAGCATTGTGGATAAAAGAATCATCTCAAAATTGTTTCATGCTAAAAACTGAAGTTCTACTAAAAAATCCATGTCTTTCCCCTATTTAGTAGTTGAAATGTGTAGAGGATTATCAAACAAAGCGGGATACTCTATTTTTTTTAGATAAAAGCAATTTCAGGTACTCGCTCGAACAAACTCTCATTCGAGCAAAGCTCATTCGAATGAAGGGTCACTTATTTGTTCAAACAAACAACTGCTCAGTTCAAAACACCCGAGAAACTGAGAGTTATTCAAATTGTTTATTGGTTATCTCTCATTTTCTCTCAAGTCCTCATATTTTCTTGTGACATATTAACCTCGGGTTATGTCATTCTCAGTTTTCATTCCACTTAGTGGGTTCTACTCATCAACGGCATCATTTTTACCAATCGTTTTATGATTCCATCCGTTCATTGGTTCGGTAAGTCCTCGACTCCATTTTTCACTTTCCTTTGGTTTAATTGAGCTTTCATTTAGACTTAAGATTAGTGTGGACTGTAGCTTAGTACACTTGACATAGTACCACCTTAGGGTTATCCCACATTCTATATTTTGATATATATTATGTGGTCATGTCGTCCAAGACGGTTCCTATAGAGCGACCATATTTTTCATATGATATTCGTCTCAGAGGAACACCTCGGGTTATGATTCACTTTCTGACCCAAGTTGCTTAAGTTCGGGTAATGTCTGTCTTGTTCCGTCCAATCATTATTAAGAGAATATGTATGATAGATGACATACGTAAGACTTTAGCTTACATGTTATTTGACTCGCGTGGTTGGTTACCTCTCTTATAAGTTACACGTCCAACCAACGAGACCTTCGTTCGAGAGTTTTACTTGAACCTAGGTTCTCGTGATGACCAGGGAGCCTACCTAGCAACAGTTCGCGGTGTCCCTTTGTCTCTTATCGCAGACATGATTGCTGAGACTCTTGGCTTTCCCAGAGTCAAGTAGCCAGGCTTCCTCTTCCTTCAGGGTGTTACACTTTCATCTACTGATCTTCTCGCATCCACCATCTGTGTCGATAGTTCCACAATCTTCGCCATGAGTAGTGCCACCTTGGAGCAAGGTTATCATATCCTTAATCTCATCATATGTAGTGTCTTTTATCCAGTCAGCCACACGAACACGTTGACTCTCTCTTACGCTACACTTTTGTATGCTATCAATGTTGCCATACCGATCAATGCTCCATCATATATTCTTAGAGTCATCGATTCCTCCACCACTGGTACTAAATGCACTGTGTCTTTGCCATTCGGTAGCCGATCATGAGGATCTATGCTGCACAGCAGACACCTTTCTACACTATTGACATACTCGTTCTCCCACCTGGTCCATTTATATGTCAGACTCTAACTAGGTCTCGGGGACATGTCATCGCTCCTCCCGATGAGGACAATGTTGATGATGAGTATCATGAGGCACAACAGCCACAACAACAGCAGTAGTAGCCACCGGCACCGCAGCAGCAGCCACATTCGTTGCTGTCGTAGTAGTAGTCCGGAGATCAGATTCAAGTCGAGGACTTCTTTGTTGACCAAACTCCACTACAGTTTTGTACCCTATAGGGTATAGACTTTCATGTGTTAGTAAGAGCCTCCTCATCTACAATCGATCAACCGCTTACGAAAGATGATTTCGAGGAGAGTCTACAGCTACATCACGATCAGATCACTGCTCACATTGATCACAGGCTAGAGCAGCACTATCTTCAAGTATGATCAGACTTTTTCGTGCTGATGATAGAAAAGAAGTCCCATCTACGATGAGCCATACAGGGTTTGATAGAGGCTTTTGCATGTGCCTTCCCTCCTCCACCACCACCCGGAGATGATCAATGATTCAATTTTCTTTAGACTACAAGAATGATGAGTGTTTTTGTAATGATGTTTTCTTGTATATCTTTCTACTCATCAACTACATGTACTTATTTTGATTGATAATTTTTCCCTCGTGACTTCCTGTTTTATTTTTTTGGGGATTGATGATAAACTCACTATTTTTTTATGATATTTTTCTTACTGTTTCTATTATCATTACTGTCAGCTTTATGTTATCTAACTATGCATGTCTACCTTGTTATTTTTCTACTTCCTTAATGATCTTCCTTTTTCTTATACCTCATTTTTTCATCGTGACAAAAATGGAGAGACGGTGTAACAAATAGGGAGTTGGTACAAAGGAGGAGATTAGGTCATTTGTATTGAGCATATATTGAGGGGGAGTAGAATACATTTCTTTTGTGTATGTATGAGATAGCTTAAGGTCACTTTGTCTTGCTCAAGATTTGATTTGATTGCATATAGTTACCATGTTTACTGTACCTTGTCTTATATTGAAATTCATCTATTTGTGTGATCTCATTGGATTTATTTGATATATCTTTATTGATGTGATCTCTCGTGGAATAGTTAAAATTGTTGTGCAAGAAACAGGTTGTCTACTTGTTGAGTATTGCTAAGTGATATCTCTAGTATAGGATACTAAGTCAAAATGTATAATTTCCTTCTATCTAGCTCTTTGGGGGGGGTTTTTAGATCTTGGTGTATAGTATTCTTATACTATTTTATATAGTTTTGTCACGGATCACCAAAGGGGGAGTTTGTTAAGACCATGGGGTCCAATATTGTAATTGGCTAATCTAGTTTGACAAAAATGTGCTTTGTGTGTAATCTTTACGTAAGTCCCAAGAGTAAGTACCTCAATACCCGTTCTACTCCAAGATCATCCAAGAGATATTACCGGTCATCACTACCAATCGACATGGTTCATGAAGGGTATATTGGACTATTGTATTTGATTTGGATCTCACACAGTCACATCATGCATGCATTGTATATAGTTTTTATCATAACATCATGTATGTGATAGACTTGTGATTGTGAAACAATTTTCTCAAAATGCATCTTTAAAATCCTAAGAAAAAATCCAGTTCGCAAGACAAGAAATAACGAGCAACTTGCTGTTACTCGTTTGAATAAGCCTTGGCTCATTCGAATGAACAACAGAAAGTTCATTTTCATTCGTTCGAAATACTTGTATCAAACAAAGAACTACAACCTCAGAATTGTGCTCGTTTGATATTTGTTCCTTGCTCGTTCGAACGAACGTGGGCTCGTTCGAAGGAACCCAGGGCGGAAAACATATTTATAATCTGTTTTCAAGCTCATTTTAGATAGAACAAGTTCATTGCAAAAATACACAAAAAAATTAGTTGAGAGCAGTGAAAATTATAGTAAGAGAGTTTTCAATTGTGATAGCTAAATTCTTGAGAGATCAAAAAAAATTTATGAGAGATCAATCATAAATGTCATTCATACATTTCTCTACTCTCATTCATAGATTGATTTAAATCATCCACTAGATCCAAATCAGATTTAAGAGCCTCTTGTTCATGTCAATTTCACCATTGATGAAAAATGGAGTTCAAGCTTGAGGATTTGGCGTTGAGCGATCCGTGGATACCGAGGTTGTGAGGATTTGTAATTGTGGAGCCGCTTAATCAGAGGATTTCGAGATCGTCAAGGATTCCTGTTGTATGAGGATTTCGGCTATGAGGAGCTTGAGGATTCAATAGGAAATTAAAGACATGATCGGGTAAAATGAAGCTTGAAGTTTGTTCGTAAATACGTTGTAATTTAATCTCCATCGTAGTGAAAGTCTTCCTTAAGCATTGTCCTGACTCTGGAGTTTTACTCCAAGGATTGTTGTCTTTAGTGGTTTCTCCATCATTAATCGGTTTTCAAATCTCTCAATCACTTCATCTCTTTTAATTTACTAATTGCTTAAATTGAATACTTCCACTCGAAGATTGATATTGATATAAAGTTTTCATGAATTTCATAATTGAGTTCTAATTTGATTAATTGAAAACTTAAATTAGCATCTGTTAGTGTAAATTTAATTGAACTGACATTTGATCACTTAGTTGAATTTTGCATTGAATTGATTAAATTGAATATCAAATTGAACTAGTTGATTAATTAGGTGAATGTTGATAGGTTTGGGTTTTTGAATAATTCTTGGCTTTTACATTGGTGGATGGGCATACGTGTCGGATTAATTACGTTGAGTGATTTTGTTGTTGTGGCATCATTGTTGTAGACAAGAATTGAAATTAACTTTGGATAAAAAATTTATTCTAGAACCAACCTTCAACCCCCTCCCCCCCCCCTCCATATCAAAAGAGTAATAAGATGAATTGAATTAAGAAATGATAAAAATAGTAAGGTTTTAAGGAGCATACCTAATTGATTGGGTTGAATCAGACAAGTCTTTGAGCTTGAACTCTTTAGATTGAATCTTTAAGAGTGTTGAACAACTTCTTTAATGGATTAGAACTATTGCTTGTGTAAAGCAAGGCTTCAAATAATATGGAAGAAGAAATATGAGAGAGAGAGAGAGAGAGAGAGAGAGAATAAGAACTATTGCAGTAGCATCTGGCTTCATAATTTCTCTGTCTGTCCTTGTCAGCCCTGAATTATGGTGGCCAAGGGGTCTTATTTATAGGAAAAAAAGTAAAGAGATTTGATCTAAGGGCTCATAATGAATCCTATGAATTAATGGCCAAGATTGAATGCTTAATGAGCAAGCAATTAGATATAGATATTATTTTGTGCAAAAATTTAGAAAAAATCCCTTGGAATAAGGAAGGAAGGGAAATTGGCAAGTATTTGGTGCACAAATATAGGCAAATCTCATGGGATAAGGAAGGAAGGGAAATAGGTAAGTATTTGCTGGACAAACCTATATTTACTATATCACCCCTAGTTCGGTAGAGAATTTAAGAACAATGAAATTACAAAGTGCCACTAAGGTATAAAAAATAAAAAATTGTCCCTAAGGGCTAAAATTATCAAATTAACCCTATATGGGTAAAATGGCATGAAAATTACATACATACCCATGAATGACCAAAATAACCTATATGAGATAGGAATTTGCTAAAATTAACAAAGTGCCCTCCAAATAGAAAAATAACACCAATATTACATAAATATCCCTAAAAGTGGGGAAACCTCTAGTATTTACTAAACTACCCCTAAAGAGTACGGAAACGCTATAAATTACCAAAATTTCATTTATGGACAAAATGACTAAAATATCGAAAATACCCCTCTGTGAGTAAAATGACAAAAATGCTCTTTATGGGCGAAATGACCAAAATGTCAAAAATTCTCTCTATAAGCAAAATGGCGGAAATGCCCTTTGTGGGCGAAATGACCAAAATAACCTTTATGGACAAAATGATCAAATTATCAAAAATACCCTCTATGAAAAAAATGACGAAAATGCCCTCTATGGGAAAAATGACCAATATGCCCTCTGTAAGAAAAATGACCAAAATGTCGAAAATGCCATCTATGGGCAAAATGATGAAAATTACTAAAAATACCCCTAGATAGGACATATTATTGTAACATCTTGGGAATGGCTAACTCTATTCAATCAAAGATATCAAAATGAGGCGTCTACATAAGGTCTTGAAGTCCTAGAAGGTTCTTGTAGAAGCCTATGATTTCTTCTTTCACAACATCAGGGTTTTCAAGTTTGTTTCCATGTTTATCCATAATGCTCAAGATTTTGTTTTTTGCCCTATTTTCATTAACTTTCTCATAGAAGTAGGTTGTATTGTCATCACCCGGGGTCAGCCACTTAACTCTAGCTTTTTGTTTGTAGAAGCCCTCCTCTACTAAGCATAATTCAGCATAGATTACTAAGGCATCCTTTTCTTCTTGATGGATTCCTATATTAGCAAGGTTGTTGTGCAATCTGGTTTGTATCTGCTCAAGATTCTCTTTGGCTCCTTGAACTCTAGTGGAGATATTACTAAAGAACTTTTTGCTGAATCCCTTTAACACCCCTTTTAGTTTCTGCATTTTTTATGTGATAGCATCCATAGGATTCTCCAGATTGTCAGGTTGCCAAGTACTCTCAACTAGAGGGAGAAAATCTCTATGTTTCTTCTAATAAGAGAAGAACATAAAGGGCTTCCTAGCTTTCTTTGTATCCTAGTAAATAGAGATTATACCTGGGGAGTGGTTTGATAGGTTGGAGCTTAAGAACCATCCATCAGATTTTGTGTAGTTCTGCATCCATGCATTATTTACCAAAATTCTGTCAATCTTACTTGAAGTGTTCTAGTCTCCTTGTCTTTTACTATTCTATATGTAAAAGAAGCCCTTCATAGGCATATCATCCAGTCTACACTGTGAAAAGCTGTTGTCGAAGTCCAGCATAGCAGTTCTATCAAGTGGAGTTAGGCCCCTTTTTTCATTTGCAGTCCTAACTATATTCATATCTCCCATTACTACTTAGGGCCAGTTATTCCATTTAGTAGTAACCTGTGTAAGTTCTTCCTATAGAGTCCGTTTTAAGTAGTCACTAGCCTCATAAACACGAGAGAATAAATAATTTATCAGTTTGGAGAATTCCAAGCCTACAAGTTATAACTTGTTCTCTAATGCTTAGACAGTCGACTTTTAAAAGCTGATCATTCTAACAAATCCAAATTCTGCTTATGCCAGTTTGATGTCCATTATGGGTCCAATTCCATCTTCTAAGACAGTTCTTCTTAACTTCCTAAATGTTCTGCATTCTAACTTTAGTTTCTGTAATTCCACACAGAGCTACGTGTTGCTGGTTGCATAAATTCTTTGCTTCTCTTTGCTTTGTGGGGTTGTTTAGACCACTTATGTATATTCCAAAATCCTATTTTAATCATGTCACACTACAATTATTCCCATCCTCATCCTTTCCTTTCCTTTTATCTTTCCCTTTCTTTGCCCTAGCATTTATGTCTATTTGTGTACCCGTAGTTTTCACTCCTATATCCTTGTTCCCCTATTGTTTCTCCTTGTCTTGTATTGTTAGCAGAGCTTCAAAGGGGTTCTTGAGAATAGTGTGTACCGTTTTCTTTTACTAGGTGTGATCTGGTTTGGATCTGAGTTCTCCCACTTCCCTGCTCATGAGCCATTTTAAAGCTTGTTATGACTAAAGCTTTCCCTGGTGTTTTTGTCTATGGTTCTAGGGGTGAATTGTTCCCTTCTTTGCCTTGTTCTTTTTTGTCCTGCTTAGAAGATGCACGATTTGTTTCCTCCCTATTAGTTATAGTCTACTTCCCTTCATGTGTGCCTGTGCTCCCATTCGAAGGCATATCTTGTTCCATTTGTAGCCTTTCAGTAACCTTTTTCTCAATTCTAAATTGATCAATCCGATGTCCAAAGACCTTACAATGATGACAGTGGTTCGGTACCCACTTATACTCAATCTTTTGGGAGTATCCATTTCCTTTGAAGTCCTTAATATTAACATGGTCTAGCAACTCTTTCCCTACTTCAATTTCCACACATAATCTTCCATAGTGTAATGTCTCTTTAGTGGCTATAAGATTATCAGCAAATAAAGGATTGCCAACAATGCTAGCCATCCTACTCAAGGCTCTGGGAGACCAGAGGTGTAGACGAAGACTTGGGAATCTGATCCAGATTGGTACAACAGTCACCCATTCGTTCTCAATATTAAAGTCCATTGACCGTGGCTTTAGGATCATAGGTTTGTTGTCTATTGTCCATGGCCCTCCTTCTAAGACTCTCATCTTGTATTATTCTTGTTCAAATTCAAAGGCAAAGTATCCTGCTTTTAAGGAATGTAACTTACCCCTCCCTATGTGCCTCCAATTCCTACGAATTAAAGCCAGCATGTTCTTGAAGGAAAGTTTAGTACTCATTACATAGCCAATTAAGGCATGTTCCCATCTACAAACCTCTTCAGCGATGTCTTGTTCGGAGAAGATCATCTCTTGGTCCATGTGTTCATCAAGGAAATGTTGCAATTGCACTCCATTTTCTTTAATCCTATTTGCTTCGAAAAGTGTTGCCCAAGATTGAGGTGCAGTATGCCCCATTGGTTGTGGTTCTGGCTGCAATTCACCATTACCTCCTATCTGGTTGTGATTTGTTCCAGCCCCCGCATCAGTCTGAATTGCACAATCTGCTGCTTGATCCTGTTCTTTGTGTATAAACTCTCCCCTTTTATAGCTGCTATTTCATTCCCTTCCGGGTCCAGAGAGGTGTCTTCTTTCATTGAAGCAATTTCTCCTTCTTCACAGTTCATTGTTCTTCGCTTGAATTCCATAAGCTCTTGCAACAAGAGCTCCTTATCTTTCAAAGACTTCTGGAGATGGAAGTTATCTGCCTTGATCTCGTCCTAACCACGGTGTTCATCCCTTACCGTAGTAGTATCTACCCCATCTTTAACTGTTAATTGCCTGTGTTTCAAGACCCATCAGGCTCGTGCAACCTAGGTTATATACTTAGAGAAATCAACCCATAGCATTCAAAGTCCCAACAGAGAAGTCAGGGAAAACGATGATGAGGGAGAATTGGTAGGAAAGAGTATGATGATCAATGTCATGCAATTCTCTAATTATATCTGAATGGTTACATGCTTTTAGTGATATGATAAGGAATGACCAATATATTGTCTTAACTTTAGTATATCAAAATTTCATACCTATTTGTGTTTTTGAAATTAACAGATTTTTAAATTATTTTTCTGAATTTTCATTTATAAGGTAAGCTACCATTTTACTGTCATTATAGTGTCAATTTTTGTTTTCTTCAGATCTATCGAATTGAATGTACGTCAACATCCCAATTCATATCACGTGTATCAACGTCAAACCCTCACATCTAATTCTATTGCAGAACTCTTCATTGGAAGTATCCATATCTCTCTCTCTCTCTCTGTATCTCTTTCTCTCTCTCTCTGATATCTCTCATAAGCATCAAACACACATGACACGTCTGGTTACTTAAAACAAGGCCTATGTCTGCAACTACAGAGCACCTGTGATGTTTACTATAATGTAGCTCTTCACTGACTCAACCCAACATGTTCCAAAGGCATTTTAAGGCAACCTTCTTTCATAACCACGTTCTCTACTATTGCATCCTCCATGAAATGTTACATCCAAACCATTAAAAACATCCTCATGCAGTTTCCAACAACAGTAAAAAAATCCAAATACTACCCATCATTTTACAAAGATAGCAAAGTGATAGACCAGCCAGTGCTTCTCACCACGTGGTTCGGTCACTTTTCTCTTAATTTTTCAAAGGAAGGAACTCAAAAAACTGGTAAGGTGTGAAGTTGTCATTCATGGCTGTAATCGATACCTCGGTCTCCTTCTCGCCAACATCTTGGTTGCCCTCACCAGTGCGTAGTGGAAATAGTTGGAGGGTTTTTGACTCCCCAACCCTATAGCATGCTTCATCTGCATGACCGACACTGACCAAACGGTTAAGATCTTCTCTGTAGGGTGCTATAAAGATGTTAAGATCTTGGTTCTTTATGAACTTTGGGTACATTGTTGTGACTGTTGCTGGAGTTGTAGAAGTAGCAGCAGTACTAGTGTTTATGAGGTGGGTGGGATGTGAACAAGACGACTGCATCATCTGCCACGTGCCATTCCTTTCTACCAAGCTCCTTGTATGCTGTAATTCTCTCGCATCGAATTGTAGCCATCCATCTGTTCTACATTCTGCCACTGCTGCTTTTGCTGCCCTTTGTATTGGTACAGTTTTCTGGAAAATTAACCACTTTATAACAAAATAGTAGTCAAAGGGCACTAATTTGGGCACCCCCTATTCTTTTAAAACCTAACTCGCTCTCTTAGTGAAGAAATCAAAAGGACATGCTCCTAACGAAACCAAAATTTTTCGTGGTTATCTTTGCTTTTTCACTATATATAGGGGTGCCACATTCTACATATTGTGTGTGTAGGAGTGTCCCATGGCCAAATAACTGGCCTAAACGAGATGAATCAGCACAAGACCCAAAAACCCTAGCTTGGTTTCACTAACAACAGTAGACCCGACAGGAAGGAAGGAATGCAGCTTTTAAACCCTTTTCATTTCCCAACAAACAAAGCTTTATTGTAGCACCCTCTCTGCATATCTTCCTTTGTATCATATTTCTAATGTTTGCTTGAACTTGTAATCATAGGCATATTATTACATATTTAATTAATTCTAATAGGCTTTTTGGATATCAGTGGTATTCTAAGTTAAAAAGAGTGTGTTGGTCTATAAAAAAAGACAAATCAAGATAAGTAAACCTCTGCAAGTGTACTGCTGTTTGCAGGGTGTGCCCAGTTCTTGGTCTGTTCAACTTCAAGCCTTGTCCTATTTGCCCCTGTAGACAAAAAGAAAACAAAAAGAATTTTACTTTATATCTCAAATAACAAACGGAATGGGAGAAAAAAATCACAAATCAAAACATCAATACAACTTTTTACATCTCAAACAACAAATGCAATGGAATCAAGAATTACGCCTCTTTCTCTCTCTCTCTCTCTGTCATATGTTTTGCATCTTACATGAGTTGAAATGGAATAAAATTTATAAGGGTAAATTTGGAGATTATTATGTGTTTGATACCTGATTCTTTCATTTCTATGCTTTCATTAATGTCGCAGTATTGTTCGTGGGAAGCAGATTCAAGTTGTCGACGGCGCTTCTGCCGTTCTCTGGCCTTGTGATTCTGAAACCAGTAAAAGACGTTCTTCCCTTCAATCTTGCCGTAGCGACGAAGCTGTGCAGTGATATGCTGAATTTTCTCAGCAGACGGTGTTCGAGTCCCCATTCTATACAATTCTTCAAGGGTCTGTAACTGCTCTGGTGTTGGATTCCAACGTGAGCTCAGAACAACCTGTTGTGTATTGCACTCTCTCTTATTTTGCTCATCCATTGTTGCTGAAACAAATTAGTAAGCCTCATGAAATGCATACCGACAAATTAACAACACAGACAGACAGAAGGAAAATACATACCCAGATGGTGATTCCATGCCAGAAGATCACTGCCATGAATACGGCCAAAACATGGAGAGTTTATGGTGGCAGTATTTCTGGTAGAAGTAGCAGTAGCTGGCTTTGGAATGAGAGGAGAAACCTTCGGGCCGTTGATTGAATCGGAAACACTAAACTGTCCTCCATCATTATATCCCATCATCCACATGGTGATAATAAAATCGGAACGATTCTCTCTCTCTCTCTCTCTCTCTCTCTATCTATCTTCTCTCTCCCAGTAATGGGTTCAATTTACTGAGATGAATGAAGGGTTCTTTACATGCAAAAGTGGTTAAAAGAAGTTGTAGAAGTGGTAGTGCAACAAAAAAGGCAGCAAGTATAGTGATTCTTTGAGTTGATCTCTCTCCCCCTGTGATGTTAATATATGCTGAAATGAAGAAACGTTGTTCTGAGTTGCAAAAAAATGAAAAAGAGAAAGCAGAGACTCCGGAGGGGGTTTAAATAGTAGTTCCTCTCTCTCACAAACTTTGGGAGATAAAAGGGTTCGTATATAGTATATGTTGATGGTGTTAATAAAAAACAAAGTTTTAGTTGAAATAGGTTCTATAAGCTCAGCTGAATACCGAGTGTTTTGAGTTTCAGAGATGGAGATTGAATCCGAGAGAGAGTGAAAGAGAAAGAGAGGGAATGGTGTTGGGTTAGATTGGAACAGGGTGAGGAAGACATGAAGTTGACTGGGCTATAAGGTGTGTGTGTGAGAGAGAGATAATAGCAAAAGGAGGCAAAGAAAGGGCAGAAGAAGAGAAGAGACTAGAGAGGGGGGTGTTGAAGCGTAGAATTCTGGGAATCATTGGGAGGCGTAAATGAAAAACGACATGACGATCATGAGGGTTATCATAAGCCTCATCACCTATTACACCCTCATTTATTGTTGGTCTCCTGTCTCGTGCCTTTCATACTTTTTCTCAATCCGAACTGCTCCTCTCCCACCTCTGCTAGACACGCTTCTCTTTGTCTACGCTTCACAGCTCAGTTGCCCCTATTCTTAATTACTCTGATATACGCCTTCATGCCCACTTACCTCCAAGATCTAGTTCCTTGTGATGGGATCATTTAACTTCTTCGCCTCAGATCACCCCTGTACATATATATGCCCTTTTTTTTTTTAAATTTTAAAATGATTATTGCCTGTTGCAACTATTTCTTTATTTTTTATTTTTTAATTTTGCAATGGTAGATGCAACTGGGTCATCTCTGCTATCCCAAAGTACGGGAAAAAAATAAATTTTAGGTTATAGTTAACTCACCTGCAAAATATATATATATATATATATATATTCATTTTAGAATTTAGGTTACAACTGAGGACACTATGATGATCAATGATGAGGCTCATTTGGTCCTTTTGTGCTGTCTAAAGAATTCCTATGGGTTATTTGGTGTCCCACTTATCTCCTTAGAGGGAAAAATTTTTAGGGAGTTCACATCACAAGTTCAATTGAAAGAATGATCAAATGACTTTGAACGAGAACCTCTTTGAAATTTTCATTTGAACCAATGATCAATTGAATTTGAACGAGTACTCTCTAGAATAGATTAAATGAACTTGAATGTTGAGTATTTTGGAATGTTCGTTTACATGAATAAGTTCGTTCGAACAAACCTTGAATAGAAAGGAAACTGTGGATCTAATTAAAATATGACAGCCCAATCGAATAATTAAAACATTTGAATCTTTTAGAACATTTGAGTCATCATTATTCAATTACACCCACTCACACTTTAACAAAATCTAGTTCAATAAAATTCTTTAATGCATAAAGTGTATATGTACAAACCAAATCCAATGCATCCAATTCATTATCTTTTCTTACCATTGTGAACACTGCATGTAGATAAATTTGAACATGATACCTGAATGCTTAAGTGAAAACAATGCTTGAGACCACTACTAATCAAATTGACTTGGACAGATTATAACTCGATATACTTTTGTCAACACGGATTAGCCAACACAAACATAGAGTAATAGTCCTAACAATGTCCTCTTTTGGTAATCAGTAACAAAACTATTACAATAGAATACATGAATACTAAAAGAACAAAAATGTAAACCCTCCAAAAACCTGAAAGAAAGAAATTTACAAATTTAAACTGAAGACCCATGATTGTTGGAACACTGCCCTTGTTTTCATTATGCTCAATATTTGTTAATTCTGCAAAACAACCACTAAACTATACATATAAAGCGTATTGAATGATAAAAAATATAAACCAAAACTACACATGTATGTATAGTAGTCAAAGAGTAGATATAAAGCATGTGGACAAAACAAAATATATGAGATATAAACATGTCCAAGAACTAAGGTCAAACCAATCAATATCTCTAGAATCCCAAAAGTCATGCAAAGTAAAAACACTCCCCTTTATTGAATACCTCTAAAACTATTCTCTCTTTTCGTCATGAGATGACAAAGATATAGCATAGCAAATAAAAGCATGGATACCCACAAGATAAAACATAGGCATGCAAAAAAGAAAAATGATAAATAAACAATCTGTAGTTCATACACCATAAAGTATTACAATGTAAAGTTGTCTAAAATAAATACATATGGTCTTCATTACATGTACGCTCAACTCTTACCTAACAGCATCATCAGCATCAGGATCAGCATTAGCATTATCATCAAGTAGAAGAGACTGGATGTCCTCAGCTAATTAATGGAGTGTCATTATGAACTCATCTTAATGAGTCTGAAGATACTAAATATCAGTCCACTGATGAACAAGTTGCTCCATAATCAGAACAGAGAAATCAACTTATAGACGCTGATAGTGCTCTTCTAGATCAGCTTGGCTCACAGGCTATACATAAGTAAACGAAGATGTGTTTGGATCCTAACGAGAAACTGGATAATGAGATGGCTCACAACGGAACTATAGAGGTGTCTCATCAACTAAATAATCCTTCTCAACCTCCTATGGTACCTCAGTTGTACCCTATTTAATGACGTGACGCTCTAACTGTGTCAAGGTACACTAAGCGAATGGACCTGGCAGAGCCTAAACCATTTCTGAGGTATAGAATGGAACAAGATGACTTGCACAGATGCTAGTAATCAAGTTGTCAAATGGAAGGACAGTAGTACGACGCCTAGATGTCATAGAATCAATTGAAGAGAAAATCACAAAAGTAGCATCAATGGGAATACCAATCCCAATGGCAAATAAGAGAGAAGCATATGAGGATATGAGTGTGTTGGTGTGACTCACATGTGAAAGAACAGAACATACTACCAAGTTAAGGAACCGGTAGTCATCTAATAAGAATCCCTAAGGAAGACAAGCACCAATTAATGAAGAGTAGAAGTGATAAACTCCTCTTAATGATATGCCCTCTATGAAATAGAGATACAAGGTAAAACTCCCTAATCATATCGAGTTTCATGGCGATAAAAGTAAGAGTCAAGTCAACAACAACGCCATGCACATAAACACGAGTGTTTGAAAGATCCCTAGTTGATGATAAGTCTGTGTAAAACTCGCGAACTAGTAGTTCATCAATCGATCCAAAACTAGAGAGAAGTGGCAACTACCCTCTCGACTCAAACTAGCGATACGTCATACTATCACCAATCTAGTCTAAAAGCATAGGTAGCCTCGGCAAGAAATGGTGACCCTCGACTATGGGATGATGTGTCTATGTAGTCAGGGACTGATAAAGAGAAACATTCCTCGGTCGAGGAATGATAGACATGGGATAAAGAAACCTATCCACTAAGGTTTGTTGACATCTTGGTGCTATCAAAAATAGACATGTATAGGTTAAAAAAATAAAAAATGATGCGATCCTAAGAATGGCTCAAAGTCCGAGAGACTACTCGAATAGCCTCAATCTAATCCTATAATCTACCTTGAACTGAAAAAGAAGTAGTTAAGAGCACTCACCATGCGCCGAAGAAAAGATGATAAAATGCAGAACCAGTCGGCGATACTGAAGCTTGTATCGAGTAGACAAGAATAACTGAAGCATAATGTGTAATCTTGGACACATGAGAACAATATAAAGTGAGAATATTAGAGAAAAATGAGAGAGAACTAAAGAAAAATTGGATAAAATGATTGAAAATTTATTATGTGATCGACTTTTTTGTTTCTTGAGTGTTCATTCAAACAAACAAGGTATTCGTTCGAATGAACTTAAATCACCACGTAGTTTAAATTCAATGCAAGTTCGTTCGAACGAAGTCCAATTTCAGTCAAACGAATTTTCTAGAATTCATATATTTCTAGAAAATCCTCTCAACTCTAAACCAAGTGTGAAAAAGTGAAGAAATTAAAAGAAAACTTGAACTTTTGAATCACAATGCTAGACAATATCCCCAAAAATTTCAAAAACTTTTTCTCAAAAAAAAATTTGGACACTTGTGCATTAGAGGTAATGATCTATGTTTTTAAAATTTTCAAACTTTGTAATGAATGCTAGAACACTTAATGACTTTCAAGCTCTCTCTCACGGTGAATTAACATAGAAATTTAAAAAACACATCACATGAGTTTATCCTTGCATCAATGACTTCACTATAGTGTTGTATGATTTAACAGAAAATATGCATAAACAACTATAATGAATCAACCTAGGTGATGTGAGACCATTTTTTTTCAACCAAGCTCCCTTTAAATTTTTTTTAACCTTCAAAATTATCAACATTTTTCAATGCTTTCTGTTTTTCAAGGTGGCATTCACACTATTGAGTAGAAAACCCTTTTCAAAGGTACACTAATCTCTTTGATAGGATACACACTATCCCATAGGTAGCCCCTTCCTTGCATACTTCAAATTCTTAAATTTAGCACTTGTGAAATTTTGATTTGCTCAACAATCACCCTAATTAATATTTCTAGCCATGGACTTATTATAAGTTAAACATGAAATTGTTATGCTTAGTTATATCAACAAAACCAATCTCACAAGACATATGTACATATGTAGGTGCTATGAGATCATGCAAGGATGAAAAGATTGAATACAGCTAATTATAAAAGACTATATGTGTTGCCTAAAAATCCAAAGATCATGTATCATAATATCCATACTGTCACGACTCGGAACCCAGGCCTATACGGATTAGGGGTTCATGATCAGGCCACCAAGGCCTTTTTCAATGATCACAATACTTTTCTCATGTCCATTTAATCAAATGCAGCGGAATAAAATTATTTTTCTATTGCAGAAGCATCAACATACTATTCAACATCATTCATTCATATATATTCCATAGTAATTACAAAAGTACATGATGTAAATTCTCAAAATCTGATGACGTCATGCTCGATATACATTCCATAAGTACCAAAAGTAACTACATCATGTCTAATAAAATCTTACTACAAAAAGGTTCATAGTTTATAAGCTTTCGACTATCTTGGTTGAACTTGCTATTTCCTTGCCGATATCGCTACCTGAAATATATTGGATGAAAATCTGTATGAGCTCAACAGCTCAGTGAGTATTTCATAACATGCCAAGGGTTTCAAAACTACTATGTAGTACATTTTGAAATGTCTATACTCATATGAAATTAGAATACATCATATCTAAGTACAACAGATCGGAAGCTAGTATCAAAGTCATTTTTGATAAATCTCAGTTCAATCAATAATCGATAACATAGCACAATCATAATAATGATTCAATAACATAGTTTGATAACGATGATTAGTATTGTAATTCAAACATGGTTCAAAGTCATTTTCAATATCAATAGTCATAGTCAAATGAACATCATGATTCAATCATAGTTCATATTCGATATTAACAAAGGCTTAAATCATTAAAATCCCTCTTCTAAGGCCAGCAAATTAAAACCTCACTGACTGAGATCAATATTCAATAGTACCACTAATATACCCCGTGGGTAGGCTTCGATGGCCAGCAAATTAGAACCTCGCTGACTGAGATCAATATTCAATAATGCCACCAATATGCCCTGTGGCAGGGTTTAATAAAGTCACAATCTATTCAAGAGTGACCAATTATAGGAGGGTGGTGTTTTCCAAAATGCCAAAATCATTTCCAAAATCAATAACCTCAATAACAAACTTAGTTATTCGAATAAGAGTTTTATATTTAGTCTTTACTTAAAACAGTTCAGAAATCGGTAATAAAACTGTATAATGTCTTAAGTATCCCACAAAACATTTCCTTAATTCAAGGGAAGAAAATATAGGTATTAGTGGATCGTTTAAAATAAGCACTAGGCACAATGTATCTATTATCAAAGGCTATAAGGCAAAATACATCGATAAGTCATTCAAAACGATAGCAAATGAAGCATGTCTATTATCAAGGTCATAAAAGAGTTCAATATTTATATGTATAACAAAAATCCATCTCAAGCATGACATGGAAATACTCACAAGGCATTAGTTATCAAAGTCATAAAAGAGTCGATATTTATATCTATAATGAAAATCCACCTCAACATGGTATGAAAAACTCACCTGAAGTCGCAAAAGCTTAATCAAAAAATCCTTCCTTAAACGAGGGTCCGTATAGTCACAATTCAAGACCTTGTTACTTTCTTGTTTAAAGCATCGCACAATTCAACTGTTAATTTTAGAGCTCTTTTTATTCAATTACCCTCTTCTCATAGCTTCATTAAGTCTTAAGGATGTATCGATCCTTTTTCAGTTTGTTACCGGGTCTTACTTTTCCTAAAAGGATGTCACCGTTAGGTCCAGAGTGTCTAAGATAATTGGTTTAGGCTTTTCTAGATCTAAATTTGCGTACTTATAGTTTATTTTTAGGCCTAGGGGCATTTTTATAATTTTATGCTTTTATGTGTCTTATTTTTCGATACATCGTTTGCTGAAATGGACTCTACTGTTGAGTCTGGATTATCCAAAATAGTCAAAATAGACTACCTTTATATTCAAATGGCCTCGGGTATCATTAAGGGTAAAATGGTAATTTATATTTTTACGTGTCTTAATTTTTTAGAGTCTCGTCT
Source organism: Nyssa sinensis (assembly GCA_008638375.1). NCBI lineage: Eukaryota > Viridiplantae > Streptophyta > Magnoliopsida > Cornales > Nyssaceae > Nyssa > Nyssa sinensis. The sequence continues at coordinate 25,824,764 of CM018035.1, forward strand.
CGTAAAACAGACCCTTCTATTGGGTCTGAAATGCTCAGAATAGTCAAAATACACTATTCATTTATTTCAATCGGACTTCGTTTGGTCTATTTTTAGCCTAGGGGCATTTTAGTAATTTTTTCATATTTAAATATTATTAAATTAATATTAAATTAATTACAGTTGCAACTCAGTGAAATTTTTCATTAGTGTTGGGGTCATTTTCTAATTAATAGAAGGTCTTGGGGGTCCAATTATAATTTTAGAATCTAGTAGGGTTCAAAATATAATTTTGAAAACTAATTAAATAAAACCAATGGGTTTATTTTGATTTTTAAGTGGATCGGCCCAAACTGTGCCAAACCAACCGGTTCAGCAGGTCTATTCCGGCACGCTGACATTAACCCTAATCCCTTTTTATTTTTTTTATTATTTTTAAATCAAAACGACGTAGTTTTGATTTTTAAACCAAACCCATCCTCCAAACGACACCGTCCCACTGAGCCTTTTGTGCGGTCGGGCAGGTTCCGACCTGAACAGGGTCGTCTTCCCCATCACGACGGTCACTGTTGCCCTAGTTTCAGTTTTTTTTTCTTTCAACTTTGTGAAGTTTGAGGGATTAAATCTCTCTGTTTTCTGTCCTAATCAATTCCCCTAAGCCCCTTCTTCTCTTAAGTGTTTATTTTACGTACTAAAACTGTCTAAAAGCTTGGTTAGAGCTCTGATAATGGCGGCTATATTTCACCTACTGCAAGCTACTTTCTTCACCATTGCATGCGTGGCTTGGCCTATTATGCCCCTCTTGTCAAGGGGTTTCATTCCCCGTCCTTAGATTTAGTTTTTCATGTAAATTTGTGAGGTAGCCTCACCTGGAGCAGTGCTTGTAACCTCCTATTTTGGCAGCCAAAGTCTGGCTAAAGTAATTTTGATGCTAGATATGGAATCCTCATGTAAAAAGGGTTCAAACCATGTTGGAATTGTCACTAGAATATGGTCGCTGAAGAAGGTGATCAGCACCGGCGATAATTCTATTGCACTAAGTCAACTGTTGACCAGGTCGGACAGGTCAAGTTCGAGTCGGCCCGGTTCGGACGCGAGAAAGGGTTATCAAAATGCTGCCATTTTGGAACCCTAATCTTATTTTACTAAATTCAATTCAGACTATCTGGAAACAAGGATAGAAAATTGGGATTGGGAATAGGGTTAACCCTATTCCTAATTTAATAAACCCCTAAATTTGAAATCCTAGAATAGCAGTTAAATTAATTCCAAATCAGTAGGAATTCTAAAAGAAATTCCTAAATAGTGAGGAAAACAAATTCCAGAAAGGTAAAAAAATTTATAAAAATTATAAAATGGCCCAGAAAATAATTCTTAATTATTTTTAAACCCTTAATTGAATAGGAGAAATTACTAATATGCCCTTGAGCCAAAAATAGGCCAAACGAATGCCAATTAAAATGAAAAAAGAGTCTAACCCAATATTTTTGGGCATTTTGGACTCAATGGTAGATTTCGATTTATGAAATTAGATCCGAAAAAATATGAACAAACAAACTAGAATAATTTTAATTATGTCATATGATTAATTAAGCGATCAATTGAACCTCGATGACTATGAAAATATCTACCTTAATATTTTGGGACATTCCGGACCCAATCGCAGGATCCATTTTACGAAACGAAGTTCCAAAAATATAGACACGTGAAATGTCATAATTATCAATATGCCCTAAAGTGATCCAAAAGCTAGTTGAATGTCAGAGATAGCATGTTCTGACTTTCTTCGACATTCCAAACTCAAAAGTGGAGTCCATTTTAGCAAACAAAGTATCGAAAATGGGGCACATTAAAGTTTAAAATTACAAAAATGCCACTAGGCTTAATATCAGCTATAGATATGCAAATTAAGATCCGAAAAAACCTAAATTGATGATCTTCAATATTCTGAACCTAATGGTGATGACCTTTGAGAAAAATAAGACCCAGTAACAAACTAAAAAATGATGAATACATCCTTAAGACTTAATGAAGTTATCAGAAGTGTATAGATGAAATTAAAAGGTCTACGTAAATGTTAAAAGGGCCGACTAGACTCAAAAATGAAGTTCGAATACATAAATTATGTATGGAGACATATAGAACGTTAAAAGTGTAAATTATCATTATGCCCTTAAAGGGCTAAATAAGCTATAAAGCATCAGACCCCTAAATTAGAAATTTGAGAATCTCTTAATTGATTAGACTAAGATCAAAAGAACTTAAAACGCTGAATAAAAATGCTTGGAATTAGAATGAATACAAATTCAATATAGAATGTATTTTTGATCCCTGATTATAGGATCACCAAATGATGGAAAATGGAACAAGGCTATGGAATAGTTATTATGGTACCAATATGGGAATGGAATGTTAAGAACCCAATGTAAGTAAACCCAAACTCTTAATATGTAGATTTCTACTCTACCAATGTGGCCTACTTGTATAGCTGCCAACCTTTGCTTCTTGAAATTATGTATCAGTAATTGTTTTAAGTCCACAACTCATTGATTATCACGTTTCTACTATATGGAAATTTGTGGTTTGTTGATATCATAGTTGTTATGAATATCTACGAGTCCTTTGACTCCGTGGCTATATCTTCTCTTTGTGATCATTGTGATCCCTTTTGTTGTGGACATTTGTAACCTATGTATATGCACATGCCTTGTGGAATCCTTTTACTGATAACATTATTTGTGAGTACGCGGGGTTATGTTTGCCACAATGCCCATCTTGACTCTTTGGATGCTGATGACTTACAAGTCAATGTTTGAGAATGATACCCAACACGTTGTCCTGATGAAGACATTTTGATATGGTGATAAGAGCTCTTGGTTCATTCAGAGGAACCTAGAGATGATTGATGAACCTAAATGAGTGTTGTATGGGCTATTTGATAGCATCCATTTGACTCAATTTGTATATGTTTGATTCCATACCATTTGTTAAATTAATGATGTTACTTTTGGATATGAAATATGTCTTTGAGGTATATCTTTGTATTTAATTTGAATCGCTTTTATTTGGGCAACTAAACATTACATGTTGATAAATTTGTGTTTGTTAACTTGCTTAGTCATTCTTATCGCATTTGTGAACTCCTTATGAACTATATTATTCTGGCCTGATGGTCAATCCCTTTGAACTTGAAATTCTATGATTATTCTCTTATTATACACCCTTGTGTAACCCATGGTAGAGTAAAGGATTTACTTACTGAGCTAAGTTAGCTCACCCCAAAATTATAACAATTTTTTAGGTAGCACAATATGGAAGGAAAGGTAACTCCAAGACTTTGTTTGAATTAATCCTGTAAGAATGCTACTAATATTAGACATTGTGACTTAGTGATATTGAAAGATGTCATTAGATTTGAATTGTGATCAATGATGATGAAATTGTATTTAGGAATGATCTTATTGATGATTGTTAAAGTTGATTTGGATATCAGATAAGTTTCATATGTGTAGCTTCCACATTTGCTTAAGATTTTGTACTGCCTATCTGAGTACAGTATTGGTCACCGACCCCTAATCGCATAGGGTGGGTTTCGAGTCGTGACATCACATATTTCTTGGGACTTTAAGTAAGGCAAGTGGTCGATGGGATTTTCATTTCTCAAACCAAGTATGCTTAGAATTAGAATGCATACTAATTCAATATACAATGTATTTTTTATCCTTGATTATAGGTCACCGAATGATGAAAAATGGAACAAGGCTATGGGATAGCTACTATGGTACCAGTATGGGAATGCAATGCTAAGAACCCAATGTAAGTAAACTCAAACTCTAATATGTGGATTTCTACTCTACCAATATGGCCTGCTTGTATAGCTGCCAATCTTTGCTTCTTAAAATTTTGTATCAGTAATTGCTTCAAGTCCACAACCCATTAATTATCATGTTTCCATTATATAAAAATTTGTGATTTATTGATATCTTATCTGTTGTGAATATCTATGAGTCCTTTCAGTCTTTGGATATATCTTGTCTTTGTGATCATTGTTATCTCATATGTTATGGACATTTGTAACCTATGTATATACACATACCTTGTGGAATCCTTTTGTTGACAACATTATTTGTGAGTGCGTAGGGTTGTGTCTGCCACAACACCCATCTTGACTCTTTGGATGTTGATGACCTACAGGTCGATGTTTGGGAATGATACCCAACACGTTGTCCTGATAAGGACATTTTGATATGATGATAAGAGCTCTTGGTTCCATTCAGGGGAACCCAGAAATGAGTGGTGTGGGGGGGTAGTCGGGCCCTATTTGATAGCATCCATTTGACTCAATTTGTATATATTTGATGCCACACGATTTGTTGATTTGATGATGTTACCTTTGGATGTGAAATATGCCTTTGAGGCTTATCTTTGGATTCGATTTGAATCCCTTTGATTTGAGCAGCTAAACATTATATGTTGTACAAATTTGTGCTTGTTGACTTGCTAAGTCATTCTTATCACATTTTTGAACTCCTTATGAACTATATTATTCTAGCTTGATGGTCAATCCCCTTGAACTTGAAATTCTATGATTATTCTCTTGTTATACACCTTTGTGTAACCCATGGCAAAGTGAAAGATTTACTTACTGAGCTAAGTTAGCTTAGCACAGAATTATAACAATTTTTCAAGTAGTACAATATGGAAGGAAGGCAATGATGGTGACTAATAGAGCTAGTGGTATGCTTGTGGGAAACTTTGGTGTTGTATAGCTCCAAGACTTAGTTTAAATTAATCCTGTAAAGATGGTACTAATATTAGACATTATGACTTAGTGATATTGAAAGATGTAATTAGATTTGAATTGTGATCAAGATGATGGAAATTGCATTTATGAATAATCTTATTGATGATTGTTAAAATTTATTTGGATATCAGATGAGTGGTATATGTGTAGCTTCCATATTTACTTAAAAGAAAAAAATTATTACTATCTTGTGCAATTTATTTGATTTTGTACGGCTTGTCTAAGTGACAGTGTTGGTCACTAACCCCTAATCTGTATAGGGTGGGTTTTGAGTCCTGACAGAGTGGTATTAGAGCGAAGGTTATTGGTCTTTGGGAAAAACCATACCAACATTGAACTTGATGACTATTGGATGACTTAGATGATTAAATGATTGGTGATTTTTGAGAGACGATAGTGTGTTTAGGTGCAAAGGTTAATAGTCTTTAGGAAAGGCTGTATTATGACAAAATTCGATGATTTTTAAATGATTGAGATGATCAAATGAATAGTGACTTTTGAAAGATAGTAGTATGCTTAAGAGCAAAGGTTAAATATTCTTAGGAAGAAACATACCAGTATTGAGGTTGATGCCTCTTAGATAATTGAGTTATGAATTGATCAGTGAATTATGGGAAACTACAGTTTGAACAAAGGCAACAGTAAATGCTCTTTTGGAAGATATAGAGTGACATAGAGTTGGGATTGTGAAATTTTGGAAAGTTGGTGGGTTTGGCAACAAAGCTATATGAGGGATAGTCTAAAGAAGACTTAAAGGATAGTGACATAAGGAGTTTCAGAGTCCAAACGAATTGATGATATATCATAAATATGAGGACTTTTGAGTGAGTCATAGATAAACCCTGATAAGGTACAGACAAATAGAGCCTGAAAGACAATTACTTTTGAGTGAAGCTGTCAAAGTTAACATTATGAAATATGATGGTTCTAAAAAGAGAATAACACATGATTAATGATCATTAAGGAATTTAATGGCTTTTCTTTACCTAGATAAAACTAAGACCCAATTGTGAGCGATACTATATCGAGTTAGCTAAGTTCATTACAAAAAGTAAGTGATTAATGATTCTGAATAACTTTTGAGGATTAATGTGATTCAATGATCGAAGAGACTGAACCTGTAGTAAAAAGTCTAGAAAATCTTTTGAGGACAACAACTATGGTAAAGGGTACATAATTCTTTAAGGTACCATGAGAATAATCGTGATTGTGGGAGAAAGTAAGAATAACTAAATTTGTGATACTAAGAAAGTTAAGAACTGCCATGGTCGGAGGACCTTACTTGATTTTGATAAACCATGAATGTTGATTGTAATGACAATAACAATGAGATGGCTAATTGATTTGAGTAGTTTTGAAATATAAAGTCCAGAATGGACAAAAATTATGAATATCAATACTTACAAATGAATGAGTGCTAGTATGCTATCAAATCTTTAGTTACAGATCAAACTAACCACCTCCCTATATGGCTTTGGATCCACAAAACATACAAAGTACTCCCCGTACAATTAAATAAGTTATCTAAAAGAAAAAATTTGTCAGAAATGAATAACGACTGGGGAAACGTAATATAACGATGAATCAAATATGGCAATGGGCATAAGAAACTAAACATTTGAATAACCCTTTGTGCAAAAGTAATGGAAACTAGAAATAATGGCTATTACGAGGAAAAGTCATAGGACTTTGAGATTTGAACAGTTCAAAATTGATGTGGAAGGTTCAAAGTGAACCAAATACAATATTACAGTTAAAAGTACTTTCAAAAAGTGGATTGTTATATGAAGAATTAGTAACTGGGACAAAAGAATATCCTAAGAATCCTTCATAAGTCCACCAAGACTTAAAGAAGAAATGAACTGAGTGAATTTACTATACTTCAACCCATAAAGGAATGAGAGATCAAAATCTATGAAAAGCTCAATTGTGAGTAAGAAATAAAAAGTATTCGTACCAACCAATCATTTGAAAGAAATAGAGGAACTAATTTCCTCAACCTTTCTAGTTTATGAGAATCAATGCATACGAATTTGAAAATAAAGGCAGGTATGCCAACATGTTAGTACAAAAATAAGATGAGAGAGGATTGATTAATCTTCGACTTCAATGACCCTTAGAAATGGGCACGTGATTAAGAATCACAGACAAATTTTATAAATAAACCAAAAGTTACCCTTGCATGAAAAAATGTTGTAATGCAAAGGGCACACAAGTAAATAATCTTTACATGAGCCAAAGGATATTCATAACACAAAAATGAAATACGATGTTTATAATACAAAAATAAAGTCAAATGGACAAAGGAGACTTAAGTGAATGACGTTGCAAATCATGCGACCGAACACGTGCAGTGAATTCAATAGAGGATTTGCGACCAAAATGAAATTGGAAGAAAAGTGGAATTGAGTGAATCAATCTCGGACTTTGTCCTTAATAAAGACTGAAGTACTTGAATAATGAATTCAGTACTCACCAAACAATGAAAAGGGTGTAGTCTAGTTACACCATTGAATTTCTTGACTGCTACTAAAACAACCAACAGAAAAGAAAATATCAAGGTATTAGATACTTCTGCCTAGTACACGATACGCCATACAATACCAATAGAAGTTTGGAAAATCACAAATAGGAAGTGTGATTATGACTTAGTTCTAGATAAGATTAATATGCCGACTAGACATGGAACTAGTCAAAATACGGATAACAGTGAAAAATAGTCAAGATATTAAAGAGATGGCTCAGAACGAGCAATGGAAGCATAATGGACCCATAACCACAGGTCCCAGGCCTAAAGAAATAAGCACTGAAATATAAATACAAGAATTTGGAGACTTTGAGTTTAAAGTTTCGAGGCATTGAAAGTAAAAGTTAAAAGTCAAACCTTGACTTTCAAGACCACTATTGAATTAAAAAAGAAGTGTACGAAAGAATTGTGAATCTTGTTTGAAAAATTTTCTTATTTGAGGACACAATATCTTAGATACCAATAATAAGTCCAAGTGACAAATTAAAAGAAAAATCAGGTTAATGAAATTAGCATGAAAAGAGAATAGAGCTTTCTGAATATGGATGTCTGAGTTTTGAGGATAAAATTCCTTCTAAGGGGGCGAGAATGTAACATCCCAACCCAATTAAGTTGGGCGATTAAGGATAATGATGATTATGATATGAGAATTCTCTTATTAATCATAGACAATTCTACTTAATACTAATGGTCTATGAATATGGAGACAAATGTACAAATGAGAGCAATTAGCTATGAATTGGAGACAATCAATTTTAAGGAAGTGATTTAATGACAACGATCATAACTTGATGAAAAATTATGATTGACGTTAATCGAGGATTGACACATGAATAATTTTGGAGGATTAGTGCACAAAATGCACTAAGGCAAGACTAGTGTTACGTGAATAAAATATGCTTAATCAATAAGCTTTGCAAAAATTATAAGAGACTTTTGTGAGATTTAAAATGCAAGTTTGGGCATTTATAAAATACACTAGAATGCAATATGGTGCATATGTGAAACAAAAAGAAAAGGAAAAATACCCAAAAGTGATCCCACCAAGTTTTGAACCTTGCACCTTGTGCAAGCAAATTAAAGGCTTCCAAAAAAAAAACACCAACTAGGCCACAACACTTTTGTGCTATAATACTATTTAAAAATGTATATATACAATAAAATGCATATATGGCTACATGCAAAAGTTGGGTGTCATTACCCTATTGGACCAAAACTCCATCCAATCAAAACATATGCAACAATACAATACAGCCCATATATATAAACTATACTCTGTGTGTGTGTGTGTGTGGTGTACTACAAGCCTTTCTACAGAAAAAACCAAAAATAGAAAGAGAGAGAGAGAGAGAGAGAGAGAGAGAGAGAGAGAAAAAGAGAGGGTCGGCTAAAGGGAGAAAGAAGAGAAATGAATGAGAAGAGCATGCACACTACATGCAAAGCTCTAGACCATGGCTAAACTAAAACTGGAAAGCCTTGGATCCATTATGAGGCAAAAAGAGCATAGACAATGAAGAAGGAAGCTTCCATTTGAAGTAAGAGAGAATTTTTTCTCTCATCATTTTCTCTTCTAAAATCCTACTATCATGAGTTTTTATAGCCTGCATATATTTAGGATTAAAAATAAATGAAAATAGGAGAAAATGGGATGGTTGAAGCTAAGAGAAACTCTAGAACTCAACACCTGAAAATGAGAGAAACTGGGTTCCTAACCCATGATGAACCAAGCTTCAAACCAATGCCATGGCTCACAAGAGCACTCATAATGGGACACAATACAATTTGAATCGACCAAAATGGTCAAGAAACTCCCAAGACATAGTAAGTTGCAGTCAAGAAGAGAGAATATTATGTATAGGATTTGGGATGATTCGGTTGGTTTCATGAATGGGAAAATACTCCCTAGTGTTCTAGGAACACAATGGAAGAAAAATAAGGTAAAAACAACGTCTGAAGCTACACGAAATAGAAAAAACAAAAGGTTGCCAAAAAATCGAGCCTCGCCAAAGCAGTGCTTATAACCTCCCATTTCGATGGCCAAAGTCCAGCCAAAGTAAATTTTGATGCTAGATATGGAATCCTCATGTAAAAAGGGTTCGAACCATGATGGTATTGTCACCAGAAAATGGTCGCCGAAGATCGTCGTCGCCGAAGAAGGCGATCGGCACCGGCGGTAATTTTGTTGACTGAGTCAACTGTTGACAGGGTTGGTCAACGGGTTGGGTTCGGGTCGACCTAGTTCAGACGCGAGAAAGGGTTATCAAAACGCTGCCATTTTGGAACCCTGATCATGTTTTAATAAATTTAATTTGGACCATTTGGAAACAAGGATAGAATATTGGGATTGGGAATAGGGTTAACCCTAACCCTATTCCCAATTTAATAAACCACTGAATTTGAAATCCTAGAATAACAGCTAAATTAATTCCAAATCAGTGGCAATTCAAAAAGAAATTCCTAAACATTTAGGAAAAAGAATTCCAGAAAGGTAGAAAAATTTATAGAAATTATAAAAGGGCCTAGAAAATAATTCTTAATATTTTTAAACCCTTAATTGAATAGGAGAAATTACTAAAATACCCTTGAGCCAAAAATAGGTCAAACGAAGGCCGATTAAAATGAAAAAATAGTCTAACCCAACATTTTTAGGCATTCCAAACTCAATGGCAGATTTCAATTTATGAAAGTAGATCCTGAAAAATATGAATGGACAAACTAGAATAATTCTAATTATGTCGTAATGATTAATTAAGTGATCAATTGAACCTTGATGACTATGAAAATACCTACCTAAACATTTTTGGACATTCTGGACCCAATGGAGGGATCCATTTTACGAAATGAAGTCCCAAAAATATAAACACGTAAAATGTCATAATTACTAATATGCCATAGTGATCTAAAAGCTAGTTGAAAGAGATAGCTTGTTCTGACTTTCTTTGACATTCCAGACTCAACGGTAAAGTCAATTTTAGCAAACAAAGTATCAAAAAATGGGGCACGTAAAATTATGAAAATGCTCTTAGGCTTAATATAAGTTATAGATATGCAATTTAAGATCCAGAAAAACCTAAACTGATTATCTTCAATATTCCAGACCTAACGCTAATGACCTTTTGAGAAAAATAAGACCCAGTAACAAACTAAAAAATGATGAATATGTCTTTAAGACTTAATGAAGTTACTGGAAGTGTATAAATAAAATTGAAAGGTCCATGTAAATGTTATAAGGGTCGAATGGACTCAAAAATGAAGTCTGAATACGTAAATTATGTATAGAGAAATGTAGGACATTAAAAGTGTAAAATACCATTATGCCTTTGAAGAGCCAAATAAGCTATAAAGTATCAAGAACCTTAAATTAGAAATTTGAGGATCTCTTAAGCGATTAGACTAAGTTGAAAAAAGCTTAAAACACTGAATAAAGATGCTAAGAATTAGAATGATTACTAATTCAATATACAACGTATTTTTTATCCTTGAGTATAGGATCACTGAGTGATGGAAAATGGAACAAGGCTATGGGATAGCTACTATGGTACCAGTATGGGAATGCAATTCTAAGAATCCAATGTAAGTAAATCCAAACTCTAATATGTAGATTTCTACTCTGCCAATGTGGCCTACTTATATAGTTGCCAATCTTTGCTTCTTGAAATTGTGTATCAGTAATTGCTTGAAGTCCATAACCCATTGATTATCGTGTTTCTATTATGTGAAAATTTATGATTTGTTGATATCTTATTTGTTGCGAATATCTATGAGTCCTTTCACTCTTTGTCTATATCTTGTCTTTGTAATCATTATGATCCCTTTTGTTTTGGACATTTGTAACCTATCTATATGCACATACCTTGTTGTGATCCCTTTTGTTGTGAACAACTTGCCGACATCTTTACCAAACCTTTAGATTCTCCTAGGTTTGAATACTTTAAAAAATCATCAGTATGTGCATCCTTGAGTAAGTTGTATTCATTTCCATAGTCTAAGTGATTCTTACATTAACCACCTATTCTAGGTTTATAGATATTTTTCCTTTTTTTCTAAGTTTTTGATCCCTCAAAGTTAGGTGTATTTCATACCTTTGTGAAGTCAATAATCCAAAAAAAAATTCTCTTGTTTAAATTGCTAATGATAATCCCATTTTTTTAAAAAGACAATTGTATTAAGTGTATTTTAAGTGATTGAGTCTTGACTAGTGAACTTTTTTCTATCAATATCTTCACTTAGTCTTTTTCACTTGGGTGCACACAATATTTCAATATACTTGTGATCTCATAGGTGTTAGTCTTGCTTAATTCTTGCATGATATTGTCTTGTAGATAGGATGGGCTTAATGGTTTTATGTTTTCGTCTCAATAAGTTCATGGCTAGAAACATGCTTTATTAATATTACATCATGGCATGGTGGAATCAGAGCATATTGGCATAGTGTGATTCCTTGGAACATGGAGTGAGTTGAGCATGTGGTGCTGTACATTATGAGGGTGTAGATCCTGTGGTGAAAAACTCAAAATCGGCCATTAGTACTTGCATGCCAACGGGGTCCGAACCGTGAAGCGAGACATATTGTGGTACTTGCAGGCCAACGAGGAAGGACCATAAAGCGAGACATGAGTGTGGCATGGAGTTTGCATGGGTGTGTCACGCATACTGTTCATGTACTGAATAGATGATATTGGATGACATTTAGATATAAATATACACTTGCACATGCCACGCCTTAATTTTATTTCTTGTATTAGCATTATATTATACCAGCAGTTGAGCTGACCCATTCGTGGGATACCATATTTCAAATAACGCTCCGGCTACGTGAGATTCAGTGATGTCTTAGTGAAAGAAAGAACTTGAAGTGTTTTGGCCCTTGGGGTATGTGTTGATATTGTACAAGGGCATAAGCCCTGAACTATGCATGTTTAATTTGTATGTCGTGAAACAATGGGTAAGGTTTATGGAATTGTATCAGAACCTGAATTGAGTTGATATTGAAATGCATGTGATTATCCTTTATTTACCTTTCTTGTTTTATATCGCTCACCCCCGGGTTCGTGGAAATTCAGGGACGTGACATCACCGCAGGAGCATTAGTTCAAAGAGCAAATACATGTTGAGGACTTCCTTATTGACAGGACTCAACTGGAGTTTCATACCTCCTTGGGTGTAAACTTTCATGCATCAGTAGGAGCCTCCTCATCTTTTGTCGGTCAACCGATTACTAGAGATGAACTAGATGAGTGATTACAGCTTCATCATGATCAAATCACTACCGATATTGATCACAGACTAGAAAAATTGTATCTTCGGGTATGCCCAGACTATTTCATCCTGATGATGGAGGAGACTGCCTACATTTGAGGAGCTCTATAAGGATTGACAAAGGCTATCGTTCGTGTCTTTCCTCTTCCCCCTCTGCCTATAGATGATCAGTGAAGTAGCTTGTAGATTGTTACATGAGTGATGAGTGATATTGTAGTGAGGGTTTTACTTGTATTTTTTTACTCGTCAATTACATGTACTTATTTGTTTTGACAGTATCTCTTTATGATTCCCTATTTATTTTCTTTTGAGATTGATGATAGACTCTTGTTTTTCTATGATATCTTTGATATTCTTCTTTTGTGTCTATGGTCATTACTGTCAGTACTCTGTTATCTCACTATGCATGTCTATTTTGTTATATTTTACTTCTTTATGATCTTCTTTATTTGTACCTCATTTGTCATCATGAAAAAATGGAGAAATGGTGTCACAAGGGGGGAGTTGTTCAAATTGAGAGATTAAATGATTTTTATTAAGCATATATTGAGGGAGAGTAATATACATCTTTTTTGTATATGTATGAGATTGCTTAAAGTCACTTTGTCTTGCTCAAGTATTGATTTAAATGCACAGGGTACCATGTTTACTATACCCTGTTTTATATTGATACTTGTCTATTTGTGTGACCTCATTGGATTTATTTGATATATCTTTACTGAAGTGATCTCAGGCGGTATAGTTGAGTTTGTTGTGCAAGAAACAGGTTTGCCACTTATTGAGCAGTAATAAGTGATATCTACAATATAGGATATTGAGTCAAAATGTATTATTTTCGTCTATATGGCTCTTTAGGGCTTATAGATTTTGGTATTGTATTCTTATACTTTTTTTATGCAATTTTGTCACGGATTGCCAAATAGGGAGTTTTTTGAGACCATGAGGTCCGATATTGTAATTGGATAGTCCGGTTTGACAAAACGTGTTTTGTGTGTAATCGTTATATAAGTCCTATGAGTAAGTACCCCAATTCCTATTCTTCTTCAAGTTCTTCCAAGAGACATTACCATGGATCACTACTAGTCAACTTGGCTCTCGAAGGGTATATTGGATTTTTGTATTTGATTTGGATCTTACACACTCACTTGATGCATGCATGATATATAGTTTTTCTCATAACATCATATATGTGATTGACTTATCATTATGAACTAATTTTTTCAAAATGCATCTTTAAAATACTTGAGAAAAAAATTCAATTCACAAGACAAGCAAGAATGAGCAACTCTCTGTTACTCGTTTGAATGAAGCCTTGGCTCATTTGCACGAACAACAGAGAAGTTTGTTCTCATTCGAAGGCTCTATATCAAACAAAGAGTTACAACCTTAGAGTTATGTCGTTTGATATTCGTTCCTTGTTCGTTCCAACGAATCCTGTGCGAAAAATAGATTTATATTCTTTTTTCAATCCATTTGGGGATCAATCAAGCTCTTTGCAAAAATACACAAAAAATACAATTGAGAATAGTAAAAAATAGAGTGAGAGTCTCATATTGTGAGAGAAATATTGTTGATAGATCATGAAGCTCTTATGAGAGATCGTTCATACATATCATTCATACACATCTTTACTCTTAATCATTGATCGATTTAGATCATCCAGTAGATCCAAATCAGATCTAAAAGCCTTAGTTCATGCCAATCTCACCATTGACGAAAGATGGAGTTCAAGCTTGAGGATTCGACATTGAGCGATCGGTAGACACTGAGGTTGTAAGGATTCGCAATTGTTGAACGGCTTGATCATAAGATTTTGAGAGGATTCCGGTTGTTTGAAGGTTCCGTCTATGAGATGCTTGAGGATTTAAGGAAGATTTGAAGACGTGATTGGGGATAATGGAGCTTGAGGTACTAAACTTGTTTATAGATACGTTATATTCCATTTTCCATCATATTGGAAGTCTTCCTTGAGCATTGGCCCGGCTCCGGAGTTTTACTCCAATGATTGTTGTCCTTGGTAGTTTCTCTGTCATCAATCGGTTTGCAATTCTCACATTCTCTCCATCTTTTTCAATTTACTATTTGATTTAATTAAACATTTCGCTAGAATATAGAAATTTAGTTTTCATGAAAGCCATAATTGTTCCTTAATTTGATTAATTGAAAACTTGATTATGTAAATTGATTGAAATCATAAATTGATCACATAGTTGAATTTGCTTTGAATTGATAAAATTGCATATAAAATTAAGTTAGATTGATCAATTTAGTGAAATTTGATAGGTTGGTGTATTTAAATGATTCTTGGATAATTCATTGGTGGATGGGCATAAATGTTGGATTAATCACCTTAAGTAATTTTGTTGATTGTGTCATCTTTTGCTTTAACCACGAATTGAAATTAAATAAATATAAATTTTTATTCAAGACCTACCTATTCAACCCCCCCTCTAGGTGATATTCACCCTTTAGGACCTTGAGTGATATCCTAGTGGTATCCCTCCGTGACATCAAATAAAACCCCGGGGAGAATATTTCACAATCCAAGTATAACACACACATATTAAAAATAGTAAAAATGTAATGCATGTTGTATGAGTGTGTGAGATCCAAATCATAACTAGGTTCATTATACTTCATGTGAACAATAAGACCAGAAGATGTGCATGGCAAAGAAGCTTGAGTCTTACTGATAGAGATACAAGGTTGAGAGAACCTAAGCCTATGACTAAGTTAGCAATTACACACAAATTAGTTTTGTCAACATGGATTAGCCAACTACAACAATTGACTCAATGTCCTAACAAACTCCCCCTTTGACAATCTGTAACAAAACTACACAAATAGTACAAGAATACAAAAGCCTCAAAATACATAATCCCCCAAGAGCCTAAAAGAATTGAAATTACAATTTTGACTTGGTATTCTAAACTATCCTAACTTGATCTTGCTTGCAAGAAGTCACACCAGTTTCCTACACAACACTACTAAATTATACCACATAAAATCATATCAAGAAATATAAAACAAATAAACACAATGAATCACAAGAATAGAAACATATATCAATAACATCATGTGTAGTAAACAAGAAGATTGGGCAATCACATCAATCAGGCAAGAAAATTGATGATCAATCTATCTCAAGCATATGCAAAAAGAGAAAAATTCCCCCTTACTATGTGTCGAAACTACTCCCCTTTTTGTCATGAGATAACAAAAAGAGCAAAACAATCAAGAAAATACTCAAAGCATAAATGAGATAAAATATATCTAGAATAACATACATGTATAAAGAGATAGACATATAAAGACAGCTAAACTAGGAGATAAACACGGAGATAAACACAAGAAGAGAAATGATACATATATATATATATATTTAAAAAAAAAAAAACCAACGATCATGTGTCTATCATCCATCATATCACAAAAAGATAAACAATATAAGAAAAATGTAAAGCTAACAAAATGTAACTGATGAGTGAAAATAAAGGTAAAAAACCTCACTACAAAAGTCACTCATCACTTATATCAGGAATAGAAACTCAATCACTGATCAGCTCCAGGAGGCGGATAAAGAGGAAAGTAGGCGAGCAACGATGTCTGAGAGACGCTGAAGCTCGATGCACTAACGTTCCATATCCTCCATAGCTGACACTTGGAACTCTGTATGGAATCTACAAAAGTGCTCGTCCATCATTGGCATGATACACTCATCTCTGAATCTCATCCATATCGGCTCGAGTTAGAGACTGAGCAACAGAAGATAAAGATGCACCTGGTGTCTCCTAAAATCCTAGCTACGAAAAAAATCCTTGTCCTGTAGGGAAGTGATTGTGTGGATGAGTGTAACACTCCAACCTAATCACTAGGTGATTAGGGTCATTAAATATATATTAAATGGCATTAGTATGTAAAATACATTAAAACAATAGTTAGGAATAAGTAAGTCTCTAACTAGAGTAAAATAATGAAGACTATTATAAAGGATAAAATCACAATTTCACCCACAAAGTGAGACTTATACTTGTGACAAAAAATAATGCAAGCTAATAACATTTGTTATTGGTCCCTAATGTGCTTTTAACCTAAAAGGGGGTTGAATAGGTTTGTTAATTTTTCTCAACTTTTATCCACAATATTATTCTACAACAATTGAGAATACAACATTGAATTAATATTCTATGCAACATTGAATTGTTGCATGAGTGGTTCACTAGTGCTCGTTTGATTAAGATCAATCAAACGACTAAAAATGACCAATTTATGTTGTTCGTTTGATTAAGATCAAATAAAACGCTGATCAAACGAACAAAAATGACCACTTTCTATTGTTCACTCGAATAAACCATGTGGTCGTTCAAATGACTAACAGAGAGTTGGTCTCTCTTGCATTTGTAAAGCCAATTTCCCTAAGTATAAAAACTCAATGTTTTTCAAATATGAATTTTGGAAAAACTGTTTCACAAAGCAAGATACCAACACACATAATGAACAATGATATATCCTATATGCAATGCATTATATGTGTGAGGGTGTGAATCCAAATCATAACAAAAGTCCTAAATACCCAAAGTACCCTTCATGGCCGAAGACGGTCGGATGACGTGCACGATAATGAAGCTTGGACCTTCTTGGAGTAGAACGGAGGCTTGAGAAGCTCTAAACCTATAACTATGTCCTGATTACAATCAAAGAGTGTTTTCTCAAACCAGATTAGCCAACTACAACAAAGGACCTTCGATCCTAACAAAATTAACAAACAAAAATTAATTAATAAATAATTAAGAAAGCCTAATGCATAATAAATAAAAAGAGAAGGAAAATAGGCCAAAAAGAGATTTGGCCAAGGCTTGAACCAAACACCTCTATATAGGTAGAGCCTTTACTAAAAACAAATCATCCACGAGGCTATCTATTATTACACTTACAATTATGACAAAATAAGTATATATATAATAGTTATAAGTATGCCTTGCATGTAATAAATGAGGTGTCACATATAGGGAGATTTGGGATAAATTTTCTTGGACATATGGCAAGGCCATATGATCCAAACACCCACCATGTATATATATATATATATATATATATATATATATTAAAACATACGTACAACACCATTTTGTGACACCACAAAAACTGAGAGAGAGAGAGAGAGAGAGAGAGAGAGAGAGGGGAAGGAGTTGCATGCAACAAAAACCTAGAAATAAGGATCAAACAAGAAGCTTAAAAGGCTTAGGAACTAGTTTAGGAAGAAGGAGACACTGCCAATAAGAAGGTAAACCTTAAACTACAACTTTTTCTCTCTAAAAGTTCGAGTAGAAATTTACTATTTTATGAATTATTACTGGTTTTCTATACATGCAATAATATGTATACAAGTTATATGTAAAGACAACAAGGAAAATCAATCTAGAATGAACCAGACCGCCATTTATAGAGATTCAATCGAACCCTAAAAATCAACTACAAATAAACAAAGTTTTATACCTTAGGCCTTAAACTATATGGTTTACGATTTTCATTGCAATAAAAACTAGAGACAATGGCCTAGAACTAGAGAGAAAACTGCAATTGCAGGTGTGACCTTAAAACTGGGCCAATCGCAATTGAGCACCAAGCTCAGTTTCATAAATCGAGCCATTCGACTCAATCCGATCTATGAAACCAATGTAAAAGTGTGATATAGACATGCAAAAACCTTATGGAATCAATTTGGGATGCAAAAGACTTGAGAAAATCCACAAAACTAGGACAGAAATTTTTAGGGTTTTCAATCATTGTTCATCGTCCTAAGGAAGACGATGAACAATGACAAGCTCAGTTCTGGCCAGTTCTTGGGTTTGGGCCTTAATCCGGTCTAGACGCTAAATGGTTTACCCATACTACGTTGTTTTGACTAGTGGTTTATGTTTTAAGCGCCAATTAGGAGCGTTTGGTAATGTGGAAAGTAAATTGGCACAAACAAATTTGGGATACGCTAACCAGATTTATTGATTTGTCCATAGTTTACCTCCTTGTCCACCATTTGCTTTCAAAATTTAGCAAAAAAAAAAATTAAGGAGCGGCAACTCCCCATATTCAAACCCAAGACCCCAGGTCTTAAAGCCTAAGACCTAATTATTGCCCTCGAAAAATTCTTTGAAAGAATCAGAAAGTACCAAATGAGGTTGAATCTCCAAAAATGCACATTTAAAGTTTCAACTAGCCAGCTCTTAGGCTTCATGGTGAGCCAAAGGGGGATCAAGGTCGACCCTACAAAGGCCAAGGCAATCATTAAAATGCCTACTCCTAAAATCGAAAAGAAAATAAGGGGTTTTCTTGGGAGACTACAATACATTAGCAAGTTCATATTCCAATTGACCATTTGTGAACCTATCTTCAAATTCTTAAAAAAGGATTCCCCAAAGAGGTGGAACACCACATGCCAAGAAGCCTTTGAACAAATCAAAGCATACTTAGCCAATCACCCAATATTGGCTCCTCCTCAACAAGGCATTCTCTTATTGTTATACCTCATAGTAACAGATATAGTCGCAGAGTCTATGCTAACTCAAAACCAAATACCAAAAAAGATGGAAAAAGCCATTTACTATGTCAACTGGAAGCTAATCTCATAATAGTAGAATTACAGTGTGCTCGAGAAAACTTACACATCCCTTGTTTGGGTCACTCAGAAACTTTGCCATTACATGATGGCCTACACCATACATTTGGTATCTAAAATGGACCCCATGAGGTACCTTTTCGAAAAGCCGTCTTTGTCAAGCCACACAGCTTGGTGGCTTTTTCTCCCTCTCTGAGTTTGACATAATCCATGTAACACAAAAGTCTATCAAGGGAAAAGTCACGGCCGATTACCTAGCTAACTACCCAGTCGAGGGTAAGGCTGTTACAGAGACAAAATTCCCTGATAAGGACATCATGCAAACCCAAGAGGATACATGGTGCCTATACTTTGATGGTGTTGCCAACAAAAAAGGCTATAGCATTGACATGCTCTTGATAGCCCCAGATGGGATACACAAGCCTTTATCCATGAAGCTTCAATACCCTTCCACAAACAACACCACAGAATATGAAGCCTGCATAATCAGCCTATAAGCTCCATTAGAATTGGAAGTCAAAAACCTTGATGTGTATGGAGACTCAATTCTCGTCATTGGCCAAATCCATGGAAGGTGAAAAATCAAAAAAGAAAAGCTTGTGCCTTATCATCAATGCCTGGAAACAGTGATGGCCAGCTTAAAAAACGTTCAGTTTCACTACATACCTCAAGCCAAGAAAAATTTTGTAGATGTCTTGGCCACCCTAGCCTCTATGATAAATGTACCCGAAGAGGCAACTGTCAAATCGCTCCTAGTTCAGGTCAAAGAGACCCTAGTATACTATTGCAACATTAATGAGGTCACAAGCGGGCCAAAAACCCCTACCTGGTACACCAATGTTTGGTTATTCATCAAACGTTCGTAATACCCTGAAGGATACACCAAAGGGGACAAGGCCACCCTCAGACATTAGGCTGCCTAGTTCATTATATGCAGAGAGTGCCTATACAAAAGTTTATTCAATGGTATTCTCCTCCAAATGTTGGACAAGCTAAAAGTTGAACATGTCATGATGGAAGTCCATGAAGGGGTTTATGGACCCTATATAAATGGATACATGCTAGCCAAGAAAGGAATCTGTCTGGGATATTAATGGAACACTATGAATGAGGATTATACTAGCTTCGTGAGAAAATGCCACGAGTGCCAAATACATGCTAACCAACAGCACCTCCCCTCTAGAGAATTGTACAACTTGACATCTCCATGGCCATTCGCCACATAGGGAATTGACATTATCAGCAGGATCACGCCAAAAGCTACAAATGGCCACGAATACATCTTGATGGCTATTGATTACTTTACCAAATGGGTAGAGACAGCATCATATTCTATCCTCAATGCAAAGAAAGTGGCTCAATTCATTTGGACTAACATCATTTGCCGATATGGGGTGCCTCACAAAATGGTCTCCAACAATGGCTTACACTTTGAAAAGGAGGTTAAAGAAGTAGTGGAAGAATTTGGAATCACTTAACACACGTCCTCACCTTACAAACCATAAACTAATGGGGCAGTTGAAGCAGCCAACAAGACCCTAAAAAACATCTTGAGAAAGGTGACAAACACCAACAGAAATTGGCATAACAAGCTACCTTTTGCCTTATGGGGATACCGAACCTTTATCAGGACACCTACTGAAGAAAACCTTTACGCCCTCACATGTGAAATAGAGGCAGTTTTACCCATCGAACTAGAAGCACCCTCACTTAAGATGCTTCTCGAGAGTCAAGTAGCCAAAACAGACTGGTTACAAAACTGCTATGATGAGTTAGCATTATTAGAAGAAAGATGGCTCAAAGCCCTTTACCAAACATAAGGTTATCACCGTCGAATAGCCCAAGCTTTCAACAAGAAATTCAGAAAAAGAAAATTAAAAGTAAGAGATCTAGTGTTAAAAGAGATCAAGGCCCTAATACTCAACCCATGAGGAAAGTTTCGGCCCAATTGGAGTGGCCCGTTCGTCATCAAGTCCATTGCAACTAGAGGTGCAATTTGGCTCACAGACATGGGTAGAAATGAGTTCTCCTCACCCACCAACCTAAACCAGCTAAAAACATATTATGTTTAGGGGCTAGGCTTACTATAATAGAACTACGATAACCTAACCCCCCTATCAAACAATGTAACCAACAACATGAGGATAAGTAGGTAGCTCATGAAGTCATTATAAATGCAGTCTAAAAAATAGCAATAAAATTTGATTATTGTAAACTGAAGTAGATGTTCAATACTTTATTTCATAATTAGTTAAAACCCAATCTGATTTAGCGATAAGGTGTTTAGACAAGACCAACTACCTCAAAAAACAAAAACAAAAAAAAAAAGGATCATCATCATTAAGGGATCACTCTCATCATTACAAAGGGATCATCCTTTCTTCTCCACCAACTTTCCTTCAAACTCAAACTCTTTGCCTGTCCTTTTTTCCACAAAGCACAAAAAGCCTTCCTTCTTATTAATTTGCAAGCAAAAGCACCCAAACTTCAGTTCTCCTTTCCGACACAACACCGCTTGAAGGGCCCTCGGGTGTCCCCTTTTCCTCTTCAAGCCTCAAACATCTCGAGTATCTCCTTTCTCAAGTTCAAACTTTGCCAAATCCTCATTATGGTTCGTTATTGAAATAGCGATTTCCTCAAACTTTGCACTCAAATATAGCTCCATAGCAAACCTCGTCCCTCCGTGAAGGACACCCGCTCGGAGACTCTCCCCGATCACCCACTTCATTGTAAAGCCACCTCAAATGATCTTTCGTTATGTGTGTCTTCCCATAGAAATCTATATCAGTAAACTCGGAAAGGTGAACCCTCTTCCAAAGGTAGGTCAACCTACTTACAATTAAAAAGGTCAATTCCTCCATAGGGTAATGTGAGCCCTAGGTTTGTGGCCAAATTTGATCAAATCCAAACTGACAAATAACCTACAGAGTGCAGAATAGGGACCTTACAATAAAAGGATGTTGCTCTAAGGCTGGCTATGCACATACATGAATAACCTGTAAAGTGCAAAATAGGGACCCTACAACACTAATGCAAAGTGGTCCAATCAAAATCACTAGTGCTCAAGGTTACTAAGAAGCCACACCATGCTTGCTCATCAGATTGAGTCACCAGAAGCTTCCTTAAGAGATAGTGTCTGGGTCAGTATGGGCAAAGCTGCAGGGGTTTCCAAAAGTGCCAATTTGTCTTTAAGCCACATCTATTAGGATGTGTACCCTTATATCCAAGATATTTTATTATTTAATAGATTTGATTTATTATTGAGTTTCATATTACCATATGATTGGATGTTGCTTTATATCATGAGATGACTAGTCCTTGAATTTTCACTAAGAGTGGTTCATGTGTATAAATGAGATTTATACACAAGCGATATGAACTACTTATATAGGTAATTCTAGAATTGTTCGTGGCTATCTGTAAAGCTGTAAGACAGTTAACCTTTATGTGATAAGGTGGTTTATCTCAACCATCAGAGTAGTGGACTCTAGGTTATTGTATTGGTGTATTGGGAATACACTGAACTGGATCACTATAAGAAACGCATTATTTGGAATTGTCACCTTTAATAAGTTTTTTATTCACTATTCGCAATAAGATCTTAATCCTGAGATGATAGTGAACTCACGTTCTGAATAGTGATGACTTTGAGTTACCAATGAGTGATGTCTTTTAGATCAACACCTCAGTATCTTGGGGAGTCATTATTTAGACTGTGGGAACACATATTCTCAAGATGAAATCTACACTCTATATATTAGAGAGATGGATATCACCTTTGTACTAATTCAATAGGTTAATCACTGAAATCCAGATTCGGTCTTTTTAGTAAATTGTTTATTGAAATGATGACCAATTACAAGTGATTAATAATTATTGAATTAGGTTCTTAAAATAATTAAAGAATTAATTTAATGGTATAATCCTAATTATTAATATCCATGTAGAGGGGCCAACTGCAAAAGTATAGTGTATATGGGTTTACTCTATTCTACTAAGTTGGAGTGCAATTTCAATTATATAGTGGAGTTAATTGAAATTAATTAGTCAATTAATTTAATTATGAGATAATTAAGATTTAATTGATTAATTCGAAACTAACTTAGTAGGACCTATAAAATCCCTTCTCTTGTCCTAATTAGGTGATGCCCTATATATATGATATGTAAGGAGTCGTTTATCATAAGAAGTTTTTTGTGTTAGACAAAAATAAGAAGCAACCCACTCTCCTGTGATACAATTTGCCTAAGGGAAAAGAAGAGAAGACCTAGAGGATAAAGAGAAGGAAGATTGCATCAATCTTTTCAAGAATCCTTCTTCAAGAATCAAGATTATCAAGAATAAGGTAATTCTAACCTCTCTTTTCAAAATTGTATGATTCATGTAAAGAAATATATCCAAATATATTTTTGAAATTGCTTCTGCTATGGTTACGAACCCAACAATTGGTATCAGAGCAACTTTACATGAATCCATCAATTTTGAAGGTTATATTTACTTGTTCTAAACCTATTCATGGATCCCAATTAAAATAAATAGTTATTTTAGAATGGAATTTGTTGTACAATTTATTTGATACAAAGATTTGATTCTTTTTTGAAAATCTTGATAATTAAATTTAATTCTTGGTGAGTATGAGATACCCATAGTGATAAAGTGATAAGAAGCTCCCAAGTAAACTAAAATTGTTTTGGAAAAGTAAGAAAAAGATGATAAGTCGTTTCATTCCCAAGCCGACGGGAGATATTTTTCACAAGAAAACAACATTATTTGAAGAACCCACAAATCGAAAGAAAAAAAAAAAACTAAGCTAATACACACCCGAGTTAATTGAAAAAGCTTGGCAGTGGGAATTGATAACACGTTTAGTGGAATTCAGTTTAGCTTTCTATTTCAGATGGCAATATGTAATATATATATATATATATATATATATAATATTTGATATTATATTATATGATATAACTAATTTAAAAAAAAAAAGGAAATATAAATTTCTTTTAATGGTATTAAATACAAAATATTTAATTGGGTATTAGATACTCAAATTTATTAAATTGCTTAGATATTTGATATCCATGGTTGGCACATGACAAATATTTTGTTGGTACAATTTTTATTTTTTATATCTATTCTTTTATATTATGAGTATATGATACTCACAGGTATTTGATATTAAAAATTATTATTTTTAAATGTTTAGGTATATGACACCTAATAGCTCAATTTCATTTTTTTATATGTAATTTTTTTTTAATTATGGGTATATGATACCCATGAATAGACAATCTTAACAGTAATATAGATTATTATTTTAATTGGATATTACTTACCCAATTTTATTAAATTATTTGGCCAAGAGTTCAATTATTTAATATATTCATCTTTTTATATTATAATGGGTATGTGATATCCATGGGTATTTGATACCCAAATATGTTGGATTTAGAATTATATAAAATATAAGTTAAGTGAGACTTGGCCTATAGGGGTTCTTGGATACAAGGATTAAATCTTAATACGCTCTAAAATATACATGGGTGATGTATATGATTAACTACATATTTAAATGCTTTAATATTTTATTTATCATATTTGAATGGTTCATTTATGTGAATGGATGTATCCTATCTGTCATGGCTGGCCATTAGGTAATGTATTTAATTTAATTGGTTTTGAGGCAATTGTAAAGGGCAATGGACTTGAAAAAAAATTTCCGAGAATGGGCAAGCTCCATTGGTTTCCCTAGCCTATTAATTTTTAATTTTAGATTAAATGTAAGTTCACATATATGGGTATAGGTTCTTCATGTATTTATTTTATTTCTGAAGAAAGGGTTATAGGATGGGAGCTATCAAGAAGACCAATGGAAGTAGAGAGCTTGATGTCAAGAATTTTAGTTGGTTATGAGAGATAATTTTAATTTTATACTTGCATGTTTATTTTCATAAAATCACATGATTAATTTTGATTCATGAATAGGTTAATAGAATTATGCATGCGTTGTATAATAAAGATCCTCAATTTATAAAAACAAGTGGGAAAGGGATGCTTTAAGAAAGCTCCCACGGTCTTCCATCATCAGCCCATAGTAAGACAAAAATAGCTACCCTGAGCCATCTTCGAGTGGCCTCTTTACGAAGGGTGACTATCTAGTTGGTTACAAGTATGGACCTCTTTGGATAAAATAGAAAGAGACGGGGTAAGGGTGATCTCCCCACGGGGACATTACTTGCAACGATTGTCTTTTTATTTGAGATAATGGTATACACTTGATCAAAAGTGAATGATATTCTCCCGACGAAGTCTATCATTGTCTTTTGAAGACCAAAGGATATTGAAAAATATGTTTTCATTTGACATGAGATGTCTAGATAGTAAATTCATATAGGATATAATGGTCCTCCTAATCATATGAATGACATTGTCATCCCCATTGAGCGTGTTGTTTATAAGTTTAGGTTCCAATGCATTCATTGATAGTGGCTTGAGTATATCACTATGCAATCATGAAAGCAAAAGTTATTTTATTGTTTATTTACATTCATGTTAATGTATGTGCTTATATATATGATTCTCAGATGTCTTCATTTAACCCACTTGCTATCATCCTGAAAGAAAATAAGTTGACTGGACCTAACTATGTGGACTGGAAACGGAATTTGGACATTATCCTTACTGTAAAAAGGTACAAATATGTGATTACTGTGGATAGCTCAGACCTTCCAGGGGTTGATGCTCCCTAAGAGGACATTGACAGCTATTCTAAGTGGGTTAAGGCTGATGAGATGGCACGTTGCTATATCTTAGCTTAGATGTCAAGTGTTTTACAGCATCAGCATCAGAGTTTTCTAACAACTAGGGATATGATCCTTAACTTAAAGGAGATTTTTGGGGATTAGGGGCATCTTGCTAGGCAAACTGTCATAAGAGCACTCATGAACACGAAAATGGCTGAAGAAACTCCAGTAAGAGACCATGTTTTAAAAATGATTGACTTTTTAAATGTGCTGGAAGTTCTAGGGGCTGACATTGATGGTGAGTCCTAGGTTGATATTATCCTTAAGTCACCACTTGACTCTTTTAATCAATTTAAGCTCAACTATAACATAAACAAAATGAATTTGACTTTGGCTGAGCTTTTGAGCTCTCTACAAGTAGCGGAGGGTATTATCAAAAGTTACCCTAGTGCTCATGTGGTTGAGGCTTCTTCTTTTAAGCCCAAGCTAAAAGGCAAGGGCAAGTGGAAGAAAAAGCAGAACCCCAAAAACTCCAAGGGAATTATGTGTCCTAAAGGGGGTGTTGGAAAAGGGAAGAAAGAGGCAACCACAGGAGCAGTCGCCAAGCCCAAAGAAAGTGTTTCCATTGCGGAGTCATGGGGCATTAGAAAAGAAACTGTCCAGATTACCTAACCAAGAAAAAGAATGCAGGTATAATGGAATTACTTGTTATTGAAGTAAGCTATAAAGCGGGTACTTCAGATTCCTAGTGTGTAGACTCCGGTGCAACTAGTCACATCTGTAATTTGCTGTAGGGGTTTCGGGAGACCAGGCAGCTAAGTGATGGAGAGATTATCTTGCACTTGGGAACAGAAACAAAAGTTACTGCGGTGTCAGTAGAAGTAGTTAGTTTATGTTTTCTTCAAATAAGACACTAGTACTTTATGATTGCTTATATGTGTCTGACATTAGAAGGAACTTATTATCAGTTTCAAGTTTAGTAAAACAAGGTTATTCAGTTTATTAAACATAGTGGTTCTTTTATATGCTTTGGCACATCAATTAATGGTCTTTATTTGATTATTCCTAAGATGTATGAGATATATGACACTAAAAAGAATGAACCATCACAAACTTTACCATTTAAAAGAAAAGTTTCTTCTACTAATTCAACTTATCTTTGGCAATTGAGGCTAGGTCATATTAATCTGGATAGGATTAATAGACCGGTAAAGAAGGGTACTTTGTCTTCCTTGGTTATTAAACCACTACCAGTTTGTATATCCTATTTAAAGTGAAAGATGACTAGAAGACCCTCTGCTTCAAAAGGAAACAGGGCCAAAGAAGTATTGGAATTAATCTATACTAATGTGTGTGGACCCTTAAATATTAGGGGAAGAGGAAGCTATGAGTATTTCATCACTCTTATTGATGGTTACTCTAGATATGGTTATGTCTATCTATTGCACCACAAGTCAGAAGCCTTCGAAAAGTTCAAAGAATTTCTGGCAGAAGTGGAAAAGCAATTAGATAGGAGCATAAAATCACTTCGATCTAATCAAGGTGGGGAATATCTCTCTAGTGACTTCAGTCAGCCTTTGTTGGATGATGGGATTTTATCCCAATTGTCTGCACCTAGCATGCCTCAGTAGACGGGTGTAGCAGAAAAAAGAAATAGGACACTTTTAGATATGGTAAGGTCAATGATGAGTTATTCTGATTTGCCTATATTCCTTTAGGGGTATGCGTTGGAGACAGCGGTATATATTCTGAACTCAGTTCCAACTAAGTTTGCTCCCAAGACTCCAGTTGGGCTTTGGACTGGGCACAAGCCAAGTCTAAACCACTATCGGATCTGGGGGTGTCTAGCCTATGTGCTGAAAAGAAAGACTAGCAAGTTGGAACCAAGATCAAAATTGAGCAATTTCATTGGCTATACTAAGGGGGCAAAAGGCTGGCTCTTTTATAATCTTAGTGAGCAGAAGTTATTTGTTAGCACGAATGTTATCTTTTTGGAGGATGATTTTATTATGGACTAGAAGCCCAAGAGTAAAATCACCTTAGAAGAAACATCAGATGCTTCTTCTATTCCTTAGGCAAATGATAATCATGGACTAGATGCCTCTACTCTAACATCTTCTATTACACCGAAGCCACGTCGTAGTGGGAGGACTGTCAAGCCACCTGATAGGTACATTTTCTTAGGAGAGTCTATCTTAGATGAACATGTTTTAGATCCCAGTAGCTATGATAAGGCAATCCTTGATAAAGATTCAGGATTTTGGAAAAATGTTATAAAATCTTAGATGGGATCTATGTGTTCTAATCAGGTTTGGCAACTTGTGGAACCACCTACCAATATTAAACCAATTCACTGTAAGTGGATCTATAAGAGAAAGAGATGACCTGATGAATCAGTTGAGACTTTTAAAGCTAGACTGGTGGCGAAAGGGTTTACTCAAAAAAAGGGTATCGTTTATGAGGAAACCTTTTCACCAGTTGCTATGCTTAAGTCTATTCCGATTCTCTTATCCATTGTAACTCATTTTGATTATGAGATTTGGCAAATGGATGTCAACACAGCATTCTTGAATGGCTATCTTAAAGAAGACATCTATATAATACAACCAGATGGTTTCATAGTTAAGGGCCAAGAGCATATGGTATGCAAGTTGCATAAGTCCATTTATGGACTTAAGCAAGCTTCCCAAAGTTGGAACATCTGAACTGATTAGGCAATCAAGTGATTTGGTTTTGATCAAAACCCAGATGAACCTTGTGTGTATAAGAAGGGTGGAGGAAGCGTGATGGTGTTCTTAGTTCTATATGTGGATGATATACTACTAATTGGGAATGATGTAGGGGTGTTGTCTACGATAAAGGTTTGGCTAACAAATCAGTTTGATACGAAGGACTTGGGAGGAGCCCGTTACATCCTCGGGATTAAACTTTTGAGAGATCGGAAGAATAGGATGTTAAACTTATCTCAAGCTACATATATAGACAAAATTCTTGTCAATTTTGCAATGCATAAGTCCAAGAAAGGCTTATTGCCTTCTAGACATGAAGTACCTGTGTCCAAGAATCAATGTCCTAAGACACTTGAGGAAGAAGAACACATGAAGGCGGTTCATTATGCTTCAACTGTTGGAAGCCTTATGTATGTTATGCTTTGCACTAGACCAGACATTTATTTTATAGTGGGCATGGTCAGCAGATATCAATCTAATCCAGGACCAAATCATTGGACTGCCATGAAACATATACTCAAGTACTTGAGAAGGACTAAAGATTATATATTGAGATACGAGGGTGCAGATCGAGTTCCAGTTGGCTACACAGACTTTGGCTTTATGTTAGATCAAGACTCTAGAAAGTCAACCTCAGGATATGTGTTTACTCTTGGTTGTGGAACTATCAGTTAGAGGAGTGTCAAACAACAGTGTATTACTGACTCGACCATCGAAGCGAAATATGTAGCTGCGTCTGAAGCAGCTAAGGAAGTAGTTTGGCTCAAAAGTTCCTTTCAGAACTAGGAGTGGTACCACAATCTTAGTTGCCTATGGTCCTTTATTATGATAATAGTGGAGCTGTAACTCAATCCAAGGAGCCAAGAAACCACAAGGGTGAAAAGCATATAGAGCGCAAGTATCACCTCATCAGAGAGGTCATTCAACGCAGAGACATTATTGTCACCAAGGTTGCATCTGTGGATATTCTTGCAGATCCTTTCACTAAGGCTCTACTTTCTAAAAGTTTCGAGCTTCATATGGATAGGATGGGTCTCAGATGTTATGGGAAATGGATGTGAGTGCAAGTGGGAGTTTGTTAGGATGTGTGCCCTCATATCCAAGACATTTTATTATTTAATAGATTTGATTTATTATTGAGTTTCATATTTTCACATGTTTAGATGTTGCTTTATATCATAAGATGATTATTCCTTGAGTTTTCATTACGAGTGGTTCATGTATATAAATGAGATTTATACACAAGAGATATGAACTGCTTATATAGGCAATTCTAGAATTGTCCGCAGCTATTGATAAGATTGGACATCTTATCTGTAACCTGTAATACAGTTAACCTTTATGTGATAAGGTGGTTTATCTCAACCAACAGAGTAGTGGACTCTAGGTTATTGTATTTGGAACTGTCTCCTTTAATAAGTTTCTTATTCACTATTCGCAGCAAGCTATTAATCCTAAGAGGATAGTGAAGTCAAGTTCTGAATAGTAATGACTTTGAGTTACTAATGAGTGATGTCTTTTAAATTAACACCTCGGTATCTTGGGAAGTTATTATTTAGACTATGGGAACACATATTCTCAAAATGGAATCTACACTCTATATATTAGAGAGATGGATATCATCTTTGTGCTAATTCAATGGGTTAGTTACTGAAATCTAGATTCGGTCTTTTCAGTAAATTGTTTATTGAAATGATGACCAATTGCAAGTGATTAATAATTATTGAATTAGGTTCTTAAAATAATTAGAGAATTAATTTGACAGTATAATCCTAATTATTTATATTCATGTAAAGGGGCCAACTGCAAAAGTATAGTGTATATGGGTTTACTCTATTCTACTAAGTTAAAGTGCAATTTCAATTATATAGTGGAGTTAATTGAAATTAATTAGTCAATTAACTTAATTATGAGATAATTAAGATTTAATTGATTAATTAGAAGCTAACTTAGTAGGACCCATTAGATCCCTTCTCTTGCCCTAATTAGGATTAAGCCCTATATATATGATATGTAAGGAACCGTTTATCATAAGAAATTTTTTGTGCTAGACAAAAATAAGAGGCGGCTCTCTCTTGTGACATGGTTTGCCTAAGGGAAAAGAGAAGACCTAGAGAAGAAATAGAAGGAAAATTGCATCAATCTCTTTAAGAAGCCTTATTCAAGAATCAAGATTATCAAGAACAAGGTAATTCTAACCTCTCTTTTCAATATTAGAATTTGTGTAAAGAAATAGATCCAAATAGATTTTTGAAATCGTTTCCGCTATGGTGATGAACCCAACAACATCCTCAACAACAAGGGGCTACCACCAAATTTATGGTCCAAACCATTATGCACTATAGCCAAGCCATTTAAAGTTTCGGCTAAGACAAGACCCATGATGTTCCCTTCCTTGCCAAGGTCATCAATAACTCCAATCAAGCATGCATCAACCGTGTTTGGATCAGTCAAGAGTAAGAAGCGAGAAATCATGCATAAAGCCAAGGCAGCCAACCCAGCACGACTTGGCTCATGGCTCGTAAACAATCCATAATAGGTAAAAGAGAAAAGCTATCACCTTGCACTAACAACCTCGCCCCTGCGGCAAAATAACCACTTTGAACCTTGGGGAAGATCATCTTGCCTTGGATAGTCACATCAAGGATAACACAGAATCCCTCAAAAAATAGCCAAAGCTCCTCTATGTTAAAGTGAAAGACATGATCCACGGGGTCCCAAAATCTCGCACAAGCTTTCAAAAAGCTTTGTTCTACCATGATATTAGTCATGAAAAGAAAAGAATTTAGTTTGAAAGAACCAAAATTAATTATCTCTGACAACGTAAGTGAGACCATCCATAAGCAAAGCTCGTCATCAAAAGCATCCATGCTAGTAGTTGTGGCAGCCATAAGGAGGACGATACTTCAAAGGGCTATAAAAATCAAAGAAAAGTGGAAAGATACATGATGTGAGGTCTAAAGCTCTTTCTATAATCACAAAAACTTGCAATTCCATCTCCGAGTTAGGTTAGGAAGTTAAATTTTGGAAACAAATGTGATGTTACCAAAACTAGATGAAGCCTGTATATGGTACCGATCAACACTAGGGCATAGGAAATGCCCCTTTTAGTGTGTTGATTGGCACACAAAGGTTCCTTGGTCCATTTTTCCCAGTTCTGCATTTTTTTGGTTTTTTGGGCGCAGCTAGTGTCAAAATCACTCATTCTCAATCTAAAACTACATGTCTTCATTAGGAAAAGGTTACATGCATGTTCAAAAGTTTGTATAAAAATACAAAAGAAAAACAAACATTGTTCCAGCATTCAAAAAATAAGGTATAGAAACCTACTGGCATTCGCATCGTATACCCTCATGTCGCCTCGACTATCTCGGAATCACCACTTCTTCCTCTGTATCCTCATCATCATCAACAAGCCTAGAGTTCCTCCTAGGCCTAGGGGCTGGAGCTCGATAGCTACCGAGCTAGTCAGTGTTTCTCCTTCTCGAGCCTTCTCTTTCTTTTCCTATTGGAACCCCACCACCAGTCCTGGTTAAAGGTTGAGCCATCTACTCAAGCCAAGACACTCTGCTCGCCTATAAGAGCATCAAAATACAAGTTAGGAAGCAATATAGATGGAGCATAGTCATCGAAGGTAAACACCTTACAATGTCTGTGCCAGTCTGACAAGTGGCCCCCTGCCATGACTTAATTGTGACTTGTGTCACCTTGTGCTTCAAAGTTATGATGTAGACACAAGCCTCTTGATATATCAATCAAGCAACCTAAAAGCCACTAAAAGGGTTATCAAAAATTTCAGCATAAAATCTAAAAATATCAAATGGTTACATCTTACCCCAATTAAATGGTCAGGTGGAGGAAGTCCTTCGACAACGCCCGTAGGCTTTGTGAGCTCCCTAAGGAGAAGTGTGCCGTCCTCGATCATGACCGGCACATTGAATGCAAGAATGGCCATCTCAGCGGCCACAGTCTCGACCTCTCGAGAAGATCGATCACTAGTAGTAAAATGGCCAACTCTCATAGGAGGAGGGGGAACCCTAGTCTAGGGATGTGTGAGTCCCCCTAGATAAGCCCCAAACATTGTGAAGCGATTGGAAAACCACTCCATCAGTATACCCTCTAAAAGTTCCAAAAATTAGGCATCCTCGGGAAGACTATCAAGATCTCTCATGTGTTTCGGAGGAAAGAGGTTAGCCACGTTGTCCACTTAACAAACTACTCGCTCGCCCAAATAAAAACTCGCTCGAAAGGGCCTTCAAAAATCAAGCGTCTACGGGATATCCCCACAATTCTCCCTACCGACACAAAGACCTCACTCCATGGGTTCCACTACACCTACCAAAAAGCACACAATGTAAGTCCTCATCATAGGCCAACAACATAAAAAAAGGACAAGTCATGATAGTGGTCTAACCATGTCAGCCTGGATCCGATCTAAAGCTAGTCAGAACTTATGGATCACGTTGGCACCTCGTCAGGCCCACTAATTGTCCCTCATCCACCACCACATGCAGGGAAACACATCTTCCTTTAATATAGCCAAAGGGTACGAGAACAGTCCCAGAACCTCATAAGCCCAAATCTATACAAGAAAACCAAACCAAGGTCAAGTTGGGTTCACAAAGGAAAAATGACAAAACAAAAGTCAAAAAGAGGAAAGCATACCTCCCACTCCACGTTGAAACCTCTGAGTCCTTTCACTACCCCTTGGTATAGTGAGCATATCCATCGGTAAAGCACCGCCATTAGTATTTCATCCTAATTGAACCGGCCAAAGTTGGACACATCATCCAAAGCTGCGAAGGACCAAAGGTGGACCATGTCTCCACTATTGGCGAAGAGAAAGCTCTAGTCAACTGGTCTTGAGCCACCGGGCTGCAACACTTCCTTCTATTGAAAAGCCTCCCAAATGTGCTTCACTCGAGCCATGCCACCTGAGGCAAACTGAGAGACCCATCCCAACAAACTTTGAATCTTTGCGAACCGATAATGAATGTCACCATCCCATGGCACTCACTCGCCACCCACCAGAATGCCAATAATCATAGAAAAATTTAAGGGAGTAGGCGTGACCTCTCTAAAGAGTAGGTAGAATGCATTCGTAGTATCCCACCATCACTCAACAAAGGCATAGAAAAACTTTCACTCTTTATCTGTATAGAAAATTCAATCAAGAAACAGAGTAAAAACTGCCTGGGTGATGTGACCCTTGCACCGCGGTGGCAAGTTGGCCCACCAATCGCTAATGTCGGCTGCCGAGCCACGGGCCTACATCTCTAACTCTTCCTATAAAGGAAATGATCGAGACGATGTTAGAAACTTATAAGCATGCAAAATTTGAAGCAAAAATGCAAGAAAATATTAATAACAACAAAGAGATGCTATTAAGGCCTTTTATTAAGTGCATAGTATGCACTCTCCAAAAAGGCACGTGGGTGAAGTGTCTATGCATGGCCAACCTCTATTTTTACATCCAATTCATGTACACAATGTGTCATCCAACCAAAAAGGTGGAATCAAAGCAAAAATTCCCAAAAATAATCGCAAGAAAACATAAAAATCCATACCTCTTTGTTGCGGTAACGATAAGACAAGTGCCGAGTTGGTTCCTGAACTAAGCTCATATCATTTTGAGCACTCCGAGGGGCTTTATAACATTAAATAGCCCCAATCACCGGCCAGGTGCCATAAAATCTTGGTCCAAATCAAACATGGCATCTGAATTATCAAAACTTTCACTTGTCATTTCCTTAAAAAATCATGAATCTTCTTGCAATAATCACGTTTTTAAACTTCCCAAGGGTTAATCTAAGCTCCAAAGTCTTCAATATAAGTCCCTACACAATTTAGCACAAGTTGGGTAAGGATGGGTAGAGAGCGAGTCAAGAGAAATGTGGGAAAAAATCAAAAAATCGCTACATTTAACAAATTGTCTGCACGCCAGTGTTAATCAACACTTACGGGGGTTGATCGGCATACAAATGGTGGAAACCCCCCCTTCTGTGTGTCAATCAGCACAAAGTGGCTAAACGGGCTAATTTTAGCCTATTTTACAATTTTGGCCCATTTTGGTAGTTTTTGGCCCATTTTCACCTATTTGAAGCCTATTTTTGGTATTTTTAATCTATGATTACCAAAACCTCTTCACAAATTCATCACGACTCAATTCCGATCACAAAATTAAAGTGGCTACATGCTGGTTTTATATAAAGGCTCGTTTGGTCAAAACTAGTCAATCTATATTATTTTTCTCACACCAATCACATGGATACTCCAAGAAACCATATTCTTCCATTCAAGGCCAATGAATGGAACATGAATCCACTCTTTCCCATAGAGTTACACAAAGCATGGTCCTCTCGATGGGCCCAATCTGAAGTTATCTCACCAATAAGATACACTTGGAAGTCAAAATCATTAGTGAGTCTCAAAACCTATTAGGATAGCATTTCCTTTTAGGTAAACCTTATATTGCAATATTCCATCTCATGAGGACGTAACCCCATGAAAGACTTATTAGAATTGCATTTCCTTTTAGGTAAGCCATCTATCGTAATATTCCATTTCATGAGAGGCATAACCCCATGAAAGACTTATTAGGATCTTATTTCCTTCTAAGTGAAACATTAGCAGACGTAAACCTATCTTATAAGGGGCATAACCCCATGAAACAACTTGTTAGGATCGCATTTCCTTCTAAGTGAAATGTTTGAAGACGTAAACCCATCATATAAGGGTGTAACCCGATGAAAGACTTATTAGAATCACATTTCCTTCTAAGTAAATAGTTTGAGGATGTAATACCATCTCATGAGGGGCGTAACCCTTGAAAGACCTTTTAGGATCGCATTTCCTTTTCAGAAAAGCGTCTGAGGATATAATACCAACTCATGAGGGTGTAACCCTATGAGAGACTTATTAGGATTGTATTTCCTTCTAAGTGAAATGTCTAAGAACGTAAACCCATCTCATAAAAGGCATAACCCCATGAAAGACTTATTAGGATCGCATTTCCTTCTAAGTGAAATGTTTGAGAAGGTAAACCCATCTCATGAGGGGCATAACCCCTTAAAAGACTTAATAAGATCGCATTTCCCTCTAAGTGAAATGTTTGAGGACGTAAACCCATATCATGAGGAGCATAACCCCATTAAAGACTTATTAGGATCATATTTTCTTCTAAGTGAAACATCCGAGGACGTAATCTCGTCTCATAAGGGCATAACCTCATGAAAGGCCTTGTAAGATCGCATTTCGTTTTAGGTAAAATATCTAAGGACATCATCCATCTAATTAAAGTCGTCTGAGGATGCAATTTCATAAAACTAGTCAGAATAATATTGCTTTTTGGTCTCATTTTCATCATTCACGAACTACATACGGTCTAATTCACTTGAAAGTGATACGTAGGAATCTCATATAGAATGAGTCTGATCATATCAATTCAACAATCAAAGTCCTAAAATAGGTAACATTTTTTTGCGCTAACGTTCGTTTGCTTGCAAGCTCCACCAACAAAGGGCTATCAGTAGACACCTCATTGAGACCCTTGATTGAATAAAGTTGGTTTCGCAATTTTAGGTATGTTGATACAATATATCCCATTTAGGATTATTTTAGTAATTTCTCATTTTTCCCATAGAGGGCATTTTCGACATTTTGGCCATTTTGTCTATAGAGCACATTTTGGTCATTTCGCCCATAGAGGGCATTTTTGTCATTTTGTCCATATAAGGCATTTTGGTCATTTTGCCTATAGAGGGCATTTTTGTCATTTTGGTCAGTTTGTCCATAGAGAGCATTTTGGTCATTTTGATCATTTCACCCATAAAGGGCATTTTTGTCATTTTAAGCATAGAGGGAATTTTTGACCTTTTGGTCATTTTGTCCATAGATGACATTTTGGTCATTTTTCCCATAGAGAGCATTTTCGACATTTCGGTCATTTTGGTAATTTCACCCATAGAGGGCATTTCTGTCATTTTTTCCATAGAGAGCATTTTCAACATTTTGATCATTATGCCCACTGAGGGCATTTTGGTTATTTGACATATTAGGACCCTTGAGGGTATTCTAGTCATAATGTCCACTAAGTGCATTTTGGAAATTTTTAGTGTTTCCCTACCCATTAGGAGTAGTTTGGTAAATACAAGAGGTTCCCCACTATTTATGGTTATTTTTATAATATTGGTGTTATTTTGCCTATTTGGAATGAATTTTGGTAATTATAAAATATTCCTATCCCATGTTGGTTATTTTGGTCATTCATGGGCATATATGTAATTTCTATGTCATTTGACCCATAGAGGGTTAATTTAGTAATTTTGGTCCTTGGGGACAATTTTGACTTTTTTATGCCTTAGTGGCATTTTATAATTTCTCTGTCCCAAAATTCTCCACCGAATTAGGGGCAATATAATAAATATTGGTTTGTCCACCAAATACTTGCCAAATTCCTTTCCTCCCTTATTCTAAGGGATTTACCCTAGATTTGTGCACAAGATAATAACTGTATCTAATTGTTTGCTCATTAAGCATTGAATCTTGGCCATTCATCCATAGGATTCATTGTGAGCCCTTGGATCAAACCTCCTTACTTTTTTCCTATAAATAAGACCCTTTGGCAACTATAATTCAAGGTTCCACATCATAATCATTAAGAAGTCAGATGTTGCAATAATAATCTTTCTCTCTCTTTTATATTTCTTGAAGCCTTGTTCTACACAAGCAATAGTTCTAATCCATTGAAGATGAATTTCTACACCATTAATGATTCAATCCAAGGAGTTCAAGCTCAAGCCTTGTCTGCTTCAACACAAACAATCATATACGCTCCCTAAAACCCCACTATTCTCTCTTCTCCTAATTTAATTTATCCTATCACTCTTGATAGAATAAATTGAATTAGAGAACTACGTTTGCTCTGATTTCATTATCTGAATGGATACGTGGGACGCCTCATGGGCCCGAATCTACACTTTTCCTTTAAGTTATTTACTTTATATTTTTTTCTTATTTCTTCCATGTCAGTCGCTCTCTATTATTTTCTTTTTAGCAATCTACTTTATGTCTTTTTATTATTTCATTCATGTCAATCCCTTTCTCACATCCCATCTCTCTCTATTATTATTATGTCTTTTTTCTTATTTCATTCATGTCAAATCTCTCTCTCCACTCTTTTTTTTTTTACTTATTTAATTTATTTATTATGTTAATCTTATTCGTTCATGTCATTGTTATCATTATCACTTTCTACTCACTCTCTCTTTTATTTTTTTCATGGAATATTAAGCCTCGTGGATAAACACTTGAGGCCAGTCTATTCAGACTGGGCGGGATGGGTGCCTAACTCCTTCCCATCTCGTACCTTAGCTCCCAGATTCAAAATTCTTTGGTTCATTATAGATTAGATTTGTTTTACTTTATTTTAACCCATGTCCATGGGTTTAAAATGTAAATAGGATCAAAGCAATGTAATTTTATTTTTTTCTTTGCTATTATTTTTACATTTATTCTTTATTGGTTGTATCAAGTTTGCTTGTTATTTAGCCTAAAACAAGCTAGCGACTCCTTTGTGTATCCATGTATACCCCAATCTAAAAAAGATGGCATGTTCCTCTCCTACTTTGAGGGAGCGAACTTTAAAAGTTGTGTCTAGATTTTTCCAATCATCAAAATAAACTACCAGAAAACTACCAATGAAAGGATGAAATAAATGGTTCATCACAAGCATGAAAGTATTAGGTGCATTAGAGAGGCCAAAAGGCATTACCAACCACTCGTACAGTCCTTCACGTGTCTTGAAAGTTGTTTTCCACTCATCCCTCTCTCGAATACGAATCTGGTGGTATCCACTTTTCAATTCCAACTTAAAGAATACTTTGGCCCTATTCAACTAGTCTAACAAGCCATCTAATCGTAGAATAGGGAAACGGTACCGGATTATGATCTTATTGATAGCTCGACTATTGACACACATATGCCACAAGCCGTCTTTTTTTGGCATCAGTAATGCAGCTACAGCACATGGGCTGAGACTCTCCCTGACATGGCCCTTGGCTAAGAGCTTCTCGACTTGCCTCCTCAGTCCCTCATGCCCTTTTGGACTCATATGGTAGTGAGGCCTGTTTGGCAAACTTGATCTAGGAACTAAATCACTTTGATGTTAGACGTACTATTAGGGGTGGAAGCTTTGCTAGCAATTCATTAGGAAAAATGTCTTTATACTCATCAATCAACCCCCTCACCAGTTCAGGAATTTCCCCATCCTCATTATTCTTTTTTGTTATTAACATTTACACTATTCTAGAATCAAACTCTGCCTCAATGAATTGACTTATGAACAAGAGGAAAGACCCATCTTCTACTGCCGACTTTGGCACCTCCTCTTTTTTGGGTGTATATGTGATCTCACAATTGGTAAACATGAAGCTATAAGTGTTCTTCCTCCGATCATGAGATATGCTCCCAACAAATTGCCACGGTCTCCCCAATAAAACATGACAAGCATCCATATGTACCACATCGCACCAAATTTGATCCTTATAGTTTCAACAAATGGAAATAGGCACAAAACAACATTTGGAAACACTTACCATGTTACCCTTCTTGAGCCATAACAGCTTATAGAGGCAAGGATGTTGTTTGTTAATCCCAACTTTTTAATAACTTCCTCTGATATCACATTCCCACAGCTTACGACATCAATAATAAATCGGCAGACCTTCCTACCTATCATATGAGTGGACTAGAAAATGTTATTGTGCAACTATCCATCCCCTTCTTTCTTACGCAGTACAAGCCAAACCCATCTTACCACCAACAAAGGACCCTCGTCGCCACCAACCACATCCTCCTATGGACTATTATTATCAGCAATATCAAAAATGGGATCTTGCTCAAAGTCATTAATTTGCTCTTGAGGAATCTCTTCACTATCCACAAACAACCCTATCCTATATCAGTCGCCCTTTTGTAGTCTACCATACGATGCCCAGGCTCTCCACACTTGAAACAATGCGTTCCTCTACCCATAACAGGGCCCTCGTAGGCTGACCTCCAGTTCCCTATTGTCTAGCAACCCATGGGTTGGACTGTATAATATATGGATTATGATTGTTACTGCTACCACCCACTTATGTATTACCACCAACCCCAACGCTCTATGTAGAACTGTTCGATCTCTGGCTAGTCTGTTTCTCTAACACAAAGGCTTATTGGTGTGCATCAGAAATAGTAAAATAGTCAAATAGATTAATGGTATCCTAAAGTTGAGGCTGCAAACCCCCCCAATATATCGAGATGATAGTAATCTTTTGTCCCCGTCAGATCATTGCGTGCCATTAATTGGTAGAACTAGAACGTATAATCATCCACAATCTTTGCTCCTTGTTGCTAATTCAACAATTGCTGGTACAATGTCTTTGTATAGTTAAAGGGTAAAAACGCACCTCGCATATGCTTCTTCAACTTCTCCCATGAATTAATCTTGCTTTTCCCCTGTCGTTTCGAGCCATTTTGGTATGCTGCCACTAGGTTACTACCTTATCGCAGAACCTACTTTTGGTTAAAGTCTATATACCAAGTGTTTGGCAGTATACATAGAAGCATATAGCAAGGTGGGCACATACATCCATTACACTAGGAAGTTGCACACTTCTGGCGGTAGTGGAATTGTGCGTCATAGATGGTATTATGGTTGTAAAAGGATAATTAAGAAGAAACATGTGACAAGAAGAAAATTTCACAAATAAATTAAGGGTAATCCACAAGTTAGTGGAACACAACCAACCCTCATTCAATTAATAGACATAGGGGATAGAAAATTTAATTATTAGAATTATTAATTATTTATTTTTCTCATAATTTCACTAACCAATAAGTGTTTCTAGTATGTAACCAATTTTTTGTATAAAAATAAGACTTTAGATTCAATTTTCAATTTTCAATGACATTTTGGTATTTTCTATAAAATATATATATATATATATATATGTGTATATATATATATATAATGCGCAACTTAAGGCAAAAAAAAAAACTTATAATAGCATTTTGAAGTAAAGAAGTTGTGTTTCTTGATGTTATAATTTTTTCCACTTACAATATTTTTAACTTCAATTATGCAGAAATAATAAATCTAATTATCAAGATATATCATAAATGTCATATATATATATATATAAGTACATATATAATTATTTGATTTCTTTAATACTTAAAATTATGGTAAATTACACTAACTACTCTTGAGGTTTATGACAATTACACTGAGTTCCCTAGAGATTTCTAAAATTACACTGACCTTCTCTACTTTACCTCAAAATATACAGATACCTCCCTCTTGTCAATTTTTATTTTCAAAATGACGAAACTACCTATTTTTTTATTTATTTTACATTTTTCCAATTTTGACCAATTTTTTCTAATTTTTTTTTAAAAAAAATTATTTTTTTATTTAAAAACAAATTTAAGGTAAATAACTTATTTAAAGTTTAAATAAAAATAAATTAAAAGTTTTTATCAATATTTATTTGAAAAATGAACAAAAATAAATTGGTCAAAATTTAATAAATTAAAAAACAAATATAAAAGGGGTAGTTTTGTCATTTTAAATAAGGAGCGAGGTATCTGTATATTATTTGGTAAAGTAAGGGAGGTCAGTGTAATTTCAAAAATATCATGAGAGGTCAAAGTAATTGTCATAAACCTGAGGGGAGGTCAATATAATTTACCCTTAAAATTATAATGAATTTTTTTAAAATTAAGTATTAGGTAATAAAATTATTAATTATCCACCATACAACCAAGTTAGTTCCTTAAAAAATTGTTAATTATTAGAGATTATTAACTTATTAATTATAAAATGTTCGACTATATTTGAATTAGAATTTGTCTTCATAGACTTATGATGTGTTCTTTGTTGATTAGCGAGTCTTTTGCAACTAATGGGTTTTCTTCCCCACGAGGGTTTTTACATAAAATCTTCATGTCCTATTTAATTTTCATTTTTTTTTGTTTGACTATCATTTATGTATGCATTCATAATCTTAATAATCGAATATGAGGATTTCTTTGATAGTAAGTTATTCTAAGTATAAATAATGTCATCCAATTTGCAGTTCATTATTAATTGAATTAGGGATTTAGTTAATTAAAATCTAATGTAGATCTTTTCGCACTCTTGGTAGATAATTATATTATTAGTTTTTATATCAACCAAAATTCAAATATTTGAATACCTTCATTCATTTTCAATTGATGTGGATTTGGCCTTTCTCTATATCTCCTTGATGTGGTTGTACATTTGTTTGATAATTATCACATTGACACAAAACTATTAATACTAGTACATCAAGATTTTGTTATCATCAAAATTACATTTATGCCCTTAGGTTGAAACCTTAAGGCTAACAATTACATATCCTTTTAATAAATACGAAGAATCCTAATTAAAATCAAAGTTGGATACGCATTATGTTTGAACCTAAAGTGAGTAGGTTTGAACCTATTTCAAACCCACTTTAGACCCATCATTAGAGTTAAAAATTTCAAAAATAAAAAATATAGATTCAAACCTAACAAGTAGGGTTTGAACCAAGACAACTAAGCTCAAATCTACTTCAAAAACCTAGTTACTAGTTTTGTAAAAATTGTTCCAAAACCTTAATCTAAAATACAAGGTTCAAACATTTGGAGTAGGGTTTGAACTTATCTGGAGGGGTTCAAACCTAGATTAAACCAATTTCAGACTTAACCTTCTGGAAAGTTTAAAAACCCAAAAGTAAGGTTAAGTTTGAGGCTACAATATTATGTTTGAATTGTACCTTTATAAATTACTCCAAAACATTCTAAAGAAAACTTTCTCAATAAAATCAAGCATCGAGCAATTATGGTAGCTTTTAAAAATTAGTTTTTATGAAACACCAATTGTCTGCGCATGTTCAAAATGTACTAAGGCCTCTATGTCCACTTTTCATACCTAAATCTATAATTGAAGCTTGAAATGAACATCATCAAAATGCTTTCTCGATCTTTAACACTTGCTTGTAAATTTTGACTCTTCACAACTCATGGACAAAATCATGATCTTTATTATTATGTGTTTGTAATACAAAAAAATATGCCAATGCTCAATAATTAATAAATTTTGACTTAACACTTTTAACTGTTATTTGACTCATATTGTTTTCCTCAGAAAAAATAGAGAGAAAGGATAAGGAAGTTAATAATTAATTTTTTCCTTGGGTAAATTGTACTAACCTCCCATGAGGTTTCTGACAATTATAGATGGCACCTCTTATGTGTTTGAAATTACACATCACTCCTAACTTTTTAATATTGGTTACAACCCCCTGTGTTGTTAAAAGCTGTTAATGACTCGAATGGAAATTGATTACATCAGCAGTCTAACATTTTTAAATGCCAAATTTACCCTTTGTCCCATAAACTTGTTGGTTTTTTCTTCTTGTTCTTTTTTTAAACAATATTGAATACACACACAACCTTATTGGTAAAACAACTAAAGACCTTTTATTGGTTTAATCTTAACCTGAAGCCATTAGTGTACCACTCTCTTATTGCCACAAAATATAATATTACCGTTTTGTAAACCCCTTTCTATTCTGATTTGTAAGATGTTGTGATTTGGTATGACCATTTGATCATTGCTTTCTACCCTTTACTACAATCCTTCTTTCTTGGTAGTATCTCCTTCCAAATTGAGCCAATTTTGTTAATACATGACAAGTTTTTTCGCTCAATAACGAAACAAAAACTTAATTAAAAGACTAAACCCCTGTTAAAATATAGTCTACTATGCATGAAACATTGTAAAATGTTAAAGCAAGAGCTTTAGCACTTACATGACTTATCAATGATAATATAACTTACCATTTTTTATAACCGTCATCAGCATGATTGTAAGTTGTAAAAAAAAATTATGCAATGAGATGTGGCCAATTGGAAGAAACCCACTATCAAGAGAGGTTTTTGAAAGGCTTACACCAAACTTAAGTGGCCATTGACCCAAATCAATGCGCCGAGAAATAACATATCACGTCTTTCTAATCACTCTATCAAACTTAACCTCTCTCTCTCTCTCACTCCATCTTTCTCAAAAATCACATCTGATTATATCATATCTCTTTTGCAATTTCAATGGTGAGTTAACCCACCAACTTGGTAAAATCAGCTATGTCGGTGACAAAACATGGCTCATCATCTTCGATCATTATTACAGACAAACCACACCGACATCGATGAGGGTTGATCAAAAATGACACTAGCAATGGCAATGACCCCATCTTTGTCGCCAATGGGAATGGTCTTGCCATAACACCACCCTATCAAAGCTTAGTTACTATGTTTTCTCTCCCTCACACGAATCTGTTTGATTTGCTACAAATCTTATGATTAGATCAGGGTTAGGAATTGAAACATCCAAATTCATAGCACGAGCATCTAAATTTCAAACACATTTTCTCTCTACAACTTCATCTACACAAGGCCTACATGCATAAACTCCTCTCCTCTCTATTATACCTGATATGTTTATCAAATTATGTGGAAATGTGACCATATGGATTGATTTTGTTCTACAGTTTGGAAATGGGCTTTTTCGACAATGGCAACCCCAAGGGTTGGATTTAATTGGGTGGGTTTTGTGTGGGTCATGTTGCCAGTGTATTTTGAGAGAATGAAGAATTTTGAGCAAGAATTGTGAATGAGAGGGGCTTTTAGAGAAAGAAAAATGGATTTTTTTTTTTTTTGGATTAGTGAAAGAGGGAGTTGTTGAAGGAGATAATTTGTGTGACTTTTTATATTGGTGATGTTGTAGGTATATTTTTAGAGACAAAATGAAGATTTTTAGAAAAAAGAGATGGGTAAGATTTCTAGAGAAATAGTACTTCTAGGGAGATATTAGAGAGTTGGAGTTATAGAGATAGGAAAGATTAGAGCTCATGGATTGAAGAAATTGACCAACAAAGTTAAGATTAGGTTGAATGGTAATTTTAAATTTGTTGACTTTTTTAACAAAATAATACATATTTTATTAAGGGGCACATGGGTCTTTTTACAAGTTATGCTAATTATGTCTAGGAGACAAGCTTGACAGGGGGTATAATGTAATTTTAAAAACAAAAGGGGTGTCATTTATAATTATTAGAAACCTTAGGGGAGATCAGTGTAATTTATCATTTTTCCTTTATAACAAGTGGTTTTTTTCACCTTTTCACCCCTTTCAATCACATCAATATAATAATGTTTTCATTTCCTTTCATTCCTTATGTTTCCAAACAAG
Organism: Nyssa sinensis; assembly: GCA_008638375.1. Lineage (NCBI taxonomy): Eukaryota > Viridiplantae > Streptophyta > Magnoliopsida > Cornales > Nyssaceae > Nyssa > Nyssa sinensis. Next base: position 25,869,718 of record CM018035.1, read on the forward strand.
AGGAAAGATTATTACCATCCTTTCATTTCTTTTACTTTTCTCATTTATCCAAACAAGATGAAGGGTTGCTTCTATTTTGTTTCCTTATCTCTATTAACTAATATTATCATTTCATCTTTCTTACTTTAATATTTCATTTCCTCTCTCACCTAGTTATCTAAACACACTGATAGTAGGGATGGAAATAAGGTAGATTTGGGCAGGGGACCCCTTCCTCAATCTTGTCCTAGAAAAAATGTTTTCCTTCAAACCCTTTTAAACCCCGTAGTAAGCAAGGATAGGTCCTCATCAGGGGCCCATTTATTTTTAAACTTCTGTTTATTTATTTATTCTATTAAATTAATTATAATTAACAATTCAAATAAAACATCATATGTATTAAATAAGAAATATGCATGTTAATAAAGAATTAAAATAACATTATTTTTCTTTTTTCAAACATTTAGTGTCACATCCCAGAACCACCCTATACAGATTAGGGTTAATGATCGACTAGTTAGACACCTCGTCAATATGCTAACTCTTTTTAGCATGTTGATGACATGTTTAACCGAAAGCCTATTTACATAACCAAGTAGATTGCATTCAGTCGTATAAAAACTTGCAACAGAAATCTGAGTCTATAAAAACTTTCTATTTGAATGCAGTCACACTTGGCAGAGCATAAGTAACATTACATTAGGGTCACAATAATATGAGCCTATCATTATTATATTAAAGATAAGTGTTTGCATTATTACATCGTTCACCTTCTGCGCTTACTCTAAGCTGTCACAATAATTTGGTATTTGCCACCTCAGGTTGTCACTTCCATAGTTGGGATACTAATGCTCTTCTAACTATAGTCTCTATTTATCATAGCTCACTATCTTTTCCATTTGTAGCTTTTTAGTCCTTTCTGAAAATATACAGGATGAAACATGTGAGCTTTATGAAAATCTCATGAGTAACGCAAGTTCCCTGTTGTGGGTTACTGGAAAAACCCCCTTTTAAAACCTTCTGTGACTTTGCATAAGCTTTCATATACTTTCATAAAATTTAGAAACATTTATGACTTTCGTAAACTGATGCTGCACTTTTCGGCTTGCAAAAAATCTAGGCTCCAAGACTTGTAGAACACTCAAAAGGGGGATCAGAGGGCCACCGGATTAGCTCCGGCGGTAGCCGCTCCAATGCTTAAGTAAGTAAACTGAATTGAAAAGACTGTATTGAAAGCCAAAAAATGAGCCATAAAAATAAAGCGTACCTGTAGGGTTTAATTTATAGACTGTGGCCTTCCTAAATTGATTAGGATTCGGAGCCGTGAATATAGGGATTTGATCATCGAAGATTGCAGTTACCTTGTGGACTATTGCATCGTAGATAGAGATAATCATATATAGTAGTTTCTTTGTTGAAGACTGTTTCCTTATTCCCTGCTTGGCAGTTGTTAAGGAAACAACAAGGTCGGAACCATACGAAATACTGAGTGAATATTGTCCAGAGCATAAGGTCTGGAGGATATGCGTATGAGAATGCCCTGGAGGCTGCGCCTGCTCTGTATGACCGAGTTTATTGGTTCTGTAGGATATGTGTATGAGAATGCCCTGGAGGCTACGCCTACTCTGTATGACCGAGTTTATCGGTTCTATAAGCACACGTGTCTCAAGGTGATTGGTGCGTCTGTTTGTGGTATATCATAAACGTTCATGGCTTTCATAAACATTATTGGCTTTCATGGATAATAGTTGAAAGAGCAGCATTAAAAACTACTAGAATTCTTAAAATGTACTCGTATAACTGATTGCAAGGAATTTGAGAAAATGCAGATTCTTTTGCCAAATAATTTTGCAAGGTAAAACAAATAAGCATAAAGCTATAATTAAAAACTAAGTGATAAAACAATGTATATGCCAATATTTCTTCCTTTAATCATGTATTGTATAACCACCTAAGTAGCTATTCAATCTTGTCTTGTATAGTCACCTGGGCGACTAAGTGTAATCTAGAGCTGTGGGCCTACACAACCTAGTTTAACCTACCAATCGAGCATGACTATTCGTCATGAACTAAAACATTGTAAGGCATATAATTTCACGCTAAATCACTTGAAGATATGTTAATAAGCATTTAAAAAGATACTATTTAAAAGCGTGTAATTCAAATATCAATCACTGTATTCTAAAAACTAACATGCAGTTAAAACATTTGATATGTCACGCCCCAAATTTTTAAAACCCTAGGGAATGATTGAAAATGACCTAAAAAGAATTAATAAAATACAATTGAATTGATTTAATTGATTGCATATTAATTTCCCCATGTTTTCTAAAATTAAGAATGAAAAATGCTAACTAGACTCATCGAAGATGAGTTCCAAATAATAGTCAAGTACATCCCCAACCAATGGTCAAAAATAGTCTAAATCATGTCCAAGTATGACCTCCAAGATAGCCCCAAAAATGTCTCTAATGCGCTTTGAAATAATGGCTCAAAATGGCACCAAATATTGTTCAAAAACAACTTAGAAGGTTGACCAAAAATAGCCTAAGACATGGGTAAAAACTAGCCAAAAAGGTTTGCCCAAGGTGGCTCAAATTGATGGGTAAAGTAGGCTAAAAAGGCCCTAAGGCATAGACCAATGATAGGTCAAAAATCCTACCTAAAATGGTTTAAGGAGGTGGCCAAATATGGCCTTGCATAATGACTAAAATGTGTTCCAACAAAGTGCCCAACATGGCTTAGTATAATGGCCAAAAGTGGCCTAAAAGGAGCTCCAAAAAGTAGAGTCTAACATAGGAGTGAATGGCCTTGAAATGGCCTTGGAAGGCATGTCATGGCATGCCTATGGCTGCAGGCGCGCGCAGTAAGTACAGGGGCACGAGGCACGCGGAGGAGGGTGGCCAAGCACTCGAAGGCAAGCGACGCAAGCGTGCAGACGCGCGCGCGGGGTTGGGCTGCCTGTTTGTTGGTTTGCACCAACCTTGGCCTAAAATCTTTATTTTGACATTTTTGTACCCATTTCAATTTATTTCATCACCAAACTTTGTGTGGAACTCTATAACATGTAAAATGACCATTTTATCCTTTTTACCCTTATTTTTTTATCGTAAGTAATTTTTGACTAATTTGTCCCAAGTTTCCTCCTATACCCCTATTTTCATTTCTTTACCTTTCTTTTTACTCTTAATTCATTTAATTCCTTACTTAGAAAATCTAGGCATGCTCTCTCATTCCATCCCTACCTAGTTGTTATTCTTGAAAAATTTTACCATAGTCTCCTTTGTTTATTGACATTTTTCTTCATTCCATTATAAACAATCGTATTTCAAAAACAAAGTAACTACTTGGAGCTCCATGCTCCTCATTCATATTCAATACACAATTCTATACAATCCAACATAAAATTAAGTTTAGAACTTACACAAGGTCTAAACTTTAAACATGAAATAAACTTCATGGGGCTTATGCCCCTACATACAAAATATATCCCTTAGGCCAAATACACTTCAAAGTCCGTTTTCCCCTCTATGCTTCAAGACTTCATTAAGTCTCATGTGCCGGGAGTCCATATGAAAAATGTAATCCCATGTAGGATAAGCGCGATGGCTTATATGACATAATGCTAAATAAAGAATAAAGGTAAGTTGTGGCATGTGCAAAGTGAACATTTGTAAGTTATAAACCCTTCAATTCACTAATGCAATATAATGGCAATATGGATGACACACACATGTAACTCTATGCCCAACACATGTCTTGTTTCACGGTCCATTCCCGTTGGCATGCAAGTACCACTCATTTTGGTCATATTTTGGGTTTTTCACCACAGGATCTACACCCTTATAATGCATAGTACCAAAGTGCTCAACACACTCTATGTTTCCAAAGATTCACAATATGCCAATATGCTTTAATTTACCATGCAATTTCTATGAGGCATTTTGTCAAACACATGGGGTGTGCCTTAAATCATGCATCATACATTAAGCAAATCATAACTTTCAAATCATAAGACTTTGTCTACATGAACATAGGCTATAATACAATCAATTATACATATATTCATGTTACATGTTCACAATTTTACCAAATTCTTAAAGAATACACAAGTACACAAAGTATCATACATTAAGCAACCCATAACTTTCAAACTACAAGACTTTGTCTACATGAACATAGGCTATAATACAATTAATTATACATATATTCATGTTACATGTTCACAACTTTACCAAATTCTTAAAGAATACAGAAGTGCACAAAGTACCAACCCTAGGTTTTCAAAGCAACTATATGCTAGGTGGTTTTCTAACATCAAGTAAGTATGTAAGTTATACAACTAACTTATACAAATATCAATAAACTTAACTCTTTATTTAGCAAAATATCATACCTAGAAGGGTTTTTCTCAACCCTAGGGAGTTGTGCTCACTTTGAAGCTGAACCAATTAGTAGGATTGTAGCTCTTATGGTGGGAAATAATTTCCTAGAAGGAAACCTTGAGAGATTCCAAGGCTAGAGATGTGTTTTGGAAGGTAAAAAGTTGAAAAACCTAGGTTATCTTCATGGCTTCTCCTCAAACTCGAGTTGCTACACTTTCCTCAACCAAATTCTGATATTTTTAGCTCTTAAGTGGTCTATTTATATTAAGGGGGTCAAGGGGTAAAAAGGCCATTTTGCCCTTAATGAGTCGCGGGACCTCGTTACACTACAGTCTGTCCCGAAATGCCTCAAATTGATATTCTGATTTAACCAAAGTTCTAAAAATTATTTTAAACGATATTTTCCCAAAAAAAAAAAGTTTTCTCTTACTTGCGGGCGCAGTCAGGCCTACCTAGGCTGGCCTTTTGGGCCCTTTTCACACTATCTCCGATTTTGCTCCAATTCTCACAAGAGGTGTATGTTAACATTATAAGCATATTTCCCTTCTATGGAATACTCAAATTATGCTTCTTAACATAATTTATGTCTAAATGATGCATGTACAATGTCCTACTAGCAAATAATGCATGAATAGTGTCTTACCAGCAAAATTAAAAATTTACTGTGATTTTTCAGATATTTACATGATATAACATCATAAAACTATAAAAGTACTGCATGCAATATCATAAAACTAAAAGAACTACATTTAAGGAAAAAATTTCATTTCAAGGTTCAGGGTTACTCACGTGTGGTCCAGAGTCCACAGTTACTTGCTTACTCAACTTGCATTAACGTTCCTTTTATCTCTATTTCTTTGCTGGTGATCCTAAAGAATGGATCAGAATATATCAGTATTATCAGTATAGATACTCAGCTTAATATTTTCTTACTTAATGTACTTTAATCAAACGACGTCATTTCAAATGAGAGAATTTAATTAAATACTAAGAATAGTCATCGGTTTACTAATGCAGTAATGATGCCATCAACTAGACTGAACCGATTGATTCTTTAGGTCAAACTAGTGGTTCACTTAAATAGGAACTAGATTAGTCGGCTTTTAGCAAAATTTTTAAAGATTAACTAAACCAGCGGTTCAGTCTTAATTAGCTAAACCAGAACTTTCCATAATTGTACTTTGACCCTTGAAGTTTATTCAAATTATACTATGGCCCAAGAAAATAATTAATAATTATTTTTAAACCCTCAATTAATTAGATAAAATTGATATTTTACTCCTAAGCCTAAATACAGTGTATCAAAGGCCGACTAAAGTGCAAGAAGAGTCTAACCCAACATTTTTGGACATTTCGGACTCAGTGGTGGAGTCTGATTTTGAAAATTGGATCCTGAAATATATAGACAGACAAACTGGACTAATTTTAAATGTATCCAATTGTATTAATTTGACTACTAAATGAACACCAAAGACTATGAGGGTACATACCCTAAGGTTTTTCGAAGTTCCGGACTCAACGGTGAAATCTATTTTGTCAAACGAGATACCGAAAATAGGGACACATAGAAATATGTGATTCCCAAACTACTTTAATGATACACGGGCTACCGAACTGACTGAGAAGAATTAGAAATGGGCAAAATTAACATTGTTGGACACTCTGGACCTAATGGTAAGGTCTAATTGAGTATCCGGGTACTTGAACATGGTCTTGCATGAAAGTACAAATTTATGAAAATGCCCTCAAAACTAAACTACATGAAGGCTAATTAAGATCTGAAAGAGGCTAAATTTAGTATCTTCAACATTTCCAAACCTAACGGTGACGTCTATTTAGGAAAAATAGAACACCAAAATAAACTAAAAAATAAGGAATACGTCTCTAAGACTTAATTAAGCTACTAAAGAGTATAAAACATAAAGAAGAACCTATACCAATGTATATAGAGGCCTTCGAGTCCAGAAATGAGCTCCATTTAAGATAATTGGGTACCAAAGGCATGACATAAAAATGGTAAAATTATGAAACTACCCTTAAAGCTTAATTAAACAATCAAATGAACTCTGAAAGTAAAAGAGCAACATGCCTTATGATTAAAAGACCCTCTAGACTCAAAGATGAAGTTCGATGAGATAAATGAAGTACCAAACAATATAAAACATATAAAGGGCAAATGACCAAGATGCCCCTAGAGGGTAAAGTAAGCCACACAATGAACTAAGAATCATTAGAAACCCTAACTAAAGATCATAAGGGAATCATAGACAGTAAAAAAAGTCCAGAAGACGCTAAGTACATTAAGTAAGCAAAGATTAAGCTGAGTATCTATACTGATATAGTATTGATATATTCTAATCCATTATTTGGTCGGATTCTAACCCAAACCCAAAGACCCGACCTAACAACCCACTAACCGACCTATAGACTAGTCAAAGAAAAGCTCACCGGCGCCGATTACCTTCTCCGGCAATGGTGATCGTCGGTGATCATTTTTCGACGATGACTCCAACCACTTTTGGACTGTTTTCACCTAAGGATTTCATTTCTGATGTCATAACTTAGTTTAGGTAAGACCTTGGACGTCAAAAATAAAGTTACATTCAATGCTCCGATGGAGCCCAACTTTCCAATAAGGTGTTTTCAACCATTGTTCTACATTTTTTACACTTCAACTCCGCCCCATTTTTCTTCTATTTGATTTTTGTAACCTTGGGGAATATTTTCCCGTCCATGAAACTAGAAAAAACAAGCCCAATTACCTATTTGAATTATCTCTCTTTCAGACTATACATGGCAATTTCTCAATGGTTTTTGGACCATTTTCATTGGTTGAAATTACTGTGAGTTCTATTCTTAAAGCTCTTTCGAGCCATAACTCTAGTTTCAATTTTAGTTCAACATGGGTTCAAAACCCAAATTCACTAGTTCGGCCATGGTAGTGCTAGGGTTTTCTCATGTTTTCTTAGCTTGTTTCTTAGTGTCTTATACTCATAAACATTATTTCATGCATAATAATCCATTAACAGCCTAGAAACAGTAGCCTTTTTAACAAAATCCTAGAGAGAGAAATTTTAAAGTTTTTTAGCTTACCTCTTCAATGGCAGCCTCCTTGTCTGCCTTAGCCTTCCATTCCCAAGTTCCCAATCTCTTCATCACCTTTCCTTGGTTCTGTTTGGTGCAGCACGTACACATGTGCACTCATGTACATATATACATAAAAATCTCATTTTCCCTCCCTATTCTCTCTCTCTCTCTCTCTCCTCTTGATGGCTGACTTGTACTTAGTGCAGCTTTGGAGCGGAGTGTGGGTTTGTGCAAAGTCACCTCCCCTTTTCCTTATTTTCCTCCTACAAGTTATCTCATTACTTTTTCATTTTTCCGTTCTTTTGTGTGTGTATATATATATATATGCTTATATACACATACCAACACACCTTCATGTGCGTAATCAAATATTTTCTGTCATGTGCAACTCACATGGTGGTCAAAAATAATTTTTAATTATTTTTCTTTATTCCTTTTTCATCTTTCTCATTTTTCTCTATATATGTGCACACACACACACTACAAAAAATTCTATTTTTAGCGACGCACATAAAGTGTCGCTAAAAGGCACTATTAGCGACGCACACTAAGTGCGGCACTATTAGCGACGCACACTAAGTGCGTCACTAAAAAATAGTAAAAAACAAGTTTCCCACTAGAAAAAATGGGCGCGCATCTTTTGGCGACAGAAAAGGGATTATTAGTGATGCACATGTGCGTCGCTAAAAATAATTATAATTAGCGACGCACATGTGGGCATCGCTAATAGTCTGATTAAGTAGAACGATGTTGTTTTAGGGTACTTTTGGAGACACACAATGACTTATTAGCGACGCTCGATGTGCGTCGCTAAAAAGCCCCGAATTTTTCTTCCACAACTGCGACCCAATTTCTTCATCTCTTTATTTCCCTAATTTTTCTCACTCTCTGTCACTCTCACTCCTTAATCACGACCAAGGTTCCGACGTCAACAAATGGCCCATCTGGCGACCACAGTAACTCTCTTTCTCTCTCTTTCTCTCTCCATAAGCCATATTCTCAATGATGTCAATATTACGCTTATGGTGTTGATTAGTATTTGTTTTCACCATAATTCGATGAGGGTTATGTTAATTTTTTCTTTTTAATTAGATCCTCTCGAAAAAAGATATTGAAACCTTGGAGCACTGCAGAGCCATGTACAAAAGAGGCGAATGCGCTCCTCTTTTAGTTGTTTTTTATTCATGTGAAGGGTATTCTTCTTTTATTTATTTATTTATTTTTTAACTCTTAGATTGTTAGCAATTCTATATACCAAAAAAAATAGCATATGGACTATATCTGCCTGATATTTCTAAAATAATTGATTTGCCCTTTCATGATTTTCCACTTTATCTAATAGCATATACTTATTCTTCTGTTATTTCTCTTTTGCTTTTCCCTTATATAATAGTGAATGGACTGCGATGGTCTTCAGCATGGAATCTGAAATGTTATCAAAATGGGGAATTCATAGATTGTGATCTATGTAGTTGGTTGACTAGAAGTTTTGTGAATAATTTGAACTCTTGTTTTTAATATCGTAAGTTGTTGCAATAATGTTTCCTATGTAGTCTTGTCTTTCTCATGGTCTGTAGAGTGGCAGGTGCTGTTTCTAAATTAGATCGTGGCTGTGGGGGATTGATTATGTTTTTTTGGGGATGCCTTGTTAGTAGGGACGATCCTTTTTTATGATTGTAGAGGAATTGCATTCCTATGTTGTATTTACTTTTTAGTTCTTGGCATAGTTTTCTCTTAACACGCCCTTTCTAGGGATCCCCAACACTGCCCACCTCCCTGCCCAAAGCTATTTTTTTTTCTTCTCAAGAGTTACATATAGTATGTGTCAACAGGTTTTTCTATGGACTTGTCTGTAATGCTTTCTTCTGTGTGCAGTTTTAATTTGTATATTTTTTATGCCTCCTACTTATTTTTCCTTCGGGGTGAAATATGTTTCAAATTTTCTGATTAACTAAAGATTGGGAAAACTGAATTTTGAACATGCTTAGCACGGATATTTTTGGATCTTTTGCCATTTGATTTGAAGTGGCTGATTAGAGATAATTTCAAGCAAATGTGATACAATGGAGTTGATTTTTTGATATGGATTTCACTTTCAATTGTCTTTTCATTGATTTTCCAGTCAGCAGCACTCATGTCTGTTGGGCTTCTATACAAAAGATCGGCGCACCCCCAAACAATGCAAATTCTTCTGGTACATTTCTTGTTTAGTAATACTTTTCTATATTTAAATGCAGACATATTCCCAAACAATGCAAATTCTTCTGCTATATTTCTTATTCTGTACTACTTGTCTCCATATTTAAATATTGACATTTTCCTTCTATTTATATGGTCATAAAATTCTGTTTAATGGATAACCTCTAAAAATAATCCTTGAAAACCCAATGTGAAAGTTCCTTATCTTCAAAAACCCTCTAGTTGCGCTTCTTCCAAATGCACCATACAAGACATAATTACAAAATCCTCCAAATACTTCTAAACTCTTTCCACTTCTTGCTAGCTCTCCAACTCAAAAAAAATTTCTTCAAGGAAGCCGACATAACCCATTTAATCCAAAAAGCATCAAAACCATATTCCAAGCATCACAGGCCACCGTGCAATGGCGAAAAAAATGATTGAAATTCTTCACCTCCATCTTACACATGCAAACCTATAGGGAGCTGAAAACCCATTCGCTTCATGTTGTCCACAATGAGAATCAAACCCCAAGCTGCTACCCAACAGAAAAAGGCGACCTTTTTTGGAATTCTAGACTTCCAAATCACCTACCATGGAAAGATCTCTTCCCTTTTCCCAATTAGCAGGTTGTAAAACAACTTCACCAAGAAATTATTATGCTTTTCCACCCTCCAAACCATGGAATCACCCCTCTCTCTACTCCCTCCTCAGCACCTGCCTACCTAAAATAGCCATGAGCTCCTCCACTCCCCCCACTTCCCAATCAAAAACATTGTGATAAAATTGCGGCACTCAGTTCGGATGCCTGATTTGAAACTTATGCAAGTTTCAGCTCCAAAAAGGCCCATTTTGGGGTTTTGACCAACCAAAATACCAGATATTAGCCTACTGACCCTGAAACTCCATCACACACCTTACAAATGATAAAATAGACTTGCACGAACTTATGCCACTCGGTTCGGATGCCCGGTTTGAAACTTATGCAAGTTTTAGCGCCAAAAAGGCCCATTTTGGGGTTTTGACGGACCAAAATACCGGATATCAGCCTAACTACACAGAAACCCCATCACACACCTCACAAATGATAAAATAGACTTATGCTACTTTATGGCGTTCTTACTATTTATGCATGCAAAAAAAAAATTGTTCACATTCTATATTCATATATATTTAAGAATTGTTCTAATATATATTATTTGATCTTTATTTTAGATTGATCGAGATTATTGTTGCGCCATCTTTATGTTTTGCATCGGAACTTGTTATTTTTATTTGTTTTTTTCCTTTTCATGGACATCTGTAGTTACATTTTTAGAGACAATTTTTAATTTTTCTATTTATTGTTAAATTGTAGTTTTACAAATGTACATAATTAGTTTAATATATATATATATATGAATGTATTTTTCTTTTTTAATATATTCATTTCAGAATACTTGGGTTTTATTGTATATCAGAATAGATGATTGATACAGGTTTAAACAAGGAATAAAACAACAAATAAAACAAAGCAAATATGATTTTTTTTAAAAAAGAAAAACTTTTAGCGACTCACACCAATGCGTCGCTAAAAGTAAGAATTTGACTTGGCAATACACTATTGGCGACGCACACCAAGCGTCACTACAAACCACTATTAGCGACGCTCAGTGTGCGTCGCTAATATGGTTTTCAGCGATGCACACTACATCCTTGTGTAGTAGTTGCGACGCGCGTATCTAATTATTAGCGACACTCCATGGGCGTCGCCAATAGTCACCTTCAGCGACGCCAACAGGTCTGTTCGTCGCCAATACTATTAACGACGTGAGTATTTGTGACGCCTTTAGCGATGCACATTTCTGCATCGCACAAGACCTTTAGCGACGCACAAGGCCACTATTAGCGATGCACTCGTGCGTCGCTAATAGTGCCTTTTCTTGTAGTGACATTTACACCTGTCCACATACTTGGTGTGTGTATTAGGATCTCTTGTATTATGTATAGGTCACGTAATACTTAAAATAATTTTTTATATTTTTATTTTATTTTTATTTGCATTTTTTACATTTATTTGGTATTTTCTCTATTTTTTGGTAATTAATAAATATTATTATTATTTATTAATTATTGGTGATGTGTCACTATTTTAGGCTGGTAATGCTTGGATCACTGGCCAGTTGGCTTTAGTTGACCTTGGTTAGGTCGATTTGACTCATGACGGGTCAATTGCTACTTAACCTGGTCTGAGTTTTGATACTATAGTAGAATGCATTGGTAAGCTCTTATTTTGGTTCTAGTGACATGGTATTTGTTTAACTCCCAATTTTATTGAAAGTGGGTGTCACATTCTCCCCTTCTTAGAATGAGTTTTATCCCCAAAACTTAACTAGTCTATTGGAAAAGCCATTCTTACATTTATCTCATTAATATGTCCTTGTTACTCATTCTGATAATATCTTTATTTCCTACTATCTAACCAGCATTTGTCTTAAAAGTCAAGGTATGGTTAGATTTTTCTATTTACACTATTTGACTGTATTTAATTTCTTGATTCAATAATTTTCATTTTAATGAGGACTAACTTTTCATTTAATCCTTCAAATTTCACGTTCTCATCACGTTCCTTTTAACCGTAGATTCCTTTATGCTTAACTCACCATGTCAGTTGTTTATTTTACTCCTTTGGTTCATCATAGGACAATATGTCCTTAAACGAGAAGTCTCTTTCAAATACACTTCATCTTCTTTCATAGTTTTCACTAACTTACTCAGTAGTGGTTTTTGAAAGTTAAGGGTTTGACTTTTCAATCATTACTTTAGCAGCTCCAACTTCTTCTTCATAGTCTTTCTAATGTTGTATCAGTAATCCGGTGTTCTTTCTATTTACCTTGGAATCCATGGTTACAAGTTCATTATGTTTACGTGGTTTGGTTTGAACCATCCCTTACGGTTTTGACTGTTTCATTTCTAGTCGTTATATTTATTTCCAAGGAGTAAATCGCGATTGTATTACCCTTAGGAATTTCTAGTTCTTGGTCGTTTGAGTAGTGGTTTCTGAGAGCTATAGATTTGACTAGACTACAATATTTCTGTCATTTTAAGAGTATTTACCTTCTTGATCTTGGTACTTTTATTCTGTTTTAAAGGTGTAGTTCTTAGCTAGTTTTTCCTTTCTAATCTCTTTCTTGGTTGTGAATCCTTCCGCGGATTTGCTTGTAGGTTTGGTCATCTGACCTATAATACCTTTTTTATAAGCTTATTTTGTCTATTTAACTCCATTATTAGAGTTTTAGAAATCTTATTACTCCATTCCGTGTCCCAAGTACCCTTGTTTCTTGCAAGGTTAATCTGTTCATGTGTCCCCTTTTTTTATGGCTTTATTAATGCAATAGGAACTTTAGTCTTTATTCTATTTGCTCATTTGGGATTCTTATAGGTAGATCTACTCTGTGAGTCATTTTCCTTTAAAGTAAGTCAATCATCTTTCTTCTTGTTTCTAGCTTAACTTATTAGCACTATGCCCTTCGTTGTATTTCAGTTTACCTACATGTATACCCATATCATGGGTTGGAAGGATTTGAGGAAATTAGTTCTTTTATTTCTTTTGTATCATTATTCAGACTTTTCTCGTACTTTTTTATTTCATCATGAGTCAAAGCATACAGGTGTACTTAGCTTCTTACTTCTTTAAGTCTAAGAAGACTTATTAGAGGGTTCTTAGGATATTGGGATACCCAATTTCTTCTGATTCCCTCAACTTCTATCATTAGTTGTTTTACAAGTATCTTTTGTCCAAGTTTATGCTCGATTTATTGTTGAACCCTATATTTCATTAGGCGTTTTCATTCCTAACGAACTCTAATCTTGAAATTTTATGGCCTCTACCATTATTAGTAATTTTCTTAATTATTTGGTCAATGACAATCCTTAGAGTTCTTTAGATTCGTTAGTCTTTTACTTGTTGTTATCGTACAACTAGCTCATCTTTGTGTTGTCCAATAGTAGACCTTATTTCTACTTGATCCTTGGATCATATTTAGAATTCAAAGGTCGTCAATCATAAAACAATCTTTCTTATTTTTCTTTCATAGTGAAATTTCTCTGCTATTATCTTTGATAGTAGTTGCCCTTCACGGTTTTATTTGTGAGCCTTGGATTCTTAGTTATATGAGTATCCCTAGCGTAGGACTAGTTTTACCAATGATCTCATTGTGTTAAGTTTCTCTAGAATATAGAAAAACTTTCTTTTGCTTCGTATCTAGGACTCTTAGCTATGTCCCTACTTTTGTGGGTTAGTGAACCCGTTGTGTCTCATTACTTACAATTTTTACATATCATTCATCGTTAGTGAGGTTTCATACCCGGTCTATTCCAATGTTTATAGGACATTCTAGCCTTAACTCTAACTATAGAGTTCTATATGCGTCTTATTAGTGGTCATTTCTTAACTACTAAATCTTTCACATTTTCATTCTTTAAGTGCGTTAAACCTAGTTTGACTACTCCTTTATATGCTTTTTATAGTCCATTTTTGTATTTCGAGACTTATCTCTTCGTAGAAGGAAATCAATAATCTATACTACTCTGTAACATTTCATCCATTCCTCTTCCTATCTAACTAAGCTTATCCATTTGAGGTCTCTACTTTTTGGTTGGATAGGAAATGTTGTATATGTTTCTTAGCTCCAAAGTTACAAAATGAAGTGGTCAGCTTTATCCATAACTGAGGATCTATCAACATTCTAACATGTATCACTATCCTTTCACACTTTTCTTCATTTAGGTATTTATCGATAATTTGTATCTCTGTACATTTCAATGCATAAACATTCCTATTTGAGTGGGTCATCTCTCCTTATGATGGATACAATAATCCCAAAAGTTACATTTATCACTAGGTTTTGCTATTAATGGACTTCATTAACTTCAGAATCATAAAATCATTTTTCTAGAATCGTCATTATGTTCTATTAGATCATCCCTATAAAGGTTTAACTTTTATGACTTCAGAGGTTATTCAAATCATTGTTTCTAGCTCATCCTTAAGTCATTTGCAATGGGTAGTCTAATTGACTCTAACAGTGATACATATAATCACTATATTTCATTACTCCGTGATCCACTTCCTATGAGCCATAATACTAACTTCATACCATTTTTCGTACTTAAGGGTTAATGGATTCCAGATCCTACCCTTCATTAAATGATACTTTCATTCCCTAGGTATCATGTACCTAAGGTTTTGATGGTTTCTAATCTTTAAAGATTCTTATGAAACCATCTTCTAACAATTACCTAGGTCATTATGACCTAAGCTCAAATTTGCCAACTATGTTCGACTACTCTTGGTTTCGTTAACTCTAACTCTAACAGTTATTTGGGCTCTTGTAACCTTAGTTACCCTCTCTAGGTAACCTTTTCTCTGATCTATTACTTCATCTTAGGTAACATTTAGCTCTAATACCAACTTTGTCACATCCTAGAACCACCTTGTGCGGATTAGGGATAATTACCAGTCAGTTATACACATCGCCAATACACTAACTCTTTTTAGTATGTTGATGACATGTTTAACCGAAAGCATCTTTACATAACCAAGTAGATTGCTTTTAGTCGTATAAAAACTTGCAGCGAAAATTTGAGTTTGTAAAAACTTTTTGTTTGAATGCAGTCACACTCAGTAGAGCATAAGTAACATTACATCAGAATTACAATAATATGAGTCTATCATTATATTAAACATAAGTGTCTGCACTATTACATCATTCACCTTCTGTGCTTACTCTTAGTTGTCATAATAATCTGGTATTTGCCACCTTAGGTTGGCACTTCCATAGCTGGGATACTAATCATCTCTAGCTATAGTCTCTATTTATTATACCTCATTATCATCTGCATTTGTAGCTTCTTAGTCTTTCTTGAAAATACACAGGATGAAACCTGTGAGCTTTATGAAAAACTCGTGAGTAACGCAAGTTCTTTGTTGTGGCTTTCTGGAAAAACCCCATTTTAAAACCTTTTGTGGCTTTGCATAAGCTTTCATAGACTTTTATAACATTTAGAAACATTTATGGCTTTCATAAACGTTCATGGCTTTCATAAACATTATTGTCTTTCATAAATAGCAGTTAAAAGAACAACATTAAAAGCTACTAGAATTCTTAAAACATACTCGTATAACTGATTGCACGGAATTTGAGAAAATGCAGATTCTTTTGCCAGATAGTTTTGCAAGGTAAAACATAGTAAGCATAAAGCTATAGTTAAAAACTAAGTGATGAAATAGTATATATGTCAATCTTTCTTCCTTTAATCTTGTATTGTATAATCATATGAATGGCTATTCAATCTTGTTTTATATAGTCACTTGGGTGACTAAGTGTAATCTAGAGCTCTGGGCCTACATAGCCTGGCTTAACCCCCCCAACCGGGCATGACTATTTGTCATAAACTAAAACATTGTAAGGCATATAGTTTCATGCTAAATCATGCTTGTAAAACTTTTCATTAAGTTGTCCATATCATATAGATCATTTGAAGATATGCTAATAAGCATTTAAAAAGATACTACTTAAAAGCATGCAATTTAAATATCAATCACTGTATTCTAAAAACTATCATGCAGTTAAAATATTTGATATAACATCATAAAACTATAAAAGTACTGCATGTAGTATCATAAAACTATAAGAACTGTATTTAATAGAAAATCTCCATTTCAAGGTTTAGGGTTACTCACCTGTGGTCTAGAGTCCATAGTTACTTGCTTACTCTATTTGTCTTGACATTCTTTTTATCTCTATTTCTTTGTTGGTGATCCTAAAGAATGGATCAGAATATATCGGTACTATATCAATATAGATACTCAGTTTAATCTTTGCTTACTTAATGTACTTAGTCTCTTCTGGACTTAGTCTTACTATTTAGGATTCCCTTATGGTCTTTAGTTAGGGTTCCTAATGCTTCTTAGTTCATTGTGTGGCTTACTCTACCCTCAAGGGGCATCTTGGTCATTTGCTCTTCATATGTCTTGTATTGTTCGATACTTCATTTATCTTATCGAACTTCGTCTTTGAGTCTAGAGGGTCTTTTAATCATAAGGCAGATCCCTCTTTTACTTTCTGAGTTCATTTGATTGTTTAATTAAGCTCTAGGGGTAGTTTAGTAATTTTACCATTCTTATGTCATACCTTTGGTACCCAATTATCTTAAACGGGACTCATTTTCTGACTCGGAGGCCCCTATATACATTGGTATGGTTCCTCTTTATGTTTTATACTCTTCTGGTAGCTTAATTAAGTCTTAGGGAAGTGTTCATCATTTTTTAATTTATTTTGGTGTTCTATTTTTCCTAAACAGACATCATCGTTAGGTCCAAAAATCTCAAAGATACTAAATTTAGCCTCTTCCGGATCTTAATTAGATTTCATGCAGTTTACTTTAGGTCTAAGGGCATTTTTGTAAATTTTTACTTTCATACAGGACCATGTTTGGGTACCCGGATGCTCAATTAGACCTTACTATTAGGTCCAGAGTGTCCAACAATGTTAAGTTTGCCCATTTCTAATTTTTCTTAGTCAGTTTGGTAATCTGTGTATCATTAAGGTAGTTTGGAAATCACGCATTTCTATGTGTTTGTATTTTCAGTATTTCGTTTGAAAAAACAGATTTCATCGTTGAGTTTAGAACATCGAAAAACCTTCGAGTATGTACCCTCAAAGTCTTTGGTGTTCATTTGGTGGTCAAATTAATACAATAGGACAAATTTGGAATTAGTCCAGTTTGTTCAGTCCATATATTTTAGGATCCAATTTCCAAAATCGAACTCTACCATTGAGTTCGGAACGTCCAAAAATGCTGGGTTAGACTCTTCTTGCACTTTAGTCAGCCTTTGATACAGTGTATTTAGGCCTAGGGGTAAAATATCAATTTTATCTAATTAATTGAGGGTTTAAAAATAATTATTAATTATTTTCTTGGGCCCTAGTATAATTTGAATAAACTTCAGGGGTCAAAGTACAATTATGGAAAGTTCTGGTTCATTCAATTAGGGTTAAACTGCTGGTTTAGTTAATCTTTAAGAATTTTGGTAAAAGCCGACCAATCTAGTTCTTATTCAAGTGAACCACTGGTTTGACTTAAAGAACCAACCAGTTCAAGTCTGGTTGATGACATCATTACTGAATCATTATTGCGTTAGTAAAACGATGACGTTTCTTAGTATTTAATTAAATTCTCTCATTTGAAATGACGTCGTTCGATTAAAGAGTGGATCCGTTTATTTGGTTAGATCCTGACTCAAACTTGAAGACCCGACCCAACAACCTGCTGACCGACCTGTTGATTAGTCAAAGAAAAGCTTACCGGCACCGATTGCCTTCTTCGACGACGGTGATCGCCGGCGATCATTTTTCGATGATGACTGCAACCATTTCCAGACCGTTTTCACCTAAGGATTTCATTTCCGATGTCATAACTTGGTTTAGGTCAGACCTTAGTCGTAAAAAATAGAGTTACTATCGGTGCTCCGACAGAGCCTGACTTTCCGGCAGGGTGTTTTCAACCATTGTTCGACGCTTTTTACACGTTAAATTCGCCCTATTTTTCTTCTATTTGATTTTTGTAACCTTAGGGAATATTTTCCCATCCATGAAACTAGGAAAAACAAGCCCAATCACCTATTCGAATTATCTCTCTTTCAGACTATACGTGGTTGTGAGTTCTATTCTTGATGCTCTTTCGATCCATAACTCTAGTTTCAAGTTTAGTTCATCATAGATTCAAAACCCAGATTCACTCGTTCGGCCATGGTAGTGCTAGGGTTTTCTCATGTTTTCTTAGTTTGTTTCTTAGTGTGTTATACTCATAAACATTATTTCATGCATAATAATCCATTAACAACCTAGAAATAGTAGCCTTTGTAACAAAATCCTAGAGAGAGAAATTTTGAAGTTTTTTAGCTTACCTCTTCAATAGCATCCTCCTTGCCTGCCTTAGCCTTCCATTCCCAAGTTCCCAATCTCTTCATCACCTTTCCTTGGTTCTGTTTGGTCCAGCACGTACACATGTGCACACATGTACATATATACATAAAAATCTCATTTTCCCTCCCCATTCTCTCTCTCTCTCTCTCTCTCTCTCTCTCTCTCTCTCCTCTTGATGGCTAACTTGTACTTAGTGTAGCTTTGGAGTGGAGTGTGGGTTTGTGCAAGGTCACCTCCCATTTTTCTTCTTTTCCTCCTATAAGTTATCTCATTACTTTTTCATTTTTCTGTTCTTTTGTGTATATGTATATATATATATATATGCTTATATACACATACCAACACATCTTCATGTGCATGATCAAATATTTTCCTTCATGTCCAACTCACATGGTGGTCAAAAATAATTTTTAATTATTTTTCTTTATTCCTTTTTCATCTTTCTCATTTTTCTCTATATATGTGCACACACACATTTACACCCGTCCACACACTTGGTGTTGTGTATTAGGATCTCTTGTATTATGTATAGGTCACATAATACTTAAAATAATTTTTTATATTTTTATTTTTTTTTATTTTTTTTGCATTTTATACATTTATTTAGTATTTTCTCTATTTTCTGGTTATTAATAAATAATAATAATTATTTATTAATTATTGGTGATGTGTCACCATTTTAGGTCAGGTGATGCTTAGATCACTGGCCAGTTGGCTTTAGTTGACCTTGGTTAGGTCGATTTGACTAATGACCGGTCAATTACTAATTGACCTAGTCAGAGTCTTGATACGGTAGTAGAATGCACTGGTAAGCTCTTATTTTGGTTCTAGTGACATGGTATTTGTTTAACTCTTAATTTTGTTGGAAGTGGGTGTTACATTTAGTACTTTCAAGTTTATAAAAACTTTTAATGGGTGGCTAAAAAATATTATTATAAACATTAATTATGGAGCACAAAATTCTTTTATTATTTTATTTTATATAATTGGAATGGGACGGGACAAGATGTATTTTCCCTAAACTCACTCCAAACCATGACAAGGTGGACATAACTTTCCCGAAATCTATCCCATTAAAAATGGGGTTGGTAGGTTTCAACAGGGCAGATTATATTGCCAATCCTAATTATTAAAGCTTACATGCTGCGAATGTTTTTGAAGAGAGGGCTCATTCGTTAACACATGTGGTGAAACCACGAATTACCCATTTTTATGAAGTGTTTTCAAAAATTTAAATTCATTAAGAAATGAAAGTGTTAAAAAATATATGTATTTTTAGAATTTCTATCATTTTCTATTAAAAACAAAAATAATGAAAAACAAAAATAGTTGACCCATTTTTAAGGAACTATAAAAATAGTTTTTTTTTTTTGGTAAATTACACTTATTTATCCTGAGATTTCTGACAATTACATTGACCTCCACATGAAGTTTTTGAAATTACATTAACCTCCCCTACTTTACCTGTCACACCCCGGGCCTCAAAAACTCGAGGGTGATCCTATAATTCAAGGTCAAAGTAAGTAAACTATACCTATACATTTCAAACCATCTTGTAATTAGCATATTCTCACTTGAGTTTTCTATAACATGTATTTAATTATTCACATTTCATCCATACAATCCAAATGTTTACATACATAATCTCAAAAGTATATTCATCCTATGATTACTATTTCTAACTCAAAAGAATACGAGTCCCATTAAGGCTTCCAAGCCTTCACGTCAAAATATAAAAACCCTAAGGCCTTTTACATTCCCAAAAATAACCAAAAGATAAAAAAGAAGTTGTAAATTCAATTACATACAAAACAAACAAAAAAGTCACAAGGAAATCTCCCACCTATCCAAGTTATCGATGTGCCAACTCCTTACCATTACATGTATCTGGTAAGGGTCAAAACAACAACCCCAATAGAGATTCTAACACAGGAAAAGTTAAGGCAGTGCAAAGCGTAGGCATGTGAGATATGAAGTGTCAACGCAACTGTCTAAAATGCATACATGTCAATAGGTAATTCATCATGTCTCCAATAATACAACTGTCAACCCAACCACAAGAAGAATATAACAATAAGTGGATGGAATGATCATCATATAATCGCAATTTAAATACATGAAAAATAATTTATCATTCAAGCTTCGTGTTATTACACTCACTTAAATTTAATTACTTAGTCAAATCACCTAATGGCCCCCCAAAAAGTCTAGTATTTTACAAGTTACTAACCCGTTAGCTATCTATTTTCACCCGTGTGGGGTTACGATTCGCAACCGAAAGGAGACACAATCCTTATCACAAAATATTCTCGATTTCTAATGCGGCCTCACAACATGCCACTCTTTCTAGTCCCTCAACTTGTTCTAAAGTGTCACATCCCGCACCCCACCCTACGCGGATACTGAAGATGTGATGCTAGTTAGCCACCTTGTCGATTTCCTAACCGACAATGCGACCAACCAAAGGCAAACTTCTGAAATTTACGATGAATTGCATTCCAATGTAGGGTCAGAACAGCGGAAATTAAAACATTTTCATCTCGGAAACGCAACTCATCAGTCTATCACAATTAGAGGTATATACCACAGAGCAAGTCTATAATCAAGTAGTTAATAACTCCAAGCCACATACCACATCTATAACCAGACATATAACATAGAGCATGACTAGCCTCTCTAGAGTACCATTTCCATGAGCCATGTCCCAATACATCTAATGCATATTGATGAAGTCAATCATAACATGTCACTCACTTGAATAACCAGAATCAATCCATTAGAACCCAAGTCTCCACAAATCCATGCCATCAGATTCATACTTGAAATGCCTCACAGCCTACTAGTATCATCTCCTTATACCTTCTAGTCCAATGGAGTTATATCCTGAAAAATGTTAAATAAATGGAATGAGCTTAAACAAGCTCAGTGAGTAACATAGGTTCCTGCCATGGGTTTCAAAACCAATTCATCTATATACATGCATGCTCAAATGCAGCTCAGATAGAACAATACAGCCGAAGTAGAACAAATATAGCTCAAAAAGATCAGAACAGAGTGCCTGAACCTTCCCCGACGATGTGGGATGCCGCACAAGATAATACGTCAGTCACCTACCCCCATACATGGAAGGCCCGCGTCCCCGCAGCACACTTCCGGTTGGGGTCAGTATCAGAGCGGAACAGATAGGATTGAACGGATGTTGAGTTCTGGGCATCCCACAAAGCCAGCCATCCATCCACTAATATACTTAATCCCGTAGTGGGCCTAGAGTAAGACTCAACATAACAAGATAAACACGAATCAGACTCTAATAGCGTAGACAAGTTAGAACAACAGACTCCAACAAAATCAGATCAGGAGATATCAAGAAGCAGGATAGAATCATGCTACATGTAGTGCAGTGTAAAACATATGCATTGAAACAGTACAGTGTATAAAACAGTTCCGCATATAAAGTAGTACAATATATAGAAAATATACACCAAGTCAGGAGTCTGAGTTACTCACCTGAATATTATGCTTATCTCCTATTCACTAATAGTCTGACAATCTCCAGATTCGTTTCTAGGCACGTCCATGCATATCCTCTACTATTATCCTTTTGATAGCCCATCATAATTGATTCAACATCCAGAAGATCATGTTCCTCAGATGCGAACATATCTAACCTTTGGAGAATTTGTAGTTAAACATAAACCAAATTGTTGTGCATCTAAAGTTTGAGGTTAATCTTCAGTCCATGGTTCAGCAGTTGAAAAAAACACACCAGTAGGTTGATCGAGTCGGCCAACCATTTTAAATCCAGTTTCATTAGCTTCTTCAGCCTTTTTCCCCCAAGCAGATGATGATCCTGACAGATTTTGTCCCTTTATCATCCCATCCATCAGATATTGAAGAACTTTCCCTTCCTCTCATCAGATTGTTGTGCAGAGTCTTCCAAATCAGTAGCTTCGATTGCTATAAGCAAGGTTAAAACCCATAGCCTCCAACAAGTACACCACTGCTAGGCTGAAGCTACAACTAATATTGCATCACTTCCCTCAGTTAATGGGCCCTGCTTAAGCTCCAGGTCGCTTAGAAACTGCAGGTGACTCCCATGAAAACCCCACATCAAAACTCTCAATTATCTTATGTTTCCTTACTAGCAAAATAGACAACAACTGTCACGTACAGATTCCCTTTCACTAACAAATCAGAAAGTAACAATAGTATTAATCACACCAAAATCCTAATTCAGACTTCAATCTCTAGGTTTCCTTTCCTTCAGTTTTCTCAACAGCCAAAATGGGTGAGATAGCGACAGAACTTCTACATTCCTTGCTGCTGCATGCTGTTGTAACCTCCCTTACAATGCCATCAAAACACCCATAAGTTCAATCGCCACCCAACAACCACATCATCCACACAATATGAATATATATATATATATATATATCCCTGCAACAAATCCCAATAGAGGAACAATTGCCTCCAACGTTACACAAACACACACACATCGATCACCTCCAATATATTTTAAAGTGGGTCCTAATTCTGCAGGAAACTTTAGGAATCTTCCAGCCGTGTCATCTTCCACCTTCAATCACAGAAGATTTCCCAATCTCCATTGCTGAACAACAGCTCTGCTACTTTGCACTTTACCCAACAAGTCTAAACAACTCAAACACAGCCAGATACTTCCTAAATTTAGACCGCAATTGGAACCCCCTTCATCCAAACCAAACTGAGTGCAAGGAGGACCGTGCCCAACACAAGGAACAACCTAAAACCAACACGCTGCTACACCGCTACTACAGTAGCAAGTCTTGCAACAGTAGCTTCGATCGCTGCTACAACAACAGCTCCGTTTGCTGTGATTTGATCAATGACGTCCCTGCTTCGTGAATCAACCAAACCAACAAAATTCCCTGCACCGCTACACACAACCCCCAAAGCATCATCCATCCAACGATCAATACGCCCAATGTGATTTATCCCTTGCAGCAGGCTGCTACCAGCAAACACACTGTCTACCGCTTTTTTTTTTTCCTCTGCATTTTCGTCTCTCCGCACCGACTTTCTCTCCCTATCGCAACTCCAGTAGCAACCCCCGTTCGAATCAGATTATAGTGCAATGTCTTCCTAAATTAGCAGTTTTGTTTACTACTCAATTTCAACCCAAGTTCAAATCCATCCACAGCCAATACAACCAAGCCAAAACCCATCTACCTTCGATCAAAACAGGGGATTTCGCTAATTGCCGCTTCGTGCTTTTGCTGCTGCACCTTCAGCTACGACGCTTCTATGGCCCGAATTGAAGCTCACCGCCCTTCTTTCAACCACGACACCCACACACATAAATTCCTGCTGCACCACTTGCGGCAGCATCGTCATCGCCCCTCTCGGTTCTTCTCACTTCTTCTCCAGACGTCTAGATCCTTCCCCCATTCAATCAGTTCATATATATATATATATATATATATATATATTGGCCTTAAGTTCCAGCAGCTTCGGTTGCTTTTCTTTTCTCTTTACTTTTTGAAGCGTACAGAACACTCTAGAACACACCAGCAACCACCGCCATATAACTCTCACTATTTCTCCATTTTTCTGTAAATATCCAGAAGCTTCACGGTTTTGTCCCTTTTTCTATTTTATTGGCTCATGTGTATTCTAGTAGCTTCCCAATTTTATATATATATATATATATATATATATGTTAAGTCTTATATGGGCTGAGGTTTGGGCCTTTGATGGGCTTATGCATATTCATGCATCCATGAAGGAATGTAGTGCTTCATACGGTCTTTTATATATATATATATATATACCGTACATATATATGTATATACATGATACCGTATCTACATACCAATATATGTATATATTTTCAATATACATACTTTGGGTCGGTATTACTATTTATTTTGCCACTTTAAATATATAAGACTATATATAAGCATATTTTTGGATCTACCTTACCGTATCTCATATTTTATAGATATTTTATCTTATAAAATATTACATTATAAAATGCCAGTAAATTTGCCATAAAGCCGAGGCTCAAATAGCATAATTAGTATTTTACCAACCCTTTCGTGTCTCAAATGATATTCATATTTTTATTTTTATTAAATCGGGGTACAGTATGGGTCACATCGGATTTCTGGGATATTACATAAAGGGTAATTATCCACATTCCCGTTTTCTATTTCCATTTTCATATTTCACCTTTCATTAATGTTTTCTACTTTATTTATAAACATAGCTCAAGGTTCATATCATTTTATTATTCATCACAAGAACCTAATATTGATTACATAACTTTACAACCTTCAACAATCCAATTATTTAACTCAAGCATGACAAAATTTAAGTATACGCATAGCATTCAATAATTTATTATAGCTAAAGGCAAGGAAACATATGCATTATGTGTGTATGGAATTTGTAAAGCAATATCACCAAATCAATGAAATTTATCATACCTGGTGAACACCAAACCTTTAATTTAGGTTAGAATCCTTACCTCAAGCCTTAAGAGATGTGGAATACGTTGTAGAGAGATAAATTTCAAGATCTTGGCTTCAATCCTTGCCCACAAATCCTAAGAAATATTTTACACCATTTATTTTACTTAAACAAGCTAAATCTACAAGAAAATACAATAGATTTGAAAAGGAAAAGAAAGCCCTAAAACTTACTCCTCCTTCTTTGGAGAATTTTTGAAAATCCTAGATTTCGATCAGTGAGATTTTTCTTGGTGATGAATCTTTATGCTATGATGTATTTACAAGGCTTAGAAATCCATGAATACTCAAGAAATACTCAACCCTAACTTTTCTCTTGTTTAAAGAGAGTTTAGAAGATAAGGAAAAATGATTTTTGTGCACAAATTACTTTTCGGCCCGCAACTTAAAGTGTTCTGTCGCATACTCGTTCGAACAAATAAAGTATTCGATCAAATGAGTATTGAACGAAGAGTTTCTAGAGCTCGTTCAAATGAACACCTCCTTCGTTCGAACGAAGACCAAAAGACTAAGTTTTTCCTCATGATGTTTTTCTTTCTAAGTTTTTTTAAACCAATTTCATTCTCTAGGTACATTCACCTAATCTAATATATCTTCATTTTTATGTTTGTGGTTACTTTAATAATGTCAAAATTAACATTATTCATTTATTTATTTTTTAATTTTATAAAATATTATATTACATAACAATATACAGATGTTTTTATTTAGTCAAATTTTTTTTTTAACATAACAATATACAAATGTCTCGTAGAGGAGTCTATGTGTAATTTCACTTTTTCTTAGAGATAAAGAGCGTAATTTATAAAAAATAAAATAAAATAATAAAAAAATATTCCGAAAAACAACGAAAAAAAATGTTGGCAAAAACTTCCTATACTTACTACGGTCTTTTTAGTATGGCTTCCATACTATACCCTCATCATGCCGAAACTGTCCAGCACAAGTCCTATCACAAATTTCCTAGTACTACAAACAGAGTTTTATTAGTTTTCTTGAGAAAGAGAGAGAAAGGGAAAAGGAATATGGCGGCGAAAGACGAAGGGGGAGAAGTGGAAGAACAGGTCGTGAATCCATGGGAAGTGTCAGCGAAAGACGGAGGGAAAATAGACTATGACAAACTGGTTGACAAGTTCGGATGTCAGAGGCTCGACCAATCGCTTATTGATCGTTTTGAACGCCTCACTTCTCGCCCTCCTCACGTTTTTCTCCGCCGCGGCGTCTTCTTCGCTCATCGGTATTTCTCTCTCTCGCTAGCTGATCGTTTATTTTTCCATAGGAAACGTTGATTGACTGATATTACTTATATATATATATATGTGTGTGTGTGTGTGTGTGTGTGTGTGTGTGATAGGGATCTCAATGACATTCTGGATGCTTTTGAGAGAGGAGGGAAGTTTTATCTGTATACGGGCAGAGGGCCTTCTTCGGAAGCTTTGCATTTGGGACATCTTGTCCCATTTATGTTTACCAAGTAAGCTCTCCATGTTTAATAACTATTTTATGTGTGTTTGTTCGTTATTGTACTGGATAATATCAAATTGCGAGTTCTAGGGTTTTTCCTTCTGTGGTATTTTTGAAATGATCTGTGCATTTGATGCATATATATGTATGTATTTTGCTAAAGAATATCCTATTGATTGGCTTCTTTTGAGAATTGTAAAAATGAATTTCTCAAGCTTAGACGGAAATGTGGTAAAAGACTGAGAAGCATTATAGAAAGTGAAGAGAGTTTCAAATTTAGAGACACATTGTGTTCACGCCCATAGGCGCCAATGTGTATAATTTTCATAATGTGCCTCCATGAAAATTTTCTAGTGGTTATTTTGATGAAAAGTTGCTGTACGGTTGTACATGTTTGCCGGTAGCATATATAAGAACATGGATTAAAGTTGTTCAAAATTTACATTACTTATCATCTTAGAAGCAATAGATAGGCACTGTATATAATACAGCACAAAGATTTGATCCTTGCATTTGGGTATGATTCTCGTATTGGACTGTAAGTGTTGCCTTTGAGTGACAAGCTTCTTAAGATCCTTAGCTAGTCTTAGGTTGAGCTTCTCTTCAAAGGAAATTTGACCTTAATGTGGAACTGCACTTCTCTTGTTTGGCAAAATTTTTGAGCGATGCATCTAAAAGTCGTATTATTTTGAAGAGGAGACAAAATGTCTACCGGATGGTTCTGCTATACTTTTTAATTTTGTATTTTCTGTGTTCAATTTAGGTGGTTTTTTTGTATATGTAGAAAAATTATCTATGGACTCTGTTGTTGGCTGCCTCATAAATCATATTATAGGGAAGTATATTTATAAAAGAGTTTATGAAGAACTATAAATGATTGTTCCAATAATCATATTACTGTTTTAGGGTGTATAGTGATCCATATGGGTTGGTTGAGTTGTTTTCTTCTCTCTGGAATATATTATTGTTTATCTTGTTTAGCTGATGAACAGTGTGTAAGACTGGCTGCAGATATTTGCAGGATGCTTTCAAGGTTCCTCTTGTTATACAACTCACTGATGATGAGAAGTGCATGTGGAAGAATCTATCGGTGGAGGAGAGCCAAAGACTTGCCCGTGAGAATGCTAAAGACATTATAGCCTGTGGTTTTGACGTATCAAAAACTTTCATCTTCTCAGATTTTGATTATGTTGGTGGGTAAGTATTATGTATTTTAAATTGTTTCTCGCTAGTTCTTCAAATTAGCATTTCAATTGTCTCAAGTTTCACAGGAAATTGTGCAAATTTAATATTTCTTACTTTTGAGCCGTTTTGAATTGATTTTATCATTAATTTTCCACCAATTTAAAATTGTTAATTTTTTGCAACACTTTCAGTGTATATGGCATTAATTTCTCGTGGAAATGTCTATGCCATGTGAAGGTGCCCTCCAAGTCCAAGGTTGGCTTTTTACAGAGTCAGTAGCATTGGCCAAAATTGTTGCCATTGATAATCTGGTTAGAAGGGTTAAGATCCTAAATGGTGCTTTATGTTTAAGAAGTCCAAGGAGGTTGTAAATTGTCTCTGGGTTTATTGTTCAATAATTTCAATTGTTTGGCTGGTTCTCCTTGGCTTGTGGAGGGTTTTTGTGGGTTATACTTATACCCAAGTTGGTGATAGAAGTTCTGGATAAATGGTCGTGTGGCAGTATAGGCAAAACAACAAGGTCTATGTGGAGGGCATCCCCACGTTTTTGGTGGGCAGTGTGGAAGGAGAGGAATAGATGAACTTTTAAGGAGACGTTCTAGTTTATAAGTTGAGGAATGCAATCTTTCTTTTTTGTTTATGGGTTTCTGGGAGTGTTTATGTCTCTACCTCTTCTTTTTATTGATCTATTGGGGTTCTAGACAGGGTGTGATCTACTTTATACGCTTCTTTTGTGCTTGTGTTGCACTCCTGGTGCTCTTTAATGACATTCAATTTACTTATTTAAGAAAAAAAGGAGAAACTGTTGCCTAAATTCAATTCAACTCAAGTAGGCCTTAATCCCATCTTGCAGTTGGCTAGGTTGTGGACTGATGTCTGATTTCAATTCTTGAGATGCTCAAGAGACAATTATTGTAGTAGATTCAGAGTATTTTTGGTTTGAGGTTATATCTCAAATTACTTATTTTTGCTTGTGTTAAACTCATTGATGAAGCTTCGGTTTGTAGCTTGTAGGCCATAAAGATTATTTTGTGATTAGGTTCATGAAGAAAAGATAACATTTTTTTTGTTTATAAATTTTATAATTGAGATGAATAATGAAAAGATAACGTAGGAATCAATTGTGCAGTAGTTTGTCAGATCAAACATGACGATGTGGTGAAAGATTGAAGACTTGGGAGACTCAGGACTGAACTCGGAAGGTGCTGGAGGTTGCTTTCAAGCCAAGAGAGGAAACTGGTGTTTTATAATGGGACATCTTTATTAATACACAATTCTTTCGCTTACATCAGTGTAATGAAAGGCGAAATGTTCCCTTAAGGCGCTAAAATCCCACATTACCCAAAAAGCAAGGTGATAAAAAAATGCTAGACTGAGTGAAGTAAGGAACTAGCATATGAAAAATATCAGAAAATATATTATACATTAAAAGTTAATTAATTCTGAGTTAAAATAATATCTTATAGTTATAATAATTATCAAGTAACACTAAAATGTTACTGATAAAAAAAAGTAACACTAAAATGTTCAATTTAAATGTGACATATGATATGTTTAAGTGATGTAATAATTCTAAGTTTTGGTGCTTTCTTTTCAATGAATATTTAAAGTTTTGTTATCAATGTAAGTCTTATTTACAAGGAATTTTTGTGAACTCACTGGTCCTAACAATGTAGAAGACATGATAAAGACAATCTTGTAGACTTTGAAGCATACGTTGGGAAGACTTCACATTTAGGCGGTCAATCTGATTGATGGAGAGGAAATTTTTTTGTAGGTAGGCTCAAATTTTGTGAAGAATAATGACAACTCGTTAGTTCTAGTGTAATATCAATCCCTATTTATAATTTTTTACATGTTGAAAGTGTTATTATCCTCAAAGCTTTGTATTTTTGGCAACAACATATATAATTTAAATGTTTATTAGGCCAATTTGATGGTAATTTTTGATAA
This sequence comes from Nyssa sinensis, assembly GCA_008638375.1. Lineage (NCBI taxonomy): Eukaryota > Viridiplantae > Streptophyta > Magnoliopsida > Cornales > Nyssaceae > Nyssa > Nyssa sinensis. The sequence continues at coordinate 25,899,427 of CM018035.1, forward strand.
TAATACTTGTAGTCTTGTATTAATTTAATAGATTGGATAAGAATATTTCTATATTACAACTATGTTCTTCATAATTGTTAAATAAGTGCAAAAAACACTATAAACGTAAGGAAAATCTAAGTAAAGTACATTACAATTGAAAAGTATCGCCTTGTTGCCTCTTGCCTAGTCAAAGGCAGTCACTTTTTTGAAGACACCTGATTTGGAACATGTTAAGATACTAAGACTGAAAATTTCTTTGCTCAGTCAGCTAGGCAGCCCAGTGCTAGCCTTTGACAACATTGGCTTCCACGAGGCCTTATGGGTTGGCCGTACTTTGGTGACTGTCTTGTTACTGTCTCATGATAGGCTTTAATGTTTATGCTACAGGTTCTTCATTCTAAAAGTTTCAGTTTCTAGTGGAATTCCTGTGTAATGCTTCAAATGTATTTCATGATGCTGTCTTTATTCACTGCTTGCAAGAAAGTACTGAGTTGCTAAAACACATATTTTTGGGAGCAGTGCCATTTCAGCAGGGGACTCATAATGCTACTTTGAGTGGTACATTACAGTGAGTGGGATCACAAAATTTTCCCTTTTGGCTCTGTTTCCAAGGAAAAGTTTCTGTGAGGAATATGAAATTGCTATGAAGAATTACATTTTTCCAATGCTAATTGAAGACAGATCCCATTGCGAACTTATGATACATGGAACATACCTATGAAGTATTTTTTTTGAAAGTTTTTCCCAAAACTGTTCTCTAAATCGAAACAAATGGATTCTTTGCACAAACTACTTTTGTGAGACATAATTTGTACCTTTCTACTTCTACCAGAGTAATTTAAGCAATTAGGTTCTTTTGATAATTGTTGTGATTGTATCTGCTACTTGATTACTCATGTTCTTAGAACCTGGTGTAATTGAGACAAAGTGACTGCATCATATACACTTAATATCTGGATTCTGTTGGTGTGATGTTAGTTTTGAAGTTATTTTTTGGTCAACTGCCTAGATCTGATGTTTGAGAGAGAAAAAGGAACTTTGCCTGAAAACTTGCTCTACCAAACAAGTGGATTCTTTCATCATTGTTTTGAAATTCTCTTACTTCTAAATTACGCAGAATTGTCTAGTGAGGTGTGTGATATTTATGGCATAGACAGTCTGGAAAACAGATATGGGAGACAAGAAGTGTAAAGACAATGGAAAATATGGGAAAGTAATATTGGTATATTTATATTTGGAAGTGGTTCAAAATCAGGTAAAAGTATGAAGTGATTTACTGGATAAGGATGCATCATGAATTACAAAGAGATTATCTAAATCTTGAGAAGCGATTGAATACCCAGCCCCCAACTTCATACACTTAAAACACTGCATGTCTTGCAAGTTTTTTTTGGGTTCCTTCAGGTTCAGGAGTGTTCAAGAGATTTCTTTATCTTCTTTCTTTATCTTTTTTTTTTTAATTTTTTTTTTTGGCAATTTATTTATTTTGCTTTTTCACTTTTTTTTGTTTGGGTTTTTCTGGGGGGCAGGGTTAGGTGGGCAGTTTTTGTGTTGGTGTCCAGGATGGGCTTCGCTGCATTGCTTCCTTCCTGGGAGAAGAGTTTACAGTAATTATGCTTAGCGGGTTTACACTAAGTGTGATTTTAGAAAGTTACATATCGTTTCGTGTATTTTGGCTCTGATTTTTTTTATAAAGGTACGGGGCCCTTGGGGTGGGAGTTGAACCTAGGACCTTAGGGATATTACCCTAGCCTCTTCCCAACGTATCTAACCCCATGGCTCTGAATTTGGTTCCCTGTAAACTATGACTTTCGAGTTGTTTTGCCAAACTATGTGGGAAATAGTTTTGTCATTCATATTTTGGGATGCACGTTAGCATATTGCTCTCTCTTACTGCTCTTACACAAGAATTTTTGTGCAGTGCCTTTTACAAGAATATGGTGAAGGTTGCAAAATGTGTCACATACAATAAGGTGATTGTTGGTTGGGAATTTTTTTAGAAATAATGGCAAACTTCTCCTTTTTCTTTACTGTTTTCTTCTTTGGTGGATCTTCTATGTATAAAATTTAATGCTTGCTTTCAAGCCCATGACAGAGTTGGCTGGTGGCATACAGGTTGTTGGTATTTTTGGTTTCACTGGCGAAGATCATATTGGAAAGATAAGCTTTCCTCCTGTTCAGGTATAAACCTTCACTGCACTATGGATGATTATTTGCATTGTGAGGTTGTACAGATGCTCTAATGTGTTGTTGGATTAGTATATTTCTTATCATTTCTTTGTGGTTAGGTTTAGGAAGAACTTAAAATATTTTTTCATTAGTTGAACTGAAACTTTTAATAATTACATTACCTTGCTTTAAGTTCTGTTAGCCAGAATAAGGAGAAACCAAGGTTTTTTAATTCCATATGTGTTAACATGTAATATTGTTTTAGTGGCAAGTAGTGGATTTAAAATTACTGCTGAAGTTTTGAGAATTGAAAAGGTGAGGTCAAAGAGGTTGGTTGTGGATTGTGGGTTTGATTGGCCTGTTCAATCCCTAGCCTTTGATATCAACAAACATAATTTACAAAACCTATATAACAAGATTCTTCGGCATGGAATGTGGAAGTGACACTCACTTCTTGTGATTGCCCCTCCTTGTTCTTTAAATTACAATAATGACATAAATTTATCCAAGTTGTGGTAGCTGGAGGATAAGATTCTACCACGTCATTTCACCCTAGTCGCTTGATTGATGATTGCTTTGCTGGCTTTTTGGTGAAATCAACGTCTTGATCAAGATGAAGCCACTGAAGCAAAATCTTTTGAAATTCTTGTGTTTGGAGGAATTTATAGTGAGAGATCTCAGATGGTAGAGAGGGGTATAGGTCTGGTTCTTTGCATGGAGGTTTGTAAGGAAGAATTAGTGCGGGCTTCTTTGTTGAAGCATCAAAGTATGGTGGAGGAGGATTTGTTAGAAGATTGAGAGGAGATGGTCACATATTGAAGGTAAGTCTGGAACCAAAACATGGAGGAATGCTTATATATGGTGGAGGGTTGTGAAGAAGAGAACTTGGCTTGCTTTTTTGTCTGATAGGTGGATGGAGGTGGGGGATGGGGTCAGTTAGCTAAGGCTTTCCTTTCCATGGTGGTTCTATCGGAAGAGGATTTGTTTCGTATGGAACGATCTTGCCTACAAGTGGCTGAGATTGAGGAATGGTTGATGTTGGAGGTACAGGGCAGAAGGATGGAGGTGAAGATGTATGCACTATGGGTGGATGACCACTCCTGCTAAAGTCGATTGGGATTCTTGCAATGATACTTGGTAAGAAGTGTGGGTGCCATGGATTATCCTGCTCCTCAATGTCAAAAAGTTTCAGGTATGGGTAGACTGGGTGTGGAGGGTTCAGGCAGGGGCTACAATCGGGGAGCTAAATGCATTTGCTCCTGTTCAAGTTTCCTTCGATGATGGAGTTGAAGAGAATTTTAGAGGAGAAAAAGCTTGGTTGTTCGAAGGGGAGCCTCTGTTCCTGGATGTGTGTTGGCCAGTTGCTGCTTCTAATTGGGAGCAGGCCCCAAGGAGGTATGGTTGAGGTTCATTGGGTTACTGATTCACCTGTGGAGCCCAAGGAGGTATATGTGTAGGAAGTTTGTGGAGATGGATGAGGACACTACACATTAGAGGAACTTACATTGGGCTTAGGTGTGTGGTCAGGTTACTGTCCCAGCGTCTCTAGGATTCAGAATGGGTTCTTGGAGGTTTGTTGATCCAGTTTGGGTGAAAATGGCAACACGTGTAGAGGTGATCAAAGGGAGTAGTAGAGTTCGCTAAACGTTAAAGGAAATTGATTTAAGGAACAAGATAAAATGTGGCAGCAAATAATTGGTGGGTCGATTTCATTTGGATAAGTCTTGTGATGTAGTGATATATCATCTGATTGCTGCACGTGAGTAGATCGAAGGGCATGTGAGACTCTTCATTTGGAGTTGGATCATTTGAGACGATTGGAGGGCATGATTGCCGACACTTCAGCTGGGAGATTGGTGAATTGAGTTATATTGTAGAAAGGCAAGGGAGATTAATGGGTCAGTTAGGGAAGAGAAGTTCAGTGTAGAAAATTAGTTGGGCAACAAAGTGATTGAAGAGAACAAGCAGGCCAGACCAGACAAGACAAAGGGCTTGATAGAGGTGGAAGAGGAAGACAGTATCACCAATGATACAAGCCTGGCCGTTATCATACAGTAGTGAACAAGGTCCTGAAATGGGGGGATGTTTGCAGTGCAGAGGTAAGTGAATTAGAATATTACCAAGGGGATCAAGCCATCCATGGGGAAGAGTTGAAAGATGCTTTGGAAGGAGGCTGACAAGAGCCTCTGGACTGTTTGCCTTTAGCAGTAGTGAAGCCCACATTAAGAAAAAGATGGAATGGGGTCTTTGTGTTGGGAGTTGTTCAGAGATTGAATATGTTTAATGACCAGTAATTGTGAGGTAAGGGGAGACAGGGGGTTGATGATAATAGGAAGGGAGTACAAGATGGAAGAGGTTTTAGCATGGGTGCTATTGAAAATCAGAAGTGTGAGATTTTGGGGTGTTTGTGAGGTTTATTAAAAGGAGTTCGTGGGATTGTTCTCTGTGAGCAGAGTCGAAGACAGTTACAAAGGAGATAAGGGTAGTATGTCATGGGTGTCAGATATGAAATTGAAGAGGGGAGTTAAGGAATTGTCATGTTTAGTGATATATCCATGAAGCCCAAAACCATTTCTTGAAATGTTAGGGGCTTAAGCGACTCAGATAAGAGAATGGTGATTAAAATTCTGCTGAAAGAATCGAGGGCCTCGGTGGTGTGCTTTTGGGAAACAAAAATGGAAGAGATGTTTGTTGATGTTGTAAGGAGCTTATGGGGTGGTATGTGGGTGGAGTGGATTGCTTTGGGGGCTAGGGATACTGCTGGTGGTATCCTGGTTATGTGGGATAGGAAGCAGTTTCAAGGGTGGACTTCTGCCCAGGTGACTACTCAATTTCTTGTTTATTCCAAAACAAGGAGGATGGGTTCATGTGAGCTTTTTCAGGGATTTATAGCCCAGTTGATGATGGGATTAGTCGCAGCTATGGGGGGAATTGGCTGCTGCAAAAATAGATGGGATGTTCCTGTATGGGCAGGGGGCATTTCAATGTATTGAAATTTTCTCATGAGAGTGGGTGCCAAAGAGTAACAAGCGGAATGATGGAGTATTCAAACTTCATTGATGTTAAGGTTTGATGTATTTACATCTTTAGGGGCGGAGATTCACTTGGAGTAATAATAGAGGGATGGATGCCTTTAATGTTGTGGTTAGATTGTTTTTCACTTTCTCAAGGCTGAGAAGAACATGTTTTAGATGTGGCGCAAATGTGTCTTCCTTGTCCTGTGTTTGACCATGTGCCTATAATGTTGGATAATGGAGGGCTAAGTCGGGGTAAAATGCCCTTCTGTTTTGAGAACACGCGGATTAAAGAGGAAGGATTTGTGGATATGGTAAAAGGTTGGTAGTGGAGGTATAGGGTGGAGGGTGAGCTAGGATTTGTCTTAGCCAGAAAATTGTGGATGCTTGAAGAAGATCTAAAGAACTGGGACAGAGAGGTGTTTGAGAATCGAGGAAAGCTAGGTTACTACAGAAGATCAAAGACTTGGATGTAAAGGAGGGAGGGCTATTAACAGAGGAAGAAAGAGTTATCAGAGATGAAAAGAAAGGGGAACTGGGAAGACTTCTTATTTCAGAAGAAATTAGTTGGAGGTAGAAGTCTAGAGTGTTGTGGTTGAAAGACCATTAAGACTTCTTATTTCATATTGAGAGTATTACAATTAATGGGAGGGCTCTGCAGGCATAGTTCATTTCTACAACCAATAAAAAAAAATGGTTAATTTCTACAAGTGTCTTTATACTGAGATGGTTGCAAGGAGGCTGGTTGTGGAAGGTTTGGTTTTCAAGTCCATAGCAGAGAAGATCAATCATGTTTGGAAAGTCCTTTTTCTTTAGGAAGTGGATGATGCTCTCAAGGAATATGATGGGGATAAAATTTGGGGGCCAAACAACTTTGCTATGGAATTTCTTAAGCAGTGCTTGGAAGTTGTGAAGAATGATGCCTTGGCAGTCTTTGTTTTCATGTTTGATTGTGATTCCTTCGAGAGAAGCTCTAATGCTACACTTGTAGCTACGATCCCTAAGGAGGGAGGTGCGTCTTGATGTGAAGGATTTCAGGCTATAATCTTGTGGGTAATGTGTACAAGTTACTTGCTGAAGTATGATTCATTAGGTTGAGGAGAGTGGTGGGCTCTGTGGTGTCAGACGCCTAATGCATCTGTTGGAGGTAAACAAATCTTCGGTGCTGATCTAATTGCTAACAAATGCGTGTATTCTAGGTTAAATAGTGGAGTCTCAAGAGTTGTGTGCAACTTGACATTGAGAAAGCCTATGACCATGTCAATTGGGACTTCCTCTTTTATTTGTTGCAAAGAATGGGTTTTGGAGAAAAATTGAGGAAATAGATCTATGACCAAAATATGGTACACTTCCGTTAGTGATCTGAAAAATATTTTCCATTTCTTTAATTAATTTTCCTCTTTATAAGAAGAAAATAAGAAAGTAAGTTGAAATCCAACAAAAATTGAGTTTTCTAGGAAAAGATTTAAGCAAAGGGCCATAACACAACCGTAGATCAACTTATATAGGATACACTGGGTTCTATGTTTTTGCATAATTAATTTTGACATAACAAATTTTTAAAAATAAAATGGCCATTTTAAAAGCCTAGCCTCAATAAATTCTAACTATGTGATTTATTTAAACCTGCCCCTATCATGCCATACCTTTGAGTATGTGGTGCATCCTGTTCCCATTCCATGTAGTGGAGCAATTTGTGTTCCAGGTAGCATAGGTTAACCCAAAAGAGTTGGTTGAAACATTTGGAGTAGGGGCTGGTGTTCAATTTTTGCAATTCAATGAATTATTTGGGGTTGGCTTTTGGAACAGTAAAAAGAAAATAATTGAGCAACTTTTACTGCCAAAGATTTGTGTATCTAGAGATTTATTTAAAAAAAAGAAAAAGAAAAGAGAAGAAAAAAGAACCATATATCTAAAGGTATTAAAGATTTGCTTCCAAAGCATGATAGAGAAATCTCAAAGGACTTCTTATGGTTGGTAACTTGGGTTGAGATAGGAAAGGAGTTCTTGGTGCCTGTGGATGTTGGTTGTGTCTTCTTGAAATAGCATGGTAGACTTGGAATTTTCACCATGAAATTTAGAATACAGTGTTGGTCATCTAGTGGTTGTGGAGAACATAAAGAGAAACTAGAAGTCTTTGGCTTTGGCATTTTGGGTCAGATTAATTACCAATGTCAGCAATGGAAATCTGCTAGTTTATTTGAGTTTTGCCAGTTTTGATGAATATTAATTCCATAATGTGGTGTCACCCAATAGGAAGTGACTTGTATTCAGCTGGTATATATTTCAGAGTTTATCCCATTCACTTATTTTTTTCTTCTTTTTTGTTGTTTCCTTGTAATGTAAATCCTTTTTCAAAAATATATGAAGGGCATTGCCTAGCGATGGTACTGCCTATGAGGGATGCTTGGAATGGTAGACCTGGAGATAAACCTAACCTTTAGTAGTATTATGCAGAAAGTGGCTACTCTTGCAACCCTCATTCTCATGCTGAGGCATTTTTTTTCAAGAATATATGCTTTCAAAATAATTTTCTTCCCCTTATCTCTGTGATGATTTGGTTGTCTAATGTGCCTTCTAAAGTTATGTCCTCAACATTAAAGACATGCTTCAAAGAGTCACAGCTTAATTAGGCAACGTCCTCATATTTGCTTCTCATGCGATACAGTAGAATAGACAGAGTAAAACAAAATTTTCTTTATTATGTGGGGGTGAACCCTTATTTGGGATTTCTTATTCGGTCTGCCTACAATCAATCTGGCTTCTTTTAGAGATATATCCTACTCTATTTCCTCTCACCTTCCAAAGTTCAAAGTTTGGGTGTTTCTTATTTGGCTCATCGCAGGTAATGAAAAATTCTTGTCGAAATCTAAGAGTGAACAAATTTTGGAAGCAAATCCTATGCCATTGGTTTATTGGTTTTTGTTTCCTTTGTCTTTTGATGCTTGATTTTGCGGAATTTTAGGTGAATTTCCTCGGTGGTGTCTTGTTACCATCATTTACCCAAAAGCTTTCCCAACTTATGGTTCAACCATTTTTTTTTTTAAATTTTTGGTTCTTGCTTATTTTTACTTTTTGGTTATTTTTTTCTTTATTTTTTTTTAATATAAACCGGCTTAATGTCAATTGTTCTTGTCTGGGCACGCAGGGTCAACCCAGCAATGGGTCCCTATGGAGTGGAAATCGTCCCATCCTAGTTGGCTTGGAGGAAATTGAGATTCAAAACTTGCTAGTATTTCTGTGAAAAATAATTAATCCTATGTGAGATGTGCAGAATTTGTCCAAGGTTATTGTGTTGTCCTCCTTTTGGATCCCTGAATTAACCAATTTAGATGTTGACATTTTGGGAAATACTACTGTTCTTTTTCTTGACGAGTTTCTAGGATTTTTTCCCACCTTAGGTTTTATTTCTCTGTCCTTAGCGGGAAAAAGAAACATGCTTTTCCCCTGTTTTTCAGTTTACTTACACTGATGTATTTTCAATTGTTAGTTTATTTATTTATTTTTATTCTTTTATGTTTTGTTGTGCTTTAAAGTATCACTCTTCCTCTGCCCAGTCTTCTTCTTCTTTGTGTGTGTTTGTGTGTACAATTGCAACAAAGGTTGTGAAGCACAGATACTCCTAAGGTGTTGTGGCTGTATCCGATATGTGTCAAATATGGATACATGTCGGATACAGCCCAATACATATCGGATACACGTATGTATCAGGAAATTATTAAAACAATTATTAATCTTTGGACATGTTTGCGATAGGCCACTGATACTGCTGGATATTTTGGCAATATAGCTGGGTTAAGATTATAGTTTTTAAGTTTCTAAAATGGGGTACAAATATAAATATAGAGTTGTTTGTTACGTATTACTAAATATTGAGTTATGACATTAAAAGAATAATGATTTTGGGGATCTAAAGGGCTAATCTATCTGACTCTTTTAATGCCACATCATTTGATTCTCTCTCTCTCTCTCTCTCTTTCCCTCATCTCAAGCAAATTCAAATCAAGGCACCAAAACCTCAATTAAAGCAAATGAATTGATGACATTACCTTCCATTTTTCCGATTGTAGGGTGGATGCAAAGATTTTTTTATTTTTTTTTGAAGATGGGACAAATTTTTCTTATGTATATTGACAATTGAATGAAGATGGATATGGTATATGCTTGGATGGTTAGTTTTAAATTTGTGATGTTGACTTTTTTTTGGGGGGACTAACGATATGCTTGATGATAGAGTTTACTTAACTTTTGTGATCTATTATAATTTGTGAAATTTTTTTCCCATAATATCTTGCATTATTTATTGTTATATAGATTAGAAAGCATGCCCGAAGGCTATTTATTTTGAACTACAAACTAAGAATTCTTTTTAAGGTCTTGCTAATGGTATCCATAATCCATATCATGAAGATGGATACGGTATATGCTTGGATGGTTAGTTTTAAATTTGTGATGTTGACTTTTTTTTTGGGGGACTAACGATATGCTTGATGATAGAGTTTACTTAACTTTTGTGATATATTATAATTTGTGAAATTTTTTTTCCATAAAATCCTTATTTGTGCTTCATAGGACAAAGGGTTTGCATCAATAATGGTTGGTGTTATTTTATGATTAATTGACTTATTTTTTTCCTGGTATTGTTTGGATCTTACCATGAAAGACATAATGCGTTGGTGGAAGGAGCAAAAACATGTATATAGTACCTTTCTTGGTTTTCATGTGGTCTGTTGTTTAATATGTAAGGTTTGGTTCATCTCAACGGGCTAAATTTTTATAACTGCAGGCTGTTCCATCATTTCCCAGTTCATTTCCACACCTTTTTTCTGGCAAAGACAATCTCCGCTGCTTGATTCCATGTGCAATTGATCAGGTTTATTCTTCTTCTGTTTTATTGTTTTTGTCAATTGTGATTACACTTTCTAATTGTATAGTTGCTTGGAAAATATAATCAAAGTGTGTAATTGGTAAAATATATGGAACTTTATGATCTATAGATTGGGAAACTTGAAGGTTGGATGTTCCTTTGTAATCTTAGTTAATGTATAATTTGTATCGGGATATGAATTTGATCACTATCTAATAATCAGATACATAATTTTGACAAAATAGTCGGACAAGCTATTGAAGTCTATGGTGAATGTTTAGAAATGTTAGTTTTGAGGTTTAAATTAGTTTTTTTTTGTTGTGTGGTTGCACTGGTATTAGGATATGACCATTATACAATGTATTTCACATTTTTTTTGTCATACATAGTGATAGCTTATGATTGTTTAGAATTTGATGGCTTTGTGGCTGTGGAAATTAGAAAATGATCCAAGAAGGGAGTGGGTTGGTGGCTAAAGTTGTACCATGTGTGTTTGAGCAGTGTTACTGATTTGAAGAGAGTAGGGTACCCTCATGCCTGTTGGCAGGGCCTCCTGCAAAATTCAAACTTCAAAATTGAAGGGCAAGTTTTAGTAGTACTTCTGAATGCACCTTAATTTGTCTCATCTTAAATTGCCGTGAGAGTACAGCTATTGAAATTTTATTTCTAGGGTTTAAAAGGGTGTTGTAACTCTTCCCCCCCCCCCCCCCCCCTTCTCTCTCTCTCTCTACACACACATACCCTATTTGTGTGTGTGTATGTATCAAGCCTGTCTCTTTACATCAGTGGCATTAACCTTTTTATTGTTCTAAAACTGGAAAGAAACTAGTGTCATTTAAAATATAAGAAGGGCTGTATAATTGGATACCAATGATGCTATAACATATGCCAAGAATTCTGTTTCTATCTTTTTCTTTCTTTCCTTCCCCCCCCCCCCCCCCCTCCTCTTTTGGATTGCTGAATGTATTTGCTAAAAAGGTTGTCTACAGGAAAAAGTATAATAAGAAAGTGGCCAGTTTCATTACAATGACCCTTTACATATTAACCCAACAAGTTATGCAAATATTTGCTAAGTGGTAATAAATGCATCAAAATGAAAATTGAATCTAAATGTCATTAAATTGTCCTTTCGATTTATATCTTTAATTGTTGAAACTGTGTAAATTGACTATGAAAGTAGTCTATTCTAAATTGCATTTGGGGTGGGGTTTGTTGTCATGATTAGGAGTCTCACAATTAACATCTCACACATGGACATGAAATGCTTTGTAATGCTAGGGAATCAAATATTTCATTGTCATTTTTGGACATGATTGAGAATACCTACTGAAAAGGATATTTTATTCCCATTCCCATTCCCATGTTTGGTTCAAGCATATATGATGAGGGAATGACATCAATTTTTTGACTAATCTTTAAGAAATGCACCTAAAGAGTGACATTGACTAAAGTTATTGGTGGGCCAAAATATTTCCTGAGGTAATCTTATTATTTATTTTTAGGGTAAATTACACTGACCTCCTTTGAGGTTTAGTGAAATTACAAACAACACCCCTTAGGTTTGGGAAATTACACTGACCTTCCTTGTCAGTCTTTGTCGGAAAACGGTGGTAACAGATATGCTTAAATGACCATGATACCCACCTTATTTATCACAATATATGAATGCATTTACTGAGTGCTTATGTCAACCCTAAAGAACGTTGCAAAATGACCTTCTTACCCTTATCAAGCGTCATACGCTGTCTTGTCAGTCTCTCACAATAGACATCAAGTGTAAGAAGCTCTGAACTTCATCACTCTCTCGTCCAAGAAGCCCTAAAACAATCAAAATTCATCATCTGTCTCTCTTTCTCTATTAAAAATTTGAAGAAGATGAATCATTGATGTGTGAAGATGCTTTCTACCGATTGAAGAAGTGAAAAAAGCTGACTGGAAGGCCTAGGAAGAGTAGGAGGAGGGAGTCTGATGAGCTTGCAGCTGGGACAAACAATTCTAGGAGGTATTGCACTGTTAGATGTGTTATATGCAAACAATTTGGACACAACAAACGTACTTGTCAAAGGGCACCTGTAAGAGGCAAAGGGGGACAAAAGGCATGTTTCTAATATGCACATGTATCTTTCATCCTTCCACTTTACTTTCATAACATGTTCTAATTTGTCTTAACTATTTATGAAAAACCTAGAGAGGAGTTGGAAGAATTGAAGTGTGTCCAACAGCTGGTAGTAGAACCTGATTGGGTGAGATCTAATTATTCTAAACAACTTTAGTAATTAATTTATGATGTGTAGAACCTGTTCAGTACTGAATTTATGGTTTTTTTGGACAGTTGGTCTGGGCAATGGACAATTTTTTTTTGGATAGAAAACTGATAAATAGCAGTAGGGGGCAGCTTGGATGATGTGCAATAATTTTTTTTTGGACAGAACTAATGATAACAGTAGGGGGCAGCTTGGATGATGTGGAGTAATTGTTTTTGGACAGAACTGATGATTGCAGTAGGGGGCAGCTTGAACCTGTTCAATACTGAATTTATGGTTTTTTTGGACAGTTGTTTCGACAGCAAACATATATATATATATATATATATATATTAGACTTTTGTATAGGCCCTAGGGTTGGTTTAATGTAATGTTTATTTTCAACAACTAATGTTTGGAAAAAGGTATAAAAGGCAGAATGTACTTTATCTTCATGACACAACACAATATGAGGAAGGCTTCTTTTGGATGTTTATGGTGTGTTGTTGTTAAGCTAAGAAGCACAGATACGAACACGTGACACGGATACGACATGGACACGTAGACACGTTATTTCTCAAAAAAGTAGGACACAAACACGTTAAATATATGTAAATTTTTTTATTTTTTACATGACTATATAATAAAAACCTAATGTTATTTCAATTAAAATTGGAATAAAAAGATACAAATTTAAAAAATATTATTAAGATATTAAAATAACAAAGTCATTAAATAAAAATTAAAGAACTTCTTCATTTAATCATCAACATTTATGATTCAAGTCCGGACACGTGTCCGGAAAGTTTCCGAGAGTGTTGGTGTCCGACACGGACACGTGAGACAAAATAGAGTGTCCGTGCTTCATAGTTGTTAAGTTACTTTTATGTTGTTTTCATGTTATAGACAACAAGTTCAAATCCAGCAGGTTACTTAAATAAAAGATAAACACTCGTGTTCCCATACTACTTTGATAGACACCACAAGTTAGTTTCATACATTGAAAACGAAAGATACAAAATATGTAACTTTCAGGCTCACTTAAGTTTACTAAGACTAAACCATCATAGATAACTCACCTAAACCATCACTTCAAATATAAAGTACCAAAGAGGGTGAGCACAGATAACCCAAAGAGAACCATGCTTGAAATCAACATCGTCTTGGTAATTGTAAATCATGCCTTCATTTCATCACTCATTGAATTAGATTCAACATTATGCTCCATGGGCGGCTTCCAAAACTCAAAATTTTTGCAAGCAACCATTTTGCCTGGATTTTTTGATGACTCAAAAATTCGGATTAAGGCTCTCTTCCCACACCTGCAGTGTTTGTTAGAGAACATTCCCCATTCGGTTGTTCGAGAGGTAGCCGTCGAGCTCATTATGCCTACAAAATTTAAGTAAAATAATAATTATGATTCATGCATAAAATTCCTTTTAAATGAACTATTCTTATAAACTAAGATAAAAAAAAAAGAGAGTAAAACTTTCATATTTACATAACTCTTTAGATAGTGTAGAGAAAAGGTAGTGCGGAGAGAGGGAAGGAATGATAAGTCTGTGAGAAGCTTTTATAATGTATGGGAGGATAAATATGTCTACTTTGAATCCATCACATTCAGGCATAAAGTCATTTTAAGTGAATGTATTGGGCATTTTAGTCATTTTAACCCCCATAAGGGTTAGTTTTGGAACTCAGGAAATTAACAAAAGTAACTTCCGTTAGCAGACTAACGGTGACATCACAAGAGGGGGGGATTTGAGCCGACAATCAAACCAGAGGGGAGGTCAGTGTAATTTCCCAAGCTTGAGGGGTGTTGTCTGTAATTTCACTAAACCTCAGGGGACATCACTGTAATTTACCCATATTTTTAAAATTATTAAGTTATTTTATTTTTTTGGGTAATTTCATTACTTATCCAAAAAAAAAAAAAAAGATTTATCACATCCATTGATTATTTTTCTTTAATTTCATCAACTTATGACCAAACTTAATAACTAATATACTTAAAGAGTGACATCGACTTCTCCCTTCCAAGGGCCACATACTATCAAAAAAAAAAAAAAAGAGTGACATTGACTCAAGACATTGGTGGGCCAAAATAATTCTTGTTTGTCAAAAATTTTATGAGCTCATCTTAATTTTTTAAATTTTATTATGTTCTTTTATGCAATTTCATTGCTTATAAAAAAAAGTGCAATTTCATTGTTCACAAATGATGCATCACACCTAGGATACCACCCCTCTTATTCACAGCAAGATGATCAGTCCAAGAGTGCTGGAGAGAGGAGAAAGCAGTAAAACCCTCTTTGATTTGGTCACCAAGTAGTCGGACGTCTATTCAGTAACCGAGGCACATGCTTCTCAGTACTAATTCAAATGGAATTAGCACAACCCGGTGATCAAATTCTAGTTGCCAAAGATGTTGAAAAAACACAAGTGACGTCAAGTTTTTTTTGGGGTTCAAAACAAACTATCCAAAGCAGTTAGCATAGTCAAAGGCGAAAGGTACCATTAAGGTGCTTAGGTTCTAAATTGCTTGAAAGTGTGGCAACAAAAAATCGTTAGCCTGAGTTGATGCAAGGCAATTCAACTTAACTCAACAAAGCCTTATCCCAATTGTTTCGGGTTGGGTACATGAATCCTATCTCGCCATTCTTTCTGTTGGACCACACATTAATATATCTTTTTTAACTACCTCTACTAAAGTTAATTTTGGCCGCCCTCGCCCACTAGCATGACCCTTAATATGAATCATGTCACTATTCTTTATTGGTGCATTTGTTGGTCTTCGTTTTACATGACCACACTACCTTAACCTATGTTCTTTCATTTTATCGCCTATAGGTGCTACTCTTACCATCTCACGATTATGTTCATTTGTAATTCTATCTTTTCTTGTCTTACTATTCATCCATCTTAATATCCTCGTTTCGGCTACATTCGTCTTATTAACATGTTTCTAATAGCTGTTTTATAAAATTTACCTTTCAATTTTAAAGGTATAACACCGATTGCAAAATACCCTAGATGCACTCCTCCACTTAAACCATGTTGCTTTAATTTTATGAGTAACATCATTTCCAATTTCTCCCTCTTGATGTATAAGTGAACCTAGATAAAGAAATTTTTCACTTCTTATTAACTCCTAATTTTTAATTTTCACCCTGTCCCCATTTGTATTACGAGTTTTACTAAAATTACACTCAAGATATTCAGTTTTTGTCCTACTTATGTTGGATCTTTTTGATTCTAAAGCCTCTCTCTAAATTTCAAATTTATCATTTATCTTTCTTTTAGTTTCATCAATTTAAAACAATATCATCAATAAAAAGCATACACCATGGAATTTCATCCTGTATATGCTTAGTCAGCTCATCCATAACTAATTCAAAAAGGAATAGGCTTAATGATGACCCCTGATGTAGGTCTATTGTGATCAGAAATTCACTTATTTCTCCAACAGTTGTCCTTACTATAGTGATCGTCCCATCATACATATCTTTTATCGTTTCGATATATCGTTCTGTAACTATTTTTTTCTCTCTAAAACCTACCATATTAGATCTCAAGGAACCCTATTATAGGCTTTCTTTAAATTGATGAATACCATCTGAAGATCTTTTCCCTTTACTCTACACGTCTCCATAATTCTTCTTAATAAGTAAATAACTTCCATTGTTGATCTTTTTGGCATAAATCCAAATTGATTCTCCGATACAATTATCTCAGGTCTTAATCGGTGTTCAATCACTCTCTCTCAAAGCTTCATAGTATGACTCATTAATTTAACGCCATGATAATTTGTACAGTTTTGGATATCCCCTTTATTTTTATTTATAGGTACTAAAATACTTTTCCTTCACTCATCAAGCATTTTCTTAATTAAAAGATATTATTTAATATGGAGGCATGCAAGGCACTAACTTATAAAAATAATCAAAAAAATATTGGACATTAAAAGTTAATTCATTCTAAGTTAAATAATATCTTATAGTTATATTACTTGTCTGGTACACTAAGCGAAAAAGTTCAATCGAAATGTGACATGATGTATTAAAGTAATGTAACCATTCTAAGATTTGGTGTTTTCTTGTTCAATGAATATTTAAAGTTGTGTTATCTATTCAAGTCTTATATTGAAGAAATTTATGTGAACTTGGTCCTAATAATGTAGAGGACATGATGGGGCCAATCAAATAGACCTCTAAACTAATTCTCAAAGGTCAGGTCTATGGTGGGAAGACTTTTGTATAAGTGGTCATCCTAGTTGATGGAGGGAATATAATTTATCATGGGTAGGCCTAGATTTAGTGAAGAATGATTACAATTTATTGGTTGTAGCGCAATGTTAATCCCTACTTATAGTTTTTTTACATGTTAAAAGTGTTATTGTCTTCAAAGTTGTGTGTTAATGGAAACAATTCAAATAATTTTTATGTTTATCGGGCCAATTCTGTGCTAGTGTTTGATAATAATACTTGTATATGATAGATTGGATAATAATAATTCTAGACTACAACTATGTTTTTTCATACTGATATGCCTTTTGTAGAATTGTCAAATAAGTGCATAAAACACTATAAACACGAGGGATATACAAGTTGTGCTAAAATATATATCATGCCTGTTACATTCTAATATGTTTTCCCTTGTGTTTTTCTTATGGGCTTAACTTCAGTTTGCTGATTTCTTCAGGATCCTTATTTCCGAATGACACGAGATGTTGCTCCTCGGATAGGTTATCACAAGCCTGCCTTGATAGAGTCATTATTTTTTCCCGCCCTTCAGGTATTCTTTCAATTGGTCCACAAACTATTGTTGCCTTCTCACAAGAATAAAGACATTTTGGTTGTTTAGTTGTATTTTTTCCTGCTGGACTTGGTTCCAATGCTTTTAATAATTTTATTTCTTTGATCAATTGCTCTTGCAGTTTTGGCTCTGGAGCTTGTTCTTTCACAAGCATCCAAAGCTTTCATATTCTAGATACTTCTTATTTTTTTTCCTTTTT
Source organism: Nyssa sinensis (assembly GCA_008638375.1). Classification (NCBI taxonomy): domain Eukaryota; kingdom Viridiplantae; phylum Streptophyta; class Magnoliopsida; order Cornales; family Nyssaceae; genus Nyssa; species Nyssa sinensis. The sequence goes on from CM018035.1 coordinate 25,916,716, forward strand.
ATCTTTTGGTTCATGCTTACAATATATGCAGAACTTATGTTTTCTCGGTAGATATTAACACTTCTATTCAAATTCATAGTCATTGTTATAACCATTATAGATTTATTTGTTTGTTCAGAAATTGACATATTCAGTCATGTGCTACCCTGATTCCATATCTGTCGTATGACTAGCCATACATCAATTGTTTATTTATTTATTTTTAAAATAATTTATCAACTCTGATGATTGGATGGATTTTCCTCTGGGTGGTGGGGCTTTTACTTGGTTCAGGAGAGGGGATGGGCAGTTCAAATCCAGGTTTGACAGATTTGTGGTTTCCTTGGATTGGGATGACTTGTTTAGGGGTATTTCTCAGTCTTGTTTACCTAGAGTTTTTTCCAATCACTGCCCTGTGTTATTGAGGTGTGGGGACAACAATTTCGGGAAAAGGCCTTTCCGCTTTAAGAACACGTGGTTGGACCATGGAGGCTTTTGTGACTTGGTGGAAGGGACTCCTAGCTTTGTTCTAGCTAGGAAATTGAAGTTGTTGAAGTTATATCTTATAAAATGGAACAAGGAAGTGTATGGTAATGTTCAGCACAAGATTGTCGAGAATCTGCAGAGTATCCACAACATTGAGTTAAAGGATCATGCCCAAGGGGTCTCGAAAGGGGGGAAGCTGAGGAGGGAGGAGTTAAGAGGGGAATTAGCCACGTTGTTGAAGGCAGATGAGATCTCTTGGAGATAGAAGTTTAGGGCTTTGTGGTTAAAGCGTGGTTTTAAATTGTGGTCGTGGGATATGACGCGGTTGCGGTGTAACGGAATTGGGAGTATCTGTTCATCCATAACGGGAATCGGAAATCGCAACCGTTAATTTTTTTTAAACACTAGAAAATCTCTTAAAAATAATTGATACACATCTTGACTATAAATTTATCACATTTTAATATTTTTACTATTATTTTTCAATTTTCTAACACCTAAAAAATCATTGTTCTTTTAAATAACATCTAAAAAGACATTTTATTATTTTATATGAATTTTTTAAAGTAAAACTAATCAGAAGTATCATTTAATTTAAATAGCATTATAACACGTAACATAAATAATTACAAAAAAAAAAAAAATGATGATGAGCATGAAAATCAAATTAGTGTAATTAGTTCTGGAATAATTTTTTTAAAAACTTTTAAGGCTAAGAGGCCTTTTTGAGGTTGTATTGGCCCGAATGTTTTGGTAACTTTTTTCAAAATTTTGGATCATTTTGTTAAGTATTTCTCTTGTTTTTAAATCTTATAAAAATAGAAATCATAAGAATTATGCAAAAATATTAAAATTAAAAAATTAAAAATTTGAAAAAAAAATCCTCAAAACAATCGTAACGGCCCGTAACTGGCATAACAGCTGATCTGGCTGTAAATTTTGGTCACACTGATATATTGGCCTGTAACAGTATCGGAGGGTCAAAAAATCGATACGTAACGGTTGATACGATGCTTCTTTTGTAGCCTTTATTCCAAAGAAGGAAGGGGTAGAGCATATTAAGGACTTCCGCCCCAATAGTTTGATTGGGAGTGTTTATAAGCTTGTGGCCAACTCTCTATTTGGCTGCGTGGGGTAGTGGATGATATTATTTCAAGGAGTCAAAATGCCTTTGTTGGGAAAAGACAGATTCTGGATGCAGTTCTTGTTGCCAATGAGTGTGTTGCTAGGAGGAAGAGAGGGGAAGCGGGTCTTCTATGTAAGCTTGATTTTGAAAAAGCCTATGATCATATCAATTGGAACAACTTGCTTTCCATGCTTAAGAAGACAGGGTTTGGGGATAGGTGGAGGAGATGGATTGTTACCTGTATCTCTTCGGTGTCTATGTCTATTTTGGTAAATGGGTCTCCGGCAGGCTTCTTCTAGACTTCTAGAGGCTTGAGGTAGGGGATCCTCTATCTCCTTTCTTGTTTGTTATTGTGATGGAGGCACTCAATTCCATGTTGAGTAGAATGGTTGAAGGTGGGTTGGTGAAAGGCTTTAGAGTGGAGGGCATGGGTGGCAGTTCTGTGATGATCTCTCATCTTCTATTTGCTTATGATACGCTATTATTTTGTGAAGTGAAGGCGAGACAACTTCGATTCATTAGATGTGTGCTCGTGTGCTTTGAAGCAGTTTCTAGTTTGAAGATAAATCTAAGAAAGAGTGAGTTCATTCCTGTCGGCTGGGTGACCGGGGTGGACTAGTTAACTCGTACATTGGCTTTTAGGGTAGGGGGCCTCCCTCCACCTATCTTGGCTTGTCGTTGGGAGCCCCATCCAGATCTTCTGTGATTTGGGATCCTATTGTGAAAAGATTTCAAAGGAGGCTGGCTGGAAAGGAAAGTATCTGTCTAAAGGGGGGAAGATTACGTTAATAAAGAGCATTTTGGCTAACTTGCCAACCTACTACATGTCCTTGTTCGCCATCCCAACTTCAGTGGAGCGAATGTTGAACAAGATTCAGTGTAATTTTTTGTGGAATAGGATGAAGGGGGAGAGCAAAATTCACCTTGTAAGTTGGGATAAGGTGAGGACTCCCATTGTCACGCCCCGAATTTCTACAAACCCGAGGCGCGACTGACGAGACAGAAAATAAAATAAATAAAAGGACAAGGTAAATAAATCCACTAAACATGTATCCATTCCCATCAATACATAAAATAACATAAGATACATCATTCATAGGTCATTCAGGCTTAAGCCCTTACATTACACTATACAAGTCCCATGGACCAAAAATACGTCACGTGCTCCACCCTATCAGGGTATTAGAGAGTCTCAAGTGGCTGGAGGGTCCTCATCTGAAAAATGTTGCCCACGAATGGGTCAGCTCAACTGCTGGTATGATGAAGTGCTAATGCAAGAAATAAAGCTAAGGCGTGGCATGTGCAAAGTGTACATTTATTTCTAAATGACATTCAAAACATCACAGTAATATATATGAATGGTAATGCGTGACACACCCATGCACAACTCTATGCCACAACCCATGTCTCATTTACGGGTACTCCCCGATGGGAACAGAGTACCAATGCAATGGCCGATTTTGGGTTTTTCACCACAGGATCTACACCCTCATAATACAAAGCACCACGTGCTTACCCACGCCATGTTCTCAAAGAATTCATCATATGCCAATATGCCAATGCAATCTCAATGAAACATGGTTTCCACAATATAGCATGCTCGAGACAATAATACATAATCATCAGCTGATTCCACATGCAAGCATATCTCATATAATCAACTTAAACACATGTCATGATTCACATTCATCATTCACTAAACATTCATAAAGTACAAGTAACATGTAAGTATGTGAACAACCAACTCTAAATCATCAAGTAAGCACATTCCACATAAACACATAAATCATTCCAGTCATTCACAAATATTCCTAACTTAACTTCATTTCTAACATTAGCAAAACACCATACCTGTCGGGTAGTCTCAACCCTCGAAGAACGCGCGCGATATGTAACTAAACTGATCAATGAAAATGCAAGAAGTCAGACCTCCCTCTCGTCCTGTCGGTGTCCCTAAAATCACAACAAGTGACTTAGTTCATTTGTTTCCTAAATGATGCTATTCAACAAATTTTATGTCTTTATTTTATAAGTTTCTCTTCTGCTAAATTAGACTCTACTATTGAGTCCAGGACATCGAATAAAATAAGTTTAGGTTCTCGTAGAACTCAATTCGGACTTCTGGGTTAAAAATGGCAAAATAGTCATTTTGCACTTTACACGGGTCCTCACATTTCGTGACCTCTTTTCACAAATCGGACTCCACAGTTGAGTCTGGAATGCTCGAGATAATAAAGTTTCACTATTTGTTTACTTAATTCGGAGTTCGTTTGACTGTATTTCAATTCAGGGGCATTTTGGTAATTTTAAAGGTTGCTACGGGTCTTTTATTTTTCGGGACCCCGTCTCGTAAAACGGACCTCACCATTGGTCTCAGAATGGTCGAGATAGTCAAAATACACTAATGACTTGTCCCATTTGGACTCCGGATTAATTTAGAATATTTAATTAATTTAATTAAATAATTAATTAATTAATTTAATTAATATTTTATTAATAATTTAATCAGGTGGGTCAAAGTGTAATAACCAACAGTTGGGGGGGTCAGTTTGAAATTTCCGAAAGTTCTGGGTCAAGGTTTAATTTCCAAAAGGTTCAAGGTCAAATTTGTAATTAGTCAAATTTACTATTCTCAATCCGGTTACCCAAACAGGGACTTATCCAGAACAGGAATAGGATATCCCTGTTCCTATTTCAAATTTAAATTTTTTTAATTTCTTAAGTCCGTAACCAAACAGACCTAATTGGTCCTTAATTTAAAACATGGGAGCAACACGTGGCAGGGGCGGTTCAGCCCCGCCCGAACCGGACCCGACCCGGACTGAAACCCGACCCGCACAGTCACCCTTCTTCCCCGATTTCCCGGTGAGTCTCTGGTAGGGTTCCGGCGCCGGCGACTGTTTTCCAGTGAGTTTTTCACGTTTTTAAAATGCAATCTTCTTCATTTTCTCCCAAGGATTTCATATATAGGTTTAGTTTTGGATTTAAACCACTAGATCTTCACGAAATAGGGCTCAAAGGTCCATGGCCGAATCTCCGGCCAACTTTTCTCTTCTGTTTCTACGCTTATTCTTTTACTGTTTTTCGTTCTTTCTTTTTCATTTGGTTTTCTGCACTCCGTAGGATTCATTCCCCATCATTTAAACTGAGTTTTATACATAAAATATCAAGACCAAATTTTTATACCCGAGACCTGCAACTTGGATTTTCTCCCTAGTTTCTCAACCATTTTATCTCATTCTTTTTGCAAAATAAACCCTACAACATGCTCTCTAAGATCATATGCATAAAATCAATCATCATGCTTAAAAAAAAAATTGAAACAGAACGGCCACTTACGGTTTTCTTTTGGGTTTCTCTCTCTAGCCGTGCCCTCTTTCACCCTCTGATTCCGAGCTTAAACCAGGCTTCAAGACTCCCTTTCAGAACTCTCTCTCTCCCTTTGCTTTCTGTTTTTCTTTCCTTTCTTTCCTTCCCAACCGAGACCACATATACACACACACATCAAGTCCCACACGTCTCCCCCTGCACAGCCCCTTTCCTTGACTTCTTCCCCCTCTGTTCAGCCACTTTGCTTCCCCCCAAATGCAGCTTTGCATTAAATGCAAAGCTGCTCCTATATACCTACACATATATATATCATCATCACACACACACTAAATACACACACTCACTCAACCGGTTGGTCACAACACACACACACCCCCGTCCAGTTACACACACACCCCAACCAGACTTATATATATATATATATATATACCTATGCATATCCACACACACATTCACATGTTACATATACACACAATTGAATAATTTAATAAATATATATATATATATATATATCCATGTATATATATATATATATATTATGCACATCACATACATACATTCATCCATTTTAATAATAATAATAATAATAATTTAATAACCAAGAATAATAATAAAAAAAAAATTTCCATGTCATAACACCCATCTATCAAGGGGCCTAGATGTGAAAATTTGAGGTTGTTCAACAAAGCCTTGCTTGGGAATTGGCTTTGGAGATATGGGGTAGAGAGGGACGTGTTGTGGAGAGAAGTGGTGGTGGCAAAGTATGGGTATTGTAGGTTGAGCTAGTTGTCGGGGGAAGTGGGGGCTCCTGGGGGTTGTGGTGTTTGGAAGTTTATTCAAAGAGGTGTGGAGGGATTTAGGAGGCTGGTGAGGAGACATGCCCTTGAAAGATGTCTTCCAACATTTGTATGGCCTAGCTCAATCTCGTGATGCCTTGGTCACTGATTATGCTTCTCTTGCAAGAAGGGACGTGGTGTGGAATCCCTTGTTTAGACGTAATTTTTTGATTGGGAACGGGAGGAGGTGGGAGTGTTGATGAGTTTGATTCGTGGGTATAGGATTCTGGTGGAGAGGACGGACTACATAAGATGGACTTCGGATGCGAAGGGGTCATTTTCAGTTAAGGCTTTCTACAAGGAGTTGGTGGGGGTGGGGGTAGGGGAGGACAATTTCCTTGGAAGATAGTGTGGCACTCTGGTGCTCCCACGAAGGTTGCCTTGTTTGCTTGGGTGGCTTCATGGCGAGATATTTTGACAGTTGATAATCTTCAGAGGAGGGGCTTTCATGTGGCTATTAGATGTCCAATGTGCAAGATGAAAGCAGAAACAATTGACCACCTGTTGATTCATTGCCCGATAGTAGGTGGTTTGCGGAGCCTAATTCTTTCTATTTTTGGTTTGTCTTGGGTTATGCTGGCTAGTGTGGTGGATGTCTTTTCTAGTTGGGGTGGTTCATGGGTTAGAAAGGATATCAAAGGGGTTTGGAAGATGGTCCCTCATTGTGTAGCTTGGAGTTTGTGGTGTGAAAGGAATTACCAGATTTTTGAGATCCGTGAAAAGCCCTTTTTGTTTTGAAGGACCTCTTGTTGTGCCATCTGTTTTTTTGGGCCAAAAAGACCTTCCCTTCGTCTATAGGTTCTTATGTTTTTTTGGGGTCGCTGAACCCTTAACTGTATATCCTGTGTACTGTGGTGCAACCCCCTTGGGCGCCTTTTATTGATTTTATGTTTACTTATCAAAAAAATAATATTTAATACCTTTGGATCCAAAGTTGGGAATGTTTAGGGAGTCTAATTCTGTATGATGGACGCTTCATCTGACGTTGTAGGTTACAAGCCGTATGACATTGTGGCCCACTTGAATTGTATTTCTGAACTAAATGGAGTTGGATATTCTGCTTTTAATAAAGGTGTTATTTCCAAATGAACTGACTGAGGACTTCAAATTTTTGTGGTTGGTCATCAAAAGGCATGAAGCCATTACTTTGTAAAAACTCCAGAACTTAAACCAGATATATGTGAAACAACACAATTTTGTTTTATATAAAATGCTAAATCACAAAACTGTTATTGTTTTGATAAATGTTCATGAGAGTCTAAGTTCCCATCAAGATATTTGTCAAGTTAAACAAAATGATTTCATTATTTATAAGTACCAAAACAGATGTTACATAGCATATTTTTATAAACTGTGACTGTGGTTGGTTTGCTGTGTATGTTTAATTGAATTCCGTTGCCATGAATCTTTGTTTCTTAAATTTATTTTTTCCTTCTAATTTCGAGCGTTATAATTTGATACACAATAACAGTTCCTATTAATACTGAAATGTAGACCTATGAAAATTTCAAATCTGAGTAATAGTCATGGGTGGCTCTACCCTTAAGCGAGTCAAATAATCACTTTAGGCCCCACTTATAAGGAAGGTCCCAAATTTTGTATTCATTTATTGTATGATTCAACTAGAAATTCAAGGCAAGTTTAAGTCTCATAAATAAATTTCTAATTCAAACCAATTATATTTGATCCAAAAAATAAAAATAAAAAACCAACAAACAAATAGTTCTAATATATATATATATATATATATATATTACAAAAAAAAGTCCCCGCTTATAAGAAGGCCCCAAATTTTTTATATATTTATAGTGTAATTCAATTAGAAGTTCAAGTCTCATAAAATTTTTTTTTTTATTTAAACCAATTATATTTGATCCCCCCCCACCCCCCAAAAAAAAAAAAATAAAAAAAAGAAAAAGATAAAAAATACAAACAAACAACTAGTTCTGTTGTAATTGAAATACAAATATATATATATATATATGTATATTACAATATATATGAAAAAAATGTGGATACAAAAAAGGCCCCACATAAAGGGGGGGCCCCAAATTTTGTATATATTTATAGTATAATTCAATTAGAAGTCTAAGGCAAGTCTAAGTCTCATAAAAAAAAAAAATTCTAATTCAAACCAATTATGTTTGATCCCAAAAAAATTTCAAACGAACCAATAAGCAAATACCTCTATTGTAATTAATATACAAATATATATTACAAAAAGCGTGAATACAAAAAGGCTCCACTTATAGGGGAAGGCCCCCAATTTTGTATATATTTATAGTATAATTCAATTAGAAGTCCAAGGCAACTCCAAGTCTCATAAAAAAATACTAATTCAAACCAATTTTTTTATCAAAATAAAAAACCAACCAACAAACAAATAGTTCTATTGTAACCAAAATAAAAATATATATTATAATACATATAAAAATAAAAAAGTTGTTTACACTTGAAATCTAAGTATATAAGGAAACTGAAAATACACAATATTTTATAGTAATTACAATTCAGTTTTTATATATATATATATTGAAATTGTATTGTAACTACAATATGTTTTTATATATATATATATATATATATATATAGATATTACAAAAAAAATGTGGATATGAAAAAAAAAGAGCATAAATAAAAGGACTCCTAAATTTTAAAAAGATAAAAAATAATTTTTTAGAAACAAAGGATTTGTGCTTAGTTTGCTTAATGGAAAAAAAAGGAATTAATTTATGAGTTTATTTATTTTAAATAATTTTATTAACCATAACTCTTAATTATTATTATTATTTTGATTGATAACTCTTAATTAATAGTTTTACATTTGGAAAAGTAAAAAAATAAATTTAAATAAAATTTTTATATTAATATTGAAAAATAAAAAGATCTCATTTAAAATATATATTATAATACATATAAAAATAACAAAGTCATTTACACTTGAAATCTAAGTATATAAGGAAACTGAAAATACACAATATTTTATTGTAATTACAATTTTTCAGTTTTATATATATATATATATATATATATATATTACAAAAAAACGTGAATATGAAAAAAAAAAAAAAAAACATAAATAAAAGGACTCCTAAATTTTAAAAAGATAAAAAATAAGTTTTTAGTCACAAAGGATTTGTGCTTAATTTGCTTAATGAAAAGAAAAAAGGAATTAATTTATGAGTTTATTTATTTTAAATAATTTTATTAACCATAACTCTTAATTATTATTATTATTATTTTGATTGATAACTCTTAATTAATAATTTTACATTTGGAAAAGTAAAAAAAATAAATTTTAAATAAAATTTTTATATTAATATTGAAAAATAAAAAGATCTCATTTAAAATTATCGCTTTAGGACTCAAATTATCTTGAGCCAGCCTTGGTTACAATTGACCTCGAATTCTATGTAGTGCAGTGAAAGACTTGGGTCAAGGACACCACAAAACACTATGCTTATATAAGGACCCCTCAATATATAAATTTATGTTATAGATAGACCTTTATTATATGAGACGAACACAAAAGGATTAAATTATCCATTTTTCTGTATTAACAGATGGCACAAGAAATAATACAATTAGCACTTCTACTAGTTACTAAATACTAATTAACAACTATGTTCTTTCTCTCTCTCTCTTTTTTTTTTTTATAAATAAAGTTTACAAGCATTCGCTGCATGCTTCCTGTTTTGGCAAACCAATTCCCTTTTTTCCTCCCTTCTTCAAAAAGCTTTGGAAATATTTGGTGTGCGCCCAACACGTTTCCAAGAGTGACAGGAGAATGTCATGTTCAACTTTGTGTCTAACAAATTTCCAAGCGCGACAGGAGAGTGTCATGTTCAACTTGAGGTTTGACACAGAAAGACCCTTCTTGAGATGTGTCTGCAGTACATAGCTTGTAATTGTTACCTAGATAAATCGATTGTCAGCGGTTTAGTTTTCATGTCCATAATGCTTGTTATCAATGTTTTATAAATGATGTTACAAACTGCAGCAGTTGTTTGGTGGGGATTTTCAAATATTGAATGGCCTATCTGTTGAGAAACCAACGGTGTTAGGAGAGTGACTGTATATGGTTGTTTGGATGTGCTGTAAGCCTTTTTTGTAGTATTGAGTTTGATATCTAAGTTTAATATGTCTTCCTTTTGTTAGCAGTGTATCTTGAGAATTTAGAAGAAATAGTACAAATTTGACTTTCTTATTCATCTATCATAAGCTATTAGATAGGCTTGCAAGCATGATTACTATCTTCAACTCTATTCAGGTTTTCTGCTTATATGTATGCTTTGAGTTGCTGTAGAATTGATTATATTCCTTTTATAGCTTGTATCATTCTCTGACTATGGATATTTGCAGGGAGAGACAGGAAAAATGTCTGCCAGTGATCCAAATTCTGCCATTTATGTGACTGATTCTGCAAAGGACATTAAGAATAAGGTTTGTCTTTGAAATTTGTTATAGGTGATTCTCATATATGGTATCAACAACCATGGAATGGAAATTAATTTTACTATTTTATAATTTTCCTGAGATTAAGTATTCCTAGAATGGAAATTAATTAATCAGTGATTGTCAACTCTTTTCCTACTCTTTAGATTGCAATTCAAGAAGAATGCTATTGGAAAGAGATTCGATTTACGGACACAAACTTTTTTGTTTCTGTACTATGTGATTTTTAGGAGCACCCCTAACTCTTGACATGAGGTAATTTGTAGTGAGTCTTATAATTCTATAGAACATATCAACTGTAAATTTATAATTCTGTTCCTTCTTCTCTGTGCATTAACGAGTAAGAACCATGGTGAGTTGTATTTGATGAAGAAGTCAATTCACATTGACCACAAGACAGAAAATAATATAGCTTGTGTCCTTGAGCGTTAATGTGTAATATTATTAGACAAATGAAATATAAATGACAGACACTGTTATGGAAAAGATTAAAATACAGCTATTTCATCAACAGTGTTAGTAAACAAAGGTGGACGTACTATGGTGGTTTTTTCTTTTCTTCTCTGTTCCTTTTCTTGTTCCAGTTGCACCCAACTGAACTGCAATTTTTCTTCTCTAGTAGATTCTTCTCTACTGGAGTTACTGATATTTGTGAACGGGTCCAAAGCGTTTTGATTGATTTGATCTCACTTTGTAATAGCAAAACATCTTGATCCATAGGTTCATTGAACTAGTTTGTGAGAGGCCCAAGAAAGAACAAATTCAAAGAAAGCAAAACTGTGGGCAATCAGGCCAAGTTCAAGGCTTGACTCTCTTGGGAGCTTGCATAAAGAGTCCATAGTCAAGTGATATTTTATGGCTTCTTTTAATTTAGAGAATTGTGGCTGACAGTCGCCCTTCTTAGTTGTTAAATAAAACTTATTACGTTCATTATAATTTTGGATCAAGGGGCATTCTGCTCTTATAGAGTTCTAGTAGATTCTTTTGTAGAAATTTTAGGAAAGATGAGAGTTTAATGCTGTAGAGTTTTGTATATATATTGTCTACATGGGTGCATCCCTTTGGTGCTTCTTTAATACAATTTATTTTATGTTACTGCTACTTTAATTTTATATATGTTTCTTATATATTGGGAGTCAAGTTTATTTTGGTGATTTTTAGATTTGTAGGACTTGGGTTGTAAACCTGTAGTAATGGTCCATGGTTTGTATTGTCACGTTGTGATCTTGAATATTTGTGGAGTTTAGTAGGTTTATGTGTTTTACTTGTGAAAGTCTCATTAAGTTTCTAAATGTGGAGGTTAACCTAGAAATCTGTGTATAGCTATATACTCCTTTCAATTCATTAGAGACTTGTTAATTGAATTTTCAAAATTTTTTGGAGTTCTACGATTATTGTATGATGCAGTTCCATTTCTGGATGTGATACCTAAAGGAATTTAGCTGTGATGCTTTGCGTCTTCTCCTCCATTTCTTTTGAAACTTTCATACCCTTAAACCTCACAACCTAGCTTTAATAATCAGTCTTTCCAACCGCAAATCCATTTCTCCATAAAAGGCTCAACACTAGTAATGCGAAAATCATGAAACTTACCTTCTCTGTGTCCACAGGTACTCCTGAACTTTGACTTTCTTGCTTGATTATTACCCTAGAAACCTTCCCATTCTTACACTTTACAAACATTAAAATTACATATTTTTATGAACCTTTTAGCCACAAAACTAATTATAATTAGTTTACAAAATCCATTTTATCGTTGTCTGACAATAGTTGTATGTCTTCGAGTTAGTCACAGAGAGTTTCTTTGCACCTCACCTATCGTACATCACTTGCAATACTTAAGCAATACTCCACTTCAACCAGTTCGCATTAATTTTATGGCCATCATTCTCTTAAATGCCTATCTCCTTATGTCAGTTTAAGTTGGGCCTAGATAAAGAAATGATCACTCTTTTGGTTTCTCTTGGACATCAATATATACAACTTTCTTATTAATGTTTCTCTTTCCTCAAAGTGCATTTTATGAAACTAAGGTAACCCTCACATCAGTATAAGGCCCAATTAATAGCTACTTAGTCCTTGGGAGGTCCACCTGCACTGTAGTACCCCTGTCGGGATCATCCTAAAGCTGCTCTAAGAAGATAGCTTGACTGAAATCAATGTTCCCCATTAGAAAGGATGTTATTAATTCACTCTAATTATTATTATTATTATTGTTTGGTTGCTCTTTTTTTTTGCGGGGGTGGGAAATTGAAAGAATCTCTTGATTAAATTTCCATATGAGAAGTCAAAGGAGAGTGATGTAGGGAGAACCGCTGCCCCAAAAGATTAGTTTTGTTTGGAGAGGCCACCTTTATCTTTTGAACACCAGGATCCATCCCACCATGCTTTCCTGCGGGCCTGCCCTCAAGGCCCCATGTCACAGCCCCAACCTAGTCTTTCGAGGCTAGAGTTGGTGATTGGCCACCAAGACCTAACAATTTACGTAGTAGTCTGAAAACCTGTTAATTATACGTTTACATACAGCGGAAACATTCCAGAATATACGTCCAAAATAATTAAAATACCCAATAAAAGCTGCTAGGTAATCAGCGTCTATGATCTTTTGGGAAATCAACCAAATAATCACAAGTTATTCAAACAATCTCATAAATGAAATCCCATAAACATCTCTAGAAAATTACATTGTCCAAAGGCCATAAATATAAATCCAAAAATTAGTTTACATCCGAACATTAACAAGGAAAAGCTCTTATAACTAAAAATATTCTAGCTATAAATTATTAATCAAACAAGTCCTCTAGTGTTCATCTGCTGCGTCTCTCATCTATTTGTTTTGTCCACCAAGCTATGCATCAAATGATTATCTATTTGTCTGCGGCAAGATAAATAAACAAGAATGAGCTAGAAGCACATTTCTTTTGATAAGTAAAAGTGTATATTAATAAAGAAGCCCAAAAAGAGCAACAAGGGCAGAAACCCCAAAAAGCATTACATCGGATTTACAGACCCCAAGAAGTCAACAAAAGAAGAGACATTTACAGGGAAAGGATCAAACCAATGTTAGGAGACCCCAAATAGCCACATGCTGGATTAAGGATCAAACCAATGTTAGGAGACACCAAAGGGGTTATTCAAATAAAACATTCACTGAGATTTAAAACAATTCATTAAATAATGTTAACCAACACATATTTCCATTGAGTTCGTAAAGCATAGAATTTTAGATCATGAAACGATATCGTATGCTCAAGCTCAAAGTCAATAAAATTCTCTCCGTGGTCAAGACTTACTGCTGTTTATTAGGGTCCAAAACTATCTACAACTCTGTCGGTACCAAATAGAACTAGCTATAAAACATCATTCAATGGCTCACCACATTTAGCCCCATGAATTGGGCCCAAAACCAATATTTTCCCATATTGGTAACACAAAATTCAAATCAAGCCGAGCTTAAGTGTCAAACCAATATCGTCGTATTCACAATGAATAGTTAAAACATAGTTTTAATCTTGTTGACGCAACATACTGTAAGTTCCATAGAATCAATTATGACAATTATGATATGATGCTTTCAGAATACAAAAATAACATCCAGACATTGTTCCAAGAGTATAAATAACATATGGTGCCTTTGGAACTTTAATGGTGTCTATGGGTTGGCGAATGATGGGGGACAGAAGGAGGCTATGGGGGGAATTAATGGGGTTGAGGGAGAGGTTTCCAGGGGCAATGGTGTTGGGGGGGGGGGGGGGGGCAATTTCACAATGGTTTTCCAGGCGAAAGATCTTATGGGGGAAGGGCTACAAGGACTATGAACTAAGGAGGAATTCTTGATCTTCGACTATAGAATCTCTTGGATCTACCGCTAATGGGAAGAAATTTCATATGGTCTAGCAATATAGATGGTTTGACTTTGTTTAGGTTGGATAGATTCTTGGTATCCGCAGAGTGGGAAGAGAATTTTCCTGAGGTAATTCAAATGTTGTTCCTGTGAACAGTGTCATCACATTCCTATCATTCTGGACAATGGTGGATTAAGAAGATGAAAGAGCCCTTTTAGATTTGAGAATATGTCGCTTAGGGAGGAAGGTTTTAGGGAGCTAGTGAAAGACTAGTGACAGAGCTACAAGCCCAATGGTAACCCCAACTTCATTCTAGTCAAAAAACTATAATTTGCTAAAAGGAAACTAGCAAAAGTGGAACTCTGAAGTGTTTGGCAACTGCAAGAAATCAAGGAGCTGGATGAGAATGAAGGATTGGGGGTTTTAAGTGAGGAAGATAAAATCAGAAGAAAGGAGTGTAGAGTGGAGGTTTGGAATATGGAAATGAAAGATATTAGTTGGAGACAAAATTCCAAAGTGAGGTGGCTAAATGAGGGAGACAAAAACACCAAATTTTTTCATCAATTGTCAAACTCGCATTGGAGAGAGAACAATATAGGGAAGGTGATCATCTAAAAAGCATGTATACAAACATGGGATACCGATACGACACGATAAGGAATTTTTCAAAAAGTAGGACACGAACACGTTAGGGACATGCTATATATATATATATATGATTACATAATCAATTCTAACATTGTTTCAATCAATTTCAAGACTACCTATCAAAAATTAATAATAATAATAAAAGACTTATTTTATGACATGTTTTATTAAGTTGAATTATTAATATAATATAAATTTTTGAAATAATTTAGTGATATAAAATAAGTATATTGATGAAATACACATTAAAAAATTAAACATATAAATTATTATTATTTGATTCAATAAATAATAAAGATTGAAGTGCTACTAAAACAAGGAAAGGATTTATTTTTTAGATTTTTTTACTAATAAAACTTAAAAAAGAATTAAATATAAATTAAATTAATTTAAAGAATTGAATAAATGTTTTTTTAAAAAATAATAAAACTAAAGAATGTAGGGAGACACGTTGTGGGGTTGTTTTTCAAAACTAAAGAAAGAAAGTCAAAAGTCAAAACTAAAAAGGAGTGGGGGACAGATCATCAAGGGAGTTAATAAACAAAACAAAAACGGGAGGGGGGTCAAAGGGGGTTCAAAAATTAAAGAAGGGGGTCAAAAACTCAAAACTAATGAGGGTTGGGGGGACACGTCACCAACAGAAGAATCAGGAATAGATGGTAGATAGGAAGAGAGATCGGGAGTTTGCGTGTAGAGAGAGAGAGAGATCACATAAATCGATCGATGGAAGAAGAAGAAGAAAAAGAAGAATGATGAGTAGGTACCTAGGACGCGATCTCACATAGGCACTAGTAGGCCACTACCCCTTTTCTTTTCTCTTCTCTATTTCTTTACCGTTTGAACTAGGGTTTGGTCAATCTCCACACCTTAGTCAATTTTCTAATTTTTTTTAATACTCATCTTCTTCTCTTCCGTGTCCGGTCATGTCCTGCCATGTTGGGAGCATGTCCAGAATTTAAAAAAAAATTTTAAAAATTGGGATATTCAATTCTAACGTGTTGGACACGTGTCCGTGTCAATTCTAACGTGTTGTACACCGACACTGTTACCTCCAGAACGTGTCAGTGCTTCTTAGGTGATCATGGATGGGGAAGAGGTGACCAAAGAGAGGAAGATTAGAAAGGGAATAGTGCATTTTTATGATGAGCTTTACTCAGAGTGCTCGTGGTGGAGGTCAAAGTTCGATGTTGGCGTTTGATAAGATTGCAATGGAAGACAAGGAGGGTTTGGGAGGCACTATACTGAAGAAGAGATAATGGAGGCTTTGAAAAATTGTAATGGAAGCAAGGCTATGGGTTTGGACAGTATGATGATGACTTTTTTCCCCAACATTGTTAGGACATAGTGAAAGGAGATGTGATGGTAGTTTTCTGGGAATTCTTCGAGACGGGGGTCTTGGAGAAGAGCCTTAATGCTACGTTATAGCTTTGGTTCCCAAAGGTTGGGTTATCTCAGTTGAGGTCATACATAAGCTTATAGCTAAGTTGTTTGCTCTTAAGACTTAAGAAGGTGTTAGGGAAAGTTGTGTTGGAATCCCGAATGCTTTTGTGGAACATTCTCAAATTCTGAATTAGTTCTTATTGCTAATGAGCTCTTCAATTTTCAGATTAGAAGTGTGCAGCTAGGGTTCTATGCAAGGTGGACATAGAGAAGGCGTATGACCACGTCAATTGGGTGTTCTTATTTTATCCGATGGAGAGAATGAGATTTGGTCACGAGGATGGATTAGGTCCTGCATCGCCATAGTGTGGTTCTTTGTCCTCATCAATGAGTCGCCTGAAAGTTTCTTTGCTAGCTCTAACGGTTTGAGGAGGGGGGATCCCTTATCCGTATTCCCTTTCATTATGGTGATGGAAGTGTTCTACTGTTTGATGGATAAGGTGGTGGAAATTGGGAAAGTGAAAGACGAGGTAGGGCTGGGTAGAAGGGGGCACATGGAATTCTCTCACATTATTTGTAGACAACATGATTATTTTTGGTGAGGCAAAGGCAAGTCAACTCATATACTTGATGTGTTTACTTTTATGCTTTCAAGTAGTGTTCGTTTGAAGGTAAATTTGTCTAAGAGTGAGCACATTTCAGTTGCTGGAGTGGAAGGTATGCAGGAGCTGGCAGGAATTCTTGGTTGTAAGGTGGGTGATTTTCCATCTACTTGGGAGTCCCCTTGAGAGCATCATGTTGGGAGGCAAGTTCTTGGGATTCAGTGGTGGAAAGGTTTGAAAGAAGGTTGGCAGGATGAAAGAGGATTTATCTTTCCAAAGGGGGAAGGTTGTCTCTTATCAAAAGTACCATGTCCAGCCTTACGATTTATAGTCTCTTTTCCCAATTTGGTAGTAGTGGTGAAGCATCTTGAGAAGCTCTGAAGGGACTTTTTTGTGGGTTGGAAAGCGGGAGGAATTTAAGTACCACCTAGTGAACTGGAAACTGATATGTGAGCCAAAGTAATTTGGGGATGAAGAACCTGAAAATGTTCAATGGGCCATTGTTAGGGAAGTGGTTGTGGTGATTTGCAGTTGAAGAGGCACTTTATGGGTGTTGAAGAACATTAGAAAAGGTAGGACGATTTTTCCAGGTTTATCAAGTTTCATGTTGGGAATGCTTCAAAGTTGAAAATTTGGCTGGATAGATGGGATGGGACAGTTCTTTGGCTTTAGAGTTTCATAATTGGTGGAGCATAGCAACTAACAAGGAAGCAACTGTTGAAGACTATTTGGTAAGATCGATTAGTGTTCGCTTGGCAGCTGTTCAGGATTGGGAGGTGGAGCAGCTATTGTTGTTTTCCAAGTTTCGTATGGGCGTAAAATCGCTAGTGGGGAGCAGGATGAGATGAAGTGGACAGGCAATGCAAGATAATCCTATGATGTAAGATCCTTTCTTGTGGAAGGCTATGTGGTCCTCAAAGGTCCCACCTAAGGTAACTTTCTTTGGGTAGACATCATGAGAAGATTCTTGCAATTGATAATCTATAACTCCCACCCCAAGGGCGATTTACCTATCAATCAATAAATAAATAAATAAATAAATCTATGCAGGTGAGAAGCAATGCTTTTAAATTGGTGCAGCATGTGCAACTGCGAGAAGGAAACAGTCAATCATCTTTTGGTTCATTGTAAGGTAGTTAGGGTGCTGTGGGGGCTCTTGTTTTCATTGTTCAGGGTTTAGTGGGTTTTGTAGCATTCTGTTAAACAGGTGTTAGGCAGTTGGTGGGGGAGGATGGGTGACTCAGGCAAGGAGAAGGCTTGAAAATGGGCACTTCTATGCCTTTGGTTGCATATGGTTAGAAAGTAGTAGGATTTTTTTTGAAGGGTTGGAATCCCCCTTGTGGTCACTGAAGCTAAATTTGCTTAGCTCTCTGATTGTCTTTGGGAAAAAAAATGTTTCCTTGATGTTTCACTGGATGTCAAATCTTTGCTAGTTGCAGTCTTTTTAAAATATTCTAGATACGTTTGGGGCATATTTGACATGCCTCTAGGCATGTTGGTATGCATATTTTTCTATCATGTAATTCATGTGAAATACAATTCTATATTGAAGTTTTTATTGCACTTAGTTTCAGTTTCTCCCTTTTTATCTGATCAAACCAAATATATTAAAAATGATGCTTTTTGGTATAAAAAAAAATGAGGCCTAGATATATTAGTGAAAGCAACTTTGTTTGGTTTGCCAATGCTGTTATTATGTCAAAGCAATGTTAATATGCATTTCAATCGGGATTTATTTAAAATTTGATGTGTCAAAAATTGTGATGGCTATATTGAACTTGGGTTTTCCTCACTTTTGAATATCCTAGTAATGGAATCCTTTCAGTTTGCCAGTTAATCTGGATCACAAAGCATAATGGAAAATAGAATTCCATGTTGCCTCCACTTTGTTCCTTTTCTCCTTTTTGAAAATTTTGATGCATTAATATTGAAGGGTTTATTATATGCTCTGTGTGAACGGCGGCCAATTATCTTTTATCCTGACCAATAACAATTCTCTTGGTCTCTTAATATATATTGACAATTTGGTGCACAAACATTAATACATAGGGATTCATGTCCCAAAGATACATTCAAATGCCCCTATTTTGATGAATTTTCTATTGAATGGGACATCATTCTACATCAACAAGCAACAAGGAAAGGAAGAAAGAAATTATCTAGCACTTCCTATCCGAGCTAATTTGTCACAGTTGTGTTCCTTTCTCATTTGGTCGCCTATGATTGTGACTAACTCAAATTGGCCTCAAGTTTAATAAATCAAAAAATAGACAAAGTCTGGTTCGTTGTGCCAATGGCATAGAGTAATATTTTTGCTTTGCTTGAAGCCAATGTCACCAACATCTAGACTCTGTGACTAACTCAAATTAGACTCAATTATTTAATTTGATTTGTCAAAGTTGTGTTTGTTGCAGTATTTTTGGTACTCTATGGTCCTGAGGTATTTAGTTAGTTTGTTTTTTGTTATGCTTTCTGTTTGACCGTTATCACTAACTCTTCTTTCTTGCAACTTTAAGCTGTTAGTGAACCTGAATCATTCTTGGTCACTACATTTAATAGTATTGTATTATGTGAACTGGCCTCCAGTTACTTGAGTACCCGCTGAAGGTTTGAATTGGTAGGCAATGAGGAGGTGAGGGCAAAATATACTAGTGGAAATGAATAAAAGTGAAACTAAGAATGGTTTTAGTACTGTTGGAGATGAGGTCCATTAGATTAGTACTGTGTGGACATTGATCAAACATGCTCCTTTTCCGTTTAGTTGTTTGTTTTCAATTTTACTTGCTCATGTTCCGTGTAGTTGTTTGTTTTTCATTTTTACTAACACTAGTTTGTGTACAGATCAACAAATATGCATTCTCTGGTGGGCAAGATTCTATTGAGAATCACAGAAAGTATGGAGCTAATCTGGAGGTACTAAAATTCTTATTCTTCCAACTTGTTAATGTTGTGGTGAAGAATGCATCCTTCTGTAGTTTATAGTCAAAATATTGGAAAGTGGAATGAAAGAGTCAAAATTTCCCCTTTTCTGAATCAGCAAAATTTTGGACCATTTGATGTTATGTCTAAATTTTTATAGTTCCCTAAGCTTCTAAATATCTTTATGCTAAGAAGCATGGATATGACGAGAGACAGATAAGATAGTGTGGACACAACATTTTTCAAAAAAGTAGGACACGGATACATTGAGTATATGTATTTTTTATCGTTTAATATGATCATATAATAAAGACCTATCATTATTTCAATCAAAATTGACATAAAAACACACAAATCACAACAATATTATTAAGATATCAAAATAACAAAGCCATTAAATAAAA
The DNA here is from genome assembly GCA_008638375.1 of Nyssa sinensis. Taxonomy (NCBI): domain Eukaryota; kingdom Viridiplantae; phylum Streptophyta; class Magnoliopsida; order Cornales; family Nyssaceae; genus Nyssa; species Nyssa sinensis. The sequence continues at coordinate 25,936,726 of CM018035.1, forward strand.
ATTCAAGAACTTCTTCATTTAATCATCGACATTCATGATTAAAGTTCTAAAACAAATATGTTTTTTTTTTTTTTTTGGGTAAGAAAACAAATTTTTAACTGTTACATAAAACATATATTTATATATCTATAACCCAAAAGAAAAGCGGAGAAGAGGAGAAAAAGAGGGAAAACATCGTTAAAAAAAAAATAGATCGGGAAGTATAATGGATTCAGTTTATCGAGAGGAGCAATGGGAGGTTAAGCAGACTTCGCATAGATCAACTTGGGTTGGAATGACTCTACGGAAATCTAGAGAAACTACAAGGAGGTTGGGTTACCAATAGTGGAGTTCGCTTTTACCACGGAAATGGTCGGAGCTGGAAGATTATTGGGTTGAAGAATGAAGAAGGGAGATTCATACAAGTTGAAGAAATAGTGGGAGAAAGAAGCTATTGATTGTTCATACCTAAGATAGACGAAGGGGGTGGATGGAAAGAAATAGCAAAGACTTTTCGTTGATTGGGTGGCGCATTGATGGTGGAGAAATCTGGGATGAGAAGATCATATGAACAGGTAGCAGAGCTAGGGGAGTGGCCTGTCAGTGAATTGAAATGTTAAGAGACTCTTATCAGGATGATGTGGAGGCAGACCTGGCGTCGTGCACTGGGCGATTTACAATTCTCCGAAAATACTTAGTTGGAAGAGTGGGAAATTACAACACAGTAGTGCCAGATTGAGAGGTGGTGCAGAGATGGGTCGATCAGTACTCGGGGGGGGGGGGGGGGGGGGGGGTGGTTATCAACTGGGGTCAAAGTCTTCAATATGAATGGTGCTTATAAGCTTAGTTCCTATTTGAACTCCAATCAAAGGTTGACGCGATTAGAATTCTGAGATCAAATTGGTGGCTGGATGGGAAGCCAGTATACTTGGACTAGTGGGCACCAATGGGATGTTGTCATCGCGCTCAAAATCTATTGTCACAAGTATGGGTGCGATTCATGGGGGTGCCCGTTGTTCTTTGGTGCCAAAAATTATTTGAAGCTCACGGTGATTGCTGTGGTGGGTTCTTGCAGGGGGGACGAAGCAACAAAGCCATGACAACAATTCTGGTGGGCTAGAGTCCTTGTTCATACTCCGCCCAAGGATGTTGAGGGGTTCAATTTATGTCTAGATGTCAAGAATTAGACCTAAAGGGGGGTGAATAGGTTTCAATAGCAAATAAAAATTATTTCTTTAACTATGTTAAAATTCACTTGCTAGTGGGTGTAATCAAATTCAGTGACATGCATAAACTATGGCAATAATAAATAAAGCAATAGTAAAGAGATAGAGGCACTGCACCGAATTTGTTGACAAGGAAACCGCCACTGATCAACTAAATCTGCTTTGGAAAATTTCGGGGTGCTTACCCAAATGTGAATCCACTAGAAAAGGTTCGATGATTACAAACTCTATACAACTCAGACTTAGTCCCTCAAGCCGTACTTATAATTTCAATCTTCTCAAACTCGAATCATCAAGTACCCTCCAAGTGTATTTGCTGCTTCGAAGTCCACGAACGGCAACCCAAGCACAATCGTGAATTTCACGCAACCTCGAATTCTGCCGATTGCACAAACTTGAAATCCACAAGCTTGTACTCCACGAATAATGTAGAAGATGAAATTTAGCTTCTTTCTTCAAGGAGTTGATCTATGTGTGCAATATGCATATAAAGAAAATACTTTTAGAAAGTTTAGAATCTCTTTTTGATAGCAACCAAAAGTCCCCCCCTCAAACTAGGGATCAAATCCTTATATAGGATAAGTTTTGGAAAGGGAATCGCACTGTTTAAATCCAATTAGGAAACTAATCTGCGCGACATTCGTTCTCAGGAATTGGGTGTTCGTTCAAACGAACTATCGAACAAGTGTGATTTGCAAGCTACTGAAAAATTTGTTGGATCATTCGTTTGAATGAATATCTCACGAATAAATTTCTGGAATATTCATTTGATTGAAAGCTCGAACGAATATTTCATTAATATATATGAAAAACATACTAGAATATTCGTGCAAACGATTATTGTAAAAAAATTCATTATTTCCAGTTTTAGGTCAATGAAGTATAATGGCCCACTTGTCAAATAATCTTAAGTACAAGACATAGTCAAGTGAGCTACTATTATTCATTGAACCATTTGCACTATACACTTTCACTTTCACTTTCACTTTCACATATTAAAATAGTAAATCAAACTAAATGCATGAGAGTATGTGTGTGAGATAGATCCAAGCCATTCGCCGTATGAGTATGTGAGTCATGCGGAAATAAGATTGCCTTTAACTGAAAACAGACATGTTCTTCAATGATCACAAGGCTTAAGGACTCTAAACTCAATAACTTGATGAACTTTACAACTCAATGATATTTTTGTCTCACAGATTAGGCAATACTTGTGACGAATAGTCCTAATAGATGTTCCCTCCGTGGTGAGTTTGGTAGTGGGTCCTTGGTGGTTTAGAATACCAGTATGGGTGGAGTGGGGATCATTGATTGAGTGGAGGATGAATGGTGGAATTTTGTCGCCATCGGTGGTAGAGAAGGAAGTTGCAGAAGGGCAGTCGGAAGAGGCGAGGGTAGATCATGTGCGTTGAGCACGTGGAGAAGGAAGGGAGGAAGGGTCGGCGTTGTATCCACGTGGCAGAAGCAAGGAAAATGTAATCTTATCAGATAAGGATTTGATGGCATAGACTGTTTGCAATTCAAATTTTAAAAATGGGGGTTGGGAATCACGTGAGGAGAACATGGATGGGCCAACAAGAGGGGATGGGTCTGGTAGCAGAACTTATAAAGAAGGTAATTTCTGGGCCAGAAGATCTCATAATAGGCGATATGGATGGGTCCAAAAGGGGAACTGGGCTGAGGGTTATGGGGAAGAAAGATTGAATAGGTTTGAAGTGCTTAACAATTCTAAGGGGCAGCTAGGGTGTTCAATGTCTCAGGGCCCAAGCCAAAATTTGCAGAATAGAGCAGATGTGAGGATTGTGAGGATTCCAGGAGAAGCATGGAAGCTAGCCTTATTTGCAAACTTGATATCGAGAAAGTGTATGACCATGTGAGTTGGGATTTCTTGTTGTATGTGCCAGAGAGAATGGGCTTTGGAAAAAAATGGAGGTGTTGGATGGCTATGTGCATTTCTGCAATTAGCTTTTCAGTTTTTGGTGAATGGGTTTCTTCTGTAGTTTAGAGGATTGAGACAAGGGGATCCACTCTTCCCCTTTTTATTTATCTTAGTGATGGAAGCTTTCAGTTTGTTGCTGGATAGAGCAGGGAGTGTGGGCATGTTTAGTGGCTTTGTGGTGGGTGAGTGGGAAGGTAAAATTTTGGAGGTTTCTCACCTCTTATTTGTGGACGACTCTATTATTTTTTGTGGGGCATAATTATCGCAACTAAGGTTCTTGAGGTGAATCTTGAAGTGGTTTTTGGGTTGAGGATTAGCATGGGGAAAAGCGAGCTAATTTCCATTGGGGCAATGGAGAGGGCAGAGGAGTTAGCTTGGAACTTGGGCTGCAGATTGGGCTCCTTGCCTACTGTTTATTTGGGTTTGTCTTTGGCAGTGGTTCGTGTAACAAAGGCATTTGGGACACAGTGGTGGATCGACTCAAAAAAGGTTAGCTAGGTGGAAGAAAGGATATTTAACAAAGGGAGGGAAAATCACTCTCATTCGAGGCACTCTCTAGCCTTCCAACTGACTTCATGTCCTTGTACCTAATTCCGGCACTTGGTGGAGAAGAGGTTGGCAAAGCTCCGAAGAGATTTTTTGTGGGGTGGCATGGGTGTTGAGAGGAAAATTCCCTTAGTTTCTTGGATGAAAGTTTGTGCTCCAGTGTATCATGGGGGCTTGGGAATCAAAGACCTTAAAGCTTTTAATCGGGTTTTGTTAGGCAAATGACTTTGGAGATTCGCTAAGGAGAATCAAGCATGGTGGAAACTTGTTATTGAGGCTAAGTATGGATGTTTGGAGGGTGGTTGGCTTTCCAAGGAGGTGGATGGCCTTTATGGGCTGGGTTTATGGAAAAGTATTAGAAACGGAGGGGCTGATTTGTGGAGTCAGGCTGAGTTTGTGATGGGTTCGGGGGAGAGAATTAAATTTTGGGAGGATGTTTGGATTGATTGGATGACTCTTAAAGAAAAATTTCCTCATCTTACCAAATCACTTCTAACAAGGAGGCATGGGTGGCTGACTTTGTTAGCAACGATGGAAGGGAAGTGTGCTGTTTACCTCTTTTTAGAAGACTGTTCAATGACGGGGAGGTTGAGGAGTTTGCCAGGATGATGGGGATCTTGCAAAATCTCAATGTATCCCTGCAGCGTGATGACGTTGTTAAATGGAAGGCTGGAAATGGATGTGAATTCTGTGAAGTCCTTCTACTTGGTGCTATCTAGAAGGGGAGAAAGAGAGTTTCCTTGGAAGGCTACTTGGAATACAAAAGCACCATTAAAGGCAGCATTTTTTCGTTGGGCAGCAGCTTGGGGGGCTATTTTGACCAGGGGAGAAGCTCAAGAGAAGGGGCTTTCTCATTGCTAATAGATGTGTGATGTGCAAGAGAAATGAGAAAGGCAGTGGATCACCTTTCAACACTGCGAGTTGCAGTTGCGAGGGATTTATGGCAGCTTGTTTTTGCTATTTTTGGCCGCTATTGGGTCTCTCCAAAAACTGTTTTGGAGACTCTTGCTAGCTGGAAAAGTGGTTGTAAAAAGCGATACATTCGCAAAGTGTGGGACGTGATTCCCATTTGTCTATTTTGGTGTATATGGAAAGAAAGGAATAGGAAAATTTTTTGATGGGGTTGAAGCAGCCCTTGTTAGAGCTAGGAGCATTTTTTTGTACTCTTTGTATGTATGGGTGAATGGTCTTACAATCCCTCGTTGGATAACTTTGTAGGTTTTTTGAGTGATATGAGGCTCTAAGTGGCCTCTCTTTTGTAAATGGGTGCATCCCCCTTGGGTGCCATTCTAATACAATTACATCTTACTTATCAAAAATAAAATAAAAAATAAAAATAAAAATCTAAAAAAAAGTGTCCATAATGTGTCTCTAACGTGTCTAGGATGTGTCCGAAATTCAGAAAAATAAAAACAAATTGGACACTCTTTCTTTGCTTGTCCAAACATGTCCGGCAAGTGTCTGACATAGATACGTAAGCCAAAATAGAGTGTCCGTACTTCATAGTCTTTACGTCTTGATAGTTGTAGGGACTGGAGTTCATTTACTATTGCCTCATGATAATTGAAGTTATTTACTCACGCAGTGCTTGATGCCAATTATGGAACAATGTTGGGATGAATACATCTCTCACTCTCTATTTTTTTTCCTTGGACATTATTCAGGTAGATATACCAATTAAATACCTTGGTTTTTTCCTGGAGGATGATGCTGAACTCGAACATATAAGGAGGGTGAGAAATATTTTTCTTATGCATTTCAAACTGTTGTACACAGTCCAATGGTGGCTGCTTTGATTTCTTTCCTTTTTCTTTTCTTTTCTTTTTTTCCAATACAAAAAGTTATGTTTCTTTTTCCAGGAATATGGTGCGGGGCGTATGCTAACAGGGGAAGTGAAGAAGCGACTTATTGAAGTTTTAACAGAATTAGTGGAAAGACATCGTAGGGCTCGGGCTGCAGTGACTGACGAGGTAAGTTACCTTGATGGATTGTTACTTTTAGGAAAACATTGTTAGTGGAATAGATTGAGATGCTTTTAGTCACAGATTCTATAAATGTTGCGTGATTTTTCACCCCATAAATTAAAAGTTGCATTGTTTACAGTTTTTTTGACAGTTTCATTACTTTATGAATTTCTTCTTATAGGATAGAAGCTATTGAATAAAAGAACACATAGGGAAGACATAATTTAAGTTGGATCTATGTTGCAATCATCCATGTCAACTTATGTAAAATCTGTATCTTTCCATTGTAGTTATGTGCATTAGAACACACTTGAAATTGTTTTTCCCTAATTTGTTCTTGCAATATTCAATCTCGCCCTGGCTGATAATATTGAACTAATTTTCGGATGATCGGCAAACGTTTTTATTCTTCAGCATTTTCCTCCAAATGGGTAAGATTAAGCTGAAAGTTGTGTTCTTCAGTATGGGAGAATTGTTGAGGGATGCAAAACATACTTTCTAGCCTTTATAGGCGACAACTATCTATATCATGTTGTCTTTCATTTGGCTTAAAATCATATGAGACACTATTTTACATGACTTGAATTATTGTTGTTGTTATTATTATTACAATGATGATGGATAAGTAATATTCTAAGAAGCATAGATATGTCTTGGAGGCCACAGTGTCGGTATTTGACACGCCTGGGACACAGACACGTGTCCGACACATTACAATTGAGTATCAAATTTTTTTTTTCAAAATTTCGAACACATCTCTGACCCGGCAGGACATGCTAGACATGATGGCGGTAAAGGAAGAGACGAAGATGAGTGTTAATAAAAAAAAAAAAAATTGATTAAGAAGGTAAGGAAAGAGAGAAGCGAAGAGGTTTAGTTGTTGGTGCTTGTGTGATCGCGATTTGAGAGAAGTATTTTCTTGTTCCATCGGTACCTCTCCCTTTTGCTCTCTCTCTCTCTCTCTCTCTCTCTCTCATCTCATCGTCGAGTGGGTTCCTGATCCCCTTGAGTTTTGATGACATGCTCCCCCTCACCCTCTTCATTGTTTACGTGTCCCCTTACTAGAATCACTTCCATGGAGTTTTCTGTTTAAATTATTTATAAGAATGTTCTTCATTTAACTGAAATTGAAACTGGAGGCTCATTATTCCACTAAACCTCCTAATTGAAGTGACCTAACAATATGAGAATCAGGATACTTCTATAGCTAATATGGATTACCAGATTTACTTTGTAATGTAGCTGGTGTGTTAGAGAAATGACTGAAATATGTTATAAGATCGTGTACTCAAATTACCATTCTATAATCATGTGCTCAAGCAATAACAGGCCTGGCCCACTTATTATCACTTAGATACATTTAGAAAATATGGCTGTTTGGAAAAAGAGCTCTGATTGCATCATCCATAGGAATTTAAGCTAGCTCATCCTTGGTATCTAATTGTAGAACATTGCCACAGGGCATGTAAGGTCATTTATTTTATCATTAATTTATCTGCTGCACAAGCCAAGATTTTGGTGAGGTATGTAGCTAGGCCTCCATGGCGACAAGGTGAATTTAGTGGATGGCTCGAGACAGATTTGTCCTGCAGTACCATAGTGGCTGCCCCCATAGTTGCACATTATGGTACCTATGAGTTTCTTCTTTTAACTTCTTTCTGCCAGCTACATCATTGTTCAACTTCATGTCTGTTGTACATGAAACACAGTCTGCTTGTGCTGCCATGCTTATTGTATCCTGTCCTTCTATCCCAGTAAGTTTTCTTTATTGTGTATAAATTTGAAATCCAAATTTGTTCTTAAACAATTTTTTAGTGCTTTATGAGTTTATTCGGTTAATCTTCGAATTTTGTTCTTTAGAAGGGACAATCAATTGGACATTATTAATCACTGGACTTCTTTGAAATGTTTTCTTGAATTTGTCGTCTGAATCAGTAACAATAAACACCCTTTATCAGGTGTACCCTAATAGAATGAAGTATTGCTCCTTTGTTTTATGCAGTTTATGACTATGATTTCTTTGGATTAAAGTTTACCTTGTTTGTTTATATTGTTACACCCTTAATTGGGCACTCCCTAATAGAAATCTTGGTCCTTTGTTCTATGCAGTTTATTTAACTATGATTTCTTTACATTAAAATTTACCTTACCTTTTCTTATCTTCTCTTATGAAACTATAGTCGAGGCTGTCTCTGCTCTGTTACTTATTTCTTTAAGATAGTAGTAACCTGCTGGTACGAAATTGGGGTTATATATAATAATCTGTCTTTATTCTATTTCAGATGGTGGATGCATTCATGGCAGTGAGACCTCTCCCCAATATGTTCAACTAAATTGGATGCATTCATGGCACTGATTCTTAAGGGCCTCTCCTTTAAGAATTTTTGTGGATTTTTTTTTTCACTTACACTTGTTCCCTCCGTTTTAGTCAATTGTCAACTTCTAGGAAGCCTTCCTCCTCTCTCATAGTAATTTTTTTTTTTAAAAAAAAAAGGGTAAAAAAGACATTAGCTTCAGGAAATTGTACACTGCTACAAATTTGCGGTCAATTGGGATCTATTTCTGCTATAGATACTGAAGATGTTCAAGATTTAGAATTGTTAGAACGAGCTAATTCGAAAACCAACATGGGTGAGAGTTGCTCGTAGTATTGTTACTGTTTGAAAAATCATTTTGTAATTTATATGTTTGCTAATTTCATCTTACCATGATTATAGATCTCAAGTATTTCCTTAATATAATGATTTTATGAAGAGTTACAAATATATGTTGGGACAATATATTAACTGAGATAATGTTTTTAAATTTTCATTCTTTGAACGAAAAATTGGCTTTGCCATGGAGTGAAGATTTGACCAACTAGTTTGGACTGGCTAATATTTCTGGTGTCGCAGATTGTTCATTGTTGAAAGTGAGACGAGTTTCTGTATGGGAATGAGGCTTGAATCTTTGTGGATGCAAAAAAAGGTACAGTGGTAAGATAGTATAAATTTAACATGTTTTATATTGTAGCAATCAACCGTTGTCTCAAATTTTGATATGCAATATCACGAAGTTTTACCAGTATACTTTTCTTGGTGGATGGATGATGCTGCACTTTTTGGCTCTCGCGGAGGTTATTGAGAACTCCAAACTCCGTTGTTTGAGGAACACTCAAAAGACGATCAGAGGACCACCGGATTGGCTCCGGCGGTAGCCGTTCTGATGCTTAAGTTAATAAAACTGAATTGAAAGACCGTAATGTAAGCCAAAGAATGAGCATGAAAATAAAGCGTACCTTTAAAGTTTAATTTATAGGCAGTAACTTTCCTAAGTTGATTAGGATTCGGAGCCATGAATATAAGGATCTGATCATCGGAAATAGTAGTTATCTTGTGGAATATTGCACGTGAAGAATATTCCGGGAATGGTAGTTTCCTTATCGAATACTGCTTCCTTATACTCTACTCAGTAGGGTGTTAAGGCGGTAATGAGCTCTGAATCACGGAAAGTGCTCTGAAAGCTCGTGCTTAGACTTATAAGTTTTGTAAGTAGATTTGCTCTGAAAGGCCCATGCTCGGATCAATGAGTTCTGGGGGATAATTACTTGAGCCTGCCTTGAATGAACGAGTCTGTTCTGAAGGTCAGAGACGGTCGAGCTTTGTAATTACATGTGTCAGACGGTGACTGGTTCTGTTGGTTTGTGGTATATCAATGGGGATGGTTTCAGTGCCTGGATAAGTCATTGTTTGGACTCTGTTTAGGAAGCCATGGTTGCTGTGAATTTATACGGGAGTCGGAAGCTGTTTGTCGGATAACCATTTATGCTGCAACTATTGTTCACTTCTTGCCAACATACTTGAAACTTTTTTTTTTAATAAAAAAATGAAATAACACAAATGCACCTGGTTTGGACTTGAATGTAATGACTTTCTTATATGCAAAGATAATTGAGTAATTTTATTTTTAAAGTAAATTTTTTATTTGAGAAGTTTAGTCAATTGTTAGGATTAATGATATTAAATTCCATTAACTCTCCTTTTCCTGGATTTCAATGGGGCCTTGAATCCTACACTTCTCTCCAGAAAAAAGGAACTGCTCTACCCTCCATAAATGAAGAGTTAATGTCAAAAGTAGAGTTCTTCTAGTCCAAAAAAGGGGTAGTAATTTATTTTATAATTTTAAAAATAAAATAAAATACAAGTGGATTGTAAAATCTGAATTCTCCGTAGGTTATTTTCATAAATGCATCCAAATATTTATGCTCAAATGATAAACATGTGTATATATAAGCAATAATGTACACGCATATCCATAGCCGTGCATTATTTATACACGTATATGTCTATATAGGTTATTTTCCAAGTTTTAGTGAATTATTTTCAAAGTTTTAATTAAGACAAAATCCTCCAAGTGGACACTTGTGACTTCTTGTATCTAACTGAACTGAAGCAGTAGCTTCAAAAAAACATGTCAGGCCAAATGAGCTAAACACAACCCCAAGCTCTGTTGGAACTTCAATTCAGGGCAAGATTTTCCCAACCGAGCTCGGCCTGGCCCCAACTCTTTTTTTAGCTCTGCCTGAAATTCGAAGAATAGCTTTAAATTAGAATTCATGGGATTTTAGCCACCCTTGAAATCCACCAAAACGAATAATTTCTTTCAAGAAAAATAAACTGATTTTTTTTCTTAGTTAATTATTACAAGATTCTTCATATAATGTCTAAGACAAAACATTGGAACTCTAAAAGTACATAATTTTTTTTGAATTATTTGAGATCAAGTCCCAATTGATGAGTTATCGTTTACTGATAATTTTTTATATAACAATTTTACCCTTTTATTCATGTAATAAAATCACAAAACTGTTGGGGAAAAAGATCAAAATGAGTTGGTCAAAACTTCTTTCTTTACGTTACAAATTGGAGTTTGAGTCTCATGTTCGCTCACATACACACACTTGTACTCAAAATAAATGAAAAAAAAAAAAAAAAACGATTGTCCCTGTGTAACTGCAAAAAAAGAAACACCAATGCGGTGAGGTTTTGCCCAAGTCGACTATGCCCTTACTTTCAGTCATATATTGTGAATTCGAAGTGGTTTGATGCAAGAGAGCCAGAGGAGAACAAGAGGTTTGGGATGGCTCTTGCCATATTCGATGAGGATACTCCAGATCGATGGGTAAAAGTGGCAGCCATGACCATGATACCTGGAAAGTAGGTGTTCGATGTCATGAGGCAATAAAAAGGTAGATGTGAATAATATTGAAGCTGGGTTGGTTCCTCTTTCACATTGGAATTTGTGGGTTTGATGCATTTAGAAAGAGGACTCAAAAGTAGAATATTAACGGCAGGCCGCATGGATAGGGAAGCGGAGCCTGAATGGAATTAATTTTGTTAACTGCAACCCAAGCATTCTACTCACGTTTTCGTCTTCAAACGCGCTGAGGCTTAGGCTTAGGCTTAGGCTTAATCAGATAACTCATTCCGATCCATGGAGTTTTTTTTGTCTCACACATGTTTTTTAAAATAATATTTTTTATTTTAAAATTATTTTAAAAATATTTAGAAGATTTATATTCGTGATAAAGACATGATTACAAAATATACTTTTTAAATGTATTTTTATGTTAAATGCGCATGAAAGATTTCTAATAAATTGGGTATATCTTCATTAAATAATTCGTACCAATACATAGGTGTATATATAGGAAAACTACAAATAAGAAAACTACATCAATTAAGCCTAAACACACAAAATTAGGGAATTACAACTAATATTCCTAAAATCTAGTCCTAAAATATATACAATAAATATAGAATACAAAGATATTCTATATTCTTGCACACCCTCCCTCAAACTCAAGGGGTTTTGGATGAAAACACCGAGAGTTTGCCAAGAAGGAACCGAAAGCGAGTAACAGTGTGAGTCTTCGTGAAGAAATCAGCAAGTTGGAGCACAATGGAAACGAACGAAAGGGAGATAGAGCCAGACTGCAAATGGTGACGAACAAAATGACAATCAATCTCAATATGGTTAATGCGTTCATGAAACACTGTATTGTGGGCAATCTGGATAGTACTTTTGTTGTCATAGTAGAGAGGAGTTGGAGAAGACTGACAAACTTCCAAATCAGACAAAAGACCACGAAGCTAAACAATTTCAACTGTAGCATGTGCCATAGCACGGTACTCGACTTCAGCAGTAGAACGGGCAACCACACTTTGCTTCTTGCTTTTCCAAAAAAATAAGAGAATCACCAAGAAACAAGCATAGACCAAAAGTGGACTTGCGATCAGTGACATCATTAGCCCAATCAGAATCAGCATAAGCAACGAGTTTCAAAGAGGAAGTAGAAGATAAAAGCAAACCCTGATAGATAGTGCTACGAAGATAGCGCAGAATGCGAACCAAGGCAGCCTAGTATAGGGGAACGAGGAACAGAGACAAACTAACTAATGATATGGACAGCATAGGCAAGATCAGGACGAGTGATAGTGAGGTAGACCAAGCAGCCAACAAGTTTCCTGTACAAAGTGGGATCATCCAGAGGGACACCATCAGTAGAATTCAGTTTCACATTCAGCTTAATTGGAGTGTCAGAAACCTTAGAATCGGTCAAGCCAGCCTGATGAATAACCTTATTAGCATACTTAGCCTGTGAAAGAAAGTAGCCCTTGGGAGAATAGGCCACTTCAATATTAAGAAAATATCGCAAAAGACCTAAGTCCTTCATTTCAAAAGTGCGAAAAAAATGCTGCTTAACGAGAGTGATGGCAGAAGAATCAGAGCCAGTGATAATCATATCATCCACATACAGTAATAAAGCAACAAATCTAGAGGAGGTGTGAAAAAGAAACAAGGCAGAGTCATAAGCACTGGAAAGAAAACCAAGCTGAGTAACAGCTGTTTGAAAGCAGTCATACCAGGTTGGTGGAGACTGTTTCAAACCATAAAGGGCACGACGAAGACGACACACCTGACCGGAAGAATGAGGCAATCTTGGTGGAGGGCGCATATAGATTTCCTCAGTAAGATAGTCGTTAAGAAAGGTATTCTTAACGTCCATTTGATAGAGGGGCCAGAAGTGAATGGCAACAACTGAGATCAATGTACGGATAGTGGTCATTTTGGCAACAGGGGCAAATGTCTCCTCATAGTCAAGACCATATTCTTGAGAAAATCCCTTAGCAACATGTCGAGCTTTGTAACGCTCAAGAGAGCCATTAGAGTTTGTCTTGACTTTAAAGACTCATTTACAGCCAATCAGATTTTTACCAGCAGGCAAAGACACTAACTCTTAAGTGGATGTCTTGTGTAAGGCATCCAACTCTTCAGCCATAGCTTGGACCCAATAAGGATTTTGACAAGCTTCCTTATAAGATTGTGGTTCTGAAAAATAGTGAATAACAGACAAGAAAGTACAGTAGGAAGGAGAGAAACAAGTGTTAGAAAAATCAAGCAATTTTACTAATGGCTGGCGATGGCGAAGAGGATATCGGTGGGGAGCAAGATCAGTGTCTTTAGAAGTGGAAGGAACAAGGAAAGAGATATCTGGCGGGGAAGTGGTGGGCGATGAGAGGAGATAAGTAAGGGAGGAGACGAAGGAGGACTAGTTGACTCAGTAGTGACCGAAGGACTAGTGGCCGCAAGGGTGACTGTAGAACCAAGGGGTTCAGGAAGGGACTCAATAATGACTATAGAGACTCATCGGAAGATACATCAGAGAACAGACCTGGCACTTAATTTGGTTCTATCTTTCCGAGGAAGTAGAACAAAGCAAGCACAGCCCAAAAATGCGAAAAAGAGAGTAATTAGGTACTTCAGAATACAGAGCTTCATAAGGGGAACGACCAGAAAGAATAGGAGTAGGCATTCTGTTTAGAAGAAAGGTAGTAGTAAGAACAGCTTCACCCCAAAAATGTGCTGGAACAAAAGCAGAAAGAAGAAGAGATCGCGTAGTGTCAAGAAGATGACGGTGTTTGCACTCAGCCCTACCATTTTGTGCAGGAGTATCGGCACAAGAAGATTGATGAATAGTACCTAATAAAGCATGTATTCACAGAGTTCTGTTTTAAAGTACTCCCTACCCAAGTTAGACCAGAATACTTTGATAACACATCCAAACTGAGTGAAAATCATAGACTGAAAATCACAATAAATTTGGTAGAAATCAAACTTATGTTGCATAAGAAAAGTCCAAGTATAACGAGTACAGTCATCAACAAAGGAAACATAATAAACAGAACCACCTTTGGTAGCAACAGGAACAGGTTCCCAGACATCAGAGTGAACTAAAGAAAAATGTGTATTAGAAATTGAAGTACTTCTATTAAACGGTAAAGCTGTCATTTTAAAAAGTTTACAATCGCGACACTCGAAAAGTTCACTAAGTGAAACTTTACCCAAAAGACCAGACTGAACTAAAGATCGTAAACAATCAACAGACAAATGACCTAACCGCGAATGCCATAAGTAAAACTGTCTAGACTGAGAGTCTAACTGAAAAGAAGAAAGAGCAGATGAAGAAACAGTAAAAGGAAGATGTAAATTTTCCACCACATATAGATCCCCAACTCTACGTCCGGTCCCAATCTGCTTCTTGGACAACCGTTCCTGCACAGTACAAATAGAAAAAGAAAAAATGACATCAAAACCAGAGGCATCAAGTTGACTAATGGAAAGGAGATTGAAAAATAAATGCGGAACATAAAAAACAAAAGGAATTGTCATTGCAGATTTGTCTAAGAGTAAGACAGAACCAATAGATAAGACAGGCATGCGAGATCCATTGGCAGCACTAACAGTAATGGGAGAGGGGGTGGGATACAGTTGTGTAATAAAGAAAGATAGGGAGTCATATGATAGGAAGCACTAGAATAAAAAATCCAGACTAGGGGAGAGATACCTGAGGAAGACACAAGCAAACCTGAATGAAGAGATAGGGCAGAAGCAGAAGTAGAAGGCTAGGTGGCAGAAGACACAAGGTGCTGGAGCTGAGCAATCTCAGCACTCAAGGAAGCAATATCAGAGGCACTAACTAAAGAAGATGCTGTGTAAGCTGCTGGAGACCGAGAAGTATGTGAAGCAAGGGCTCAAAACTGTGTGGAGGACTACTGAGAGGAAGTGGGCGGACGTCCCTTCTTGGGACAATTATACTTCCAATGGCCCTTTTGATGACAAAAAAACACACTCATCTGAGGGTAGTGAGACCCTCTTAGGCTTGCCAGTGGACTGAAGCGGATTAGTAGGAGGAGTGGGCAGTAGAGCTGGCTGGGCAAGAGCTAAAAAGACAGAAGGAGATAAAGACAGATTGCCTGTCTTCAGTCGGGTTTCCTTAGAAAGAAGTTCACAAACAATAGCATCCACAGAGGGAAAAGGAGACCGGTGAAGAATGCCACCACGAATCGCCTCAAATTGAGAAGAGAGGGCAGTTAAGAACTGTACTAAATGACCATCCTCTTGAAACTTCAGATAATTATCAAGTACACTTATACTAGAGGGCTCCATCATAGCAAGTTGATCCCAGAGACTAGTCATCTCAATAAAGAAATCTTGAATAGACTTGTCTCCCTGACGGGCACCTTGAATGGCTGTCTCTAATTCATACCGTTTGGCAAAGTTGGACTGTTGATAAACACCAAGTAAGTACGTCCACACATCTTTTGCCATGGAGTACTTAGAAAACATCATCCCAATCTAGTCATCCATAAAGTTGTGGAACCAAGTCAGAATCTGAGCATTGTCACAATCCTAAGTTTCATATGCAGCCTCATACCCCTCTTTATTGGGGTCTGATGGACGAAGGATAGAACCAGATACATAACCCCACTTTTTGCGGCCAAGTATAAAATTTTGCATAACACTAGCCCCCAATAGGTGTAATTGGCACCATTAAGTTTGCAACTAATTGCCCGAATTTTATCCCCAGTCATTGTAATGGAAGTGTAATAACAATTGGGGTATTCTAAATGAACTGTAAATTCTAGGGACAAACTGTAATAAAGAGAAAAAGAAAGCTGCGGCTAGAAAAGCGGCAGCAGAAAAGTGGCACACAGAAAGAAAAGAAAAATAAATGGCAGCGCAGAAGTAGAGAACAGGGAAAGAAAGAAGAAAAGGAAGAAAAAAGAAAGAAACAAAGAAAAGTGGCACTAGAGCATGAAAGAAGCGGCGCAGCAGAGGGAAAAAAAAAGAGAGAGAGAGAGAGAGAAAGAGGAAGCGGCGTGAAGCAAAAAAAAAGAAAAGAAAAAGTGGCTGGGAAAGAAGAGAGAAAAAAATGGCTGACCAGAAAGAAAAGAAAAGGAAGAGAAAAAAACAACTAGGGTGCAAGGCAAAGAAAAGAAAAGAAAAAAGGTGTTTGGACAAGCGATTGCGTAGGGCTGCAAAGCGAAGGATCAGAAAGAGAAGAAAAAGCAGGCGCTGGGCAGAATAAAAAAAAAAAAAAAGAAAGAAAAGAAAAAGACGAAAGGCGGAACAGGAAAAGAAGAAAAAAGAAACGGCTTGAAAGGTAGGGGCGGCGGTTGGGAAAAAGGCAAGGAAAGAAAAGACTGAGCGGCGCTAAGGGAAAAAAGAAAAAAAGATCCAGCGGTGGCTGAACCAACGGCGGTTGGGCAGTTGCGGCTGATGTTCGAACCAGAACCAAAGAGAAATTAAACTAGAGAAAAATCAGACCAAGGAGAGAGAAACTCTGATACCATGAAAGATTTCTGATAAAATGGGTATATCTTCATTAAATTATTCGTACCAATACATATGTGTATATATAGGAAAACTACAAATAAGAAAACTACATCAATTAAGCCTAAACACACAAAATTAGGAAATTACAACTAATATTCCTAAAATCTAGTCCTAAAATATATACAATAAATATAGAATACAATTCTCATTAGTAGAAAGAGTGGTATCTACTAGGGTTTTTTTTTTTTTTTTTTTGAGAAATATTTTTGTCAACAAAATAGTAAGGAACTTGTTGAGTTATAATATTTTAGGTTGAACCGTGTGCTTATTAAGCACTTTGTGAAGGACCTATTACTGAACCTCTCCTCCCTCCTTTTTCTTTTCTTTTTAACATTATAGAAAAATAAACACAAACAAATACACAACCTATAAGTAGCAAAATTCTCTATTATTTCTTCAAATCTATCAAATTTATCTTAATATTTTTATTAATTGAACAAATATTGAATTTATTTTGAATAATTGAAATATTATTTTATATCCAAAAAATTTGAAATATTATAAATAATATTTTTAAATTATTATGAATAATTATATTGTGGGAGCCCATGTTTTAAATATTGTTTGGACATCACTTTATTTGTACATATACCTTAATTTTTTTGAATTATCAAAGATAATAATTTAATCTCAAATTTCTATACCAAATTTACATTACAAATGATGTCACAAAATTGAAAAACACAGCATTACTTTTTTTCTTTTAACAACTCCCAACTTAAGAATTATCTTAATGTTTTTTCGTAGAAGATAGGAAGAAACTTTATTAGGAAATCAATCAAGGTCATGAGGCCTGCATTAGCGAAAGAGGAAAGACTTTTCTCCAACACACATCTAAACCTCTTTTTTTAAGGGAAAACTTTAACAATCCATGGGCAAACCCATTACAAATACAAGAAACATAAATAAAATGACATGAAAGTAAAGCAGAATCTAATCGAAGTACGTCCTGTACAATGACATCTCTTCCACAGTCCGGGAGCTTATCATTTGCAAATTCATGAATAATGACTTGAGTTTCACCCTCAACCTCCACTGTCGAATATCCGTAAGCCCAAGTAGTCTCCATCACTTTTTAGATTGCTAAAGCTTCAACCATGGTAGCTGTCACGGGATAACTTTTTGCTTCACAGCAATGACACTCCAATGATGGCGTTGCCTCTGCAACCAGCTCTCAAACTCATAAGGCAGCACACATACACAGTAAACACAACACAACACACTCGTTTATAGGAAAAACACTCCCAATCCTTTATATTGACATCAATTAGATTACAAAGGTATACAAATCTGACTAAAGGCTCTCTTTCTCTTCAATTACAGGGCCTTGGTGTGCTTAAATACACAGAGAAGATAACGGTTGACACCCCCAACCACCCAAGGGTTTGCTGGACAAGTCTAGGCGCGCCACTTGTGGCATAAAAGTTATCCAAAACTACTCCTACCTTGCTACGCGCCCCCAAGACTGCCACCTGTGTGGTGCAGTTGAAACTACTGCAGACCACTACCTTCATGGAGGAGAGTTTCCAGTCCACTTGCTTGCAACTATTGTGCTAGCACATCACGCACATGTATTATATATATACTCACATGTCTTATATACACACACATCTGATATGCACATAACTGACTTGCTTACGTGTCCACGCATTGAGCAAACTACCTTTGTGTATGGTGGACTGCACCCAACTGCTTACATGTTGGGGTGCACCCATGCCATGCTGTCAAGTCACTTTGTCCCGCACATGCCATGACACTCCTTCAATTAACCTTCAGCTGTCATAGTTGTTCCTACATTGCCACTATAGTTCAGCCACTGAGTCATATCAAACCCAATCGCAATGCCACCGAGCCATGCCTTATGTTCCACCCCAATCCAAATAGCCAACACCGATGGGTCCATAGGGCTTGGGCAAGCCATGCCGTGCTAAGGCTTGCCTAGACATGCTGCTTTCATGCCTTGGGGTGGTAGGGAGGAAAACCCCCTATATATGTCTTAGGAACAATTGTCGGTCCGACAAAAATGACCATGACCTCTTGCATTTAAGGTCTTCACCACCTTGCTTGCCTGACTTGGATCATGACTTGGTGCAAGGTGCCACCAAGTATGTCCATGATGGCTAAGCTTACTTAGGGTCTGACAAGCCTTCCCCACCAAGGTAACCCAACATCCTTGTTGGAAGAGACTCCAAGTACTGCTCGATCACCTTCTCAAATTTTCATAGCATCGTGTCTTTCTCCCACGTTGCTTCTTCTGTCCCTTTTCCTTTTCACTTGACCAAGTAGTAAGTCTTTCTATTCTTCTTACTCATTCCCTCGATCCTGTGGTCCAATATGGCCTCGGCCATATCTGTGTATTGCTGTCTGATAGTTGGAGGTGCTCGTGCCTGACTGGTTCTTGAAGAATCAGTTAGGTCCTCATTATACTTTTTCAGAAAGCTTGCATGGAATACTAGATGCAACTTGAGTTAGCTGGGTAAGTCCAACCTATACGCCAATCTTCCAATCCGTCTGGTGATAACAAAGGGCCTATCATATCGTTGAATAAGCCTCTTGTGAGCAGTTTTTCGGCTTATTTTCTTCTAGATTTGAGGGGTGAGTTTCAGCATCACTCTATCCCCCTAAATCAAACTCCCCGATCTACGACTCTCATTATCCCACTTATTGATCCTCTTTCCAGCCTTTACCAAGCAATCTCTAGCTTCTTCAGTCCTTTCCTGCTACAATCTAGCAAACCGATATGCAGCAAGGCATCGACCTTGGCAACTTCATGCGGTGTGAGAGGCTGTTGGCCCGTTGCCAACTCAAAAGGGGTTTGACCAGTGGAAGCGCTCTGCTGTAAATTGTAGTAGAACTGTGCCACATCGAGCAAGTCAACTCAGTTCTATTGATTTGCTGTCACATAATGCCTCAAGTATTCCTCAAGCATAGCATTCACCCTTTCTGTCTGTCCATTAGTCTGTGAGTGATTGCTAGTTGAGAAGTTCAGCTTTGAACCCATCATCTCGAACAAAGCTTTCCAAAACCTTCCCGTGAATCGGGCATCTCTGTAGCTAACAATGTCTAGAGGAAGCTCCCAATGTTTTACAACATGCTTGAAAAATAGTTGTTCTGTGATCTCAGTAGAATAAACTTTAGGAGCTAGCACAAAAGTGACATACTTCGAAAATATGTCAACCACAATAAAAATTGAAGTAAAGTTGTTAACCTTTGGCAACCTATTGATAAAATCCATAGAAACACTCTCTTAAGGTCTGTTGGGAATTGGGAGTTGTTCTAAGGTACCCGTCGTCTTCTTCCTTTCGATTTTGTCCTACTGGCACACCAAAAAGGTCTGCACAAAAAATTCAACATTAGCTTCCATTCGAGGCTAGTAATAGCTCTCAAACAATAAGGCAAGAGTCCGCTCTTGGACTGGATGTCTTGCGCAAAGAGAATCGTGAGACTCTTTCAGTAGCAATTGTTTGATGCCTCCAAACTTAGGGACATATGGTCTTCTTCCTTTAGCATAGATGACACCTTCCTCTATCCAAAACCGTCTTGTGATACCATTCTGGACTTGCCTCAAGAGTAGGCTAGTCACAGGTTCGTTTTCTGTCTAGATTTTGATCTTTTCCAACACATCTCCAGTAATAAGGCTTAGTGCTGCAATGTTCTCTTCCACAATCGGCTTTCTACTAAGAGCATCTGCAACCTGATTTACACTACCTAGTTTGTACTAGATTGTATAGTGGAACTGCGCCATGAAGTCCTGCCACCTTGCTTGCTTCGGGGTCAGCTTCTTCATGGTTTGAAAGCAACTAGTGGCCACATTATCCGTCAGAATGAGGAAATGTTTGCCTAGTAGGTAATGCCTCCAAGTATTGACATAATGTACCACTGTTATCATCTCCTTCTCGTGCACCAAATATCATCTTTCAGTGTCACTCAACTTCCTACTTTAGAAAGCCACTGGATGCCCATCCTACACTAAGACACCTCTAATAGCAAAATCAGAAGCATCAATTTGCACCTCAAAAGGCAAATCAAAATTAGGAAGTTTCAAAATAGGGTCACTAGTCACTGCCGCCTTCAAACGATCGAATGCCTCTTAGCATTCATGAGTCCACTTCCATGTTATGTCCTTCCATAAAAGGTTTGTCAAAAATGCCACCTTCTTGGAATAGTTGACGAACTTTTTGTAGTAGTTGGCCGCCCAAGAAAGATCGAAGTTTTGTCACTTTAGTCGGCACTAGCCATTCAAAAATGGCAACAATCTTCTTTGGGTCCATCCGAACAGTACCCCCAGAAATAATATGACCAAGGAATATGATTTCCTTCTAGCCAAACTCGCACTTCTCAGGCTTTAGGTATAGTTTTACTTCCCTCAACTTAGTTAATGTTAGTCTTAAATGATCAACATATTCTTCTAAGGTTTGACTAAAAACAACTATATCATCCAAATATATGACAATAAAGCGATCAATGTATTCCCAGAATACGTTATTCATCAAAGTACAGAAATTTACAAGAGCATTAGTTAGGCCAAATGGCATGACCAAGTACTCATAAAAGCCATATCTTGTAACACAGGTTATTTTAGACTCATCCGCCTCTGCAATTCTGACTTGATAATACCCAGACCTCAAGTCGATCTTGGTGAAGTATACAACTTTCCCAAGTTTGTCAAACAACTTATCAACTGTAGGGACTGGGTAGTTGTTTCTGACTGTCACCTTGTTGAGAGCTCTGTAATCAACACAGAGCCTAAGGGAACCATCCTTCTTATTTTGGAACAGAACAGGAGCACCATATGGTGCTTTAGAGGGCTAGATAAAGCCAGCTTTCAAAAGATCAGTGAGTTATTTTCTCAACTCAACAAGCTTAGAGGGAGCCATATGATAAGGGGTTTAGCAGTCGGAACTAACTCAATCTAGTGGTCAATCTCCCTTCTTGGTGGTAATCTGGGCGGAAGATGATCTGGCTTCACATCCTAGAACTTGTCAAGCAACTTTTGTACAGGTTCGGGTATAGGCTGCAAGTTTTCTTTTGTTTCTTACTCAAATAGCATGGCCAGATAAGTCACTTACCCCTTTCTGAGTTCATTTTTAAGTTGTAGTGCTGACATTGTCATGCCCCAAATTTTCGAAAACCAGGGGGTGAATGTAACGAAACTAAAAGAAAATGAAATGAAAGATAATCTAACGAATTTAATTAAACATGCATTCTTTTTCATCAACATATAAAAGTATAAAGCTCCCTTAAATATATCGTTCACATGTCATTTGGGCTTAAACCCTTACATCTCAAAACGTGCCCCACGGGCCAAATATAGTTCCAAGTTCTTTCCTCCATTAAGATATCATCGAGTCTCATGTAGCAGGGGCGTCATCTGTAATATGTTATCCCACGAATGGGTCAGCTCAACTGCTGGTATAATATGATGCTAATGCAAGGAACAAAATTAAGGCGTGGCATGTGCAATTGTACATTTATATCTACATGTTATTCAATATCATCATACAATGCACTGACAAGATTCAAAACACATTTATACAAACTTCATACTACCTCCTTGAATTCATTTATTCGATGTTATGCAAATATGTGTGACACACCCATGCCACTCTATGCCATACCCATGTCTCGTTTTCGGAATACATCCGATGGAACCTGAGTACCAATGCCCGTTTACGGAACACATCCGATGGATTCTGGGCACCAATGCAATGTCTCATTTTTGGAACACGTCCGATGGAACTTGAGTACCAATACAATGTCTCGTTTTCGGAACACATCTGATGGAACCTGAGTACCAATACAATGTCCAATTTTGGGTCTTTCACCATAGGATCTACACCCTCATAATGCATAGCACCACGTGCTCAACCCACACTATGCTTTCAATGAATCACACCATGCCAATATGCCTTGATTCCACCATGCAATAATACAATCTCAAATAAGCAATTTACCAACATATGGAGCATACTTTTAAACAATGTATTCTACTTAAAGCAATCACAGCATCTGAGTTATAAAACCTCTTCCACATGAAAGTATACAATACATGATCAACATAAATACATACTCAAGTCATGTGTTCACAATCTTAACAACTCTCCAAAAACATAAATCACGTACAACACCAACACATAGAACAAATCATATCTCCATGGAGCAACAAGAAACACATAAGCAACATAAACAATCAACTAAAGGTTTCTTTTTAAAGCAACATTCCTTATGTGATTTTCTAACATCAAATAAACATATGATTCATTCAATCAACATGCGAATCATTCCTAACTTAATCCTATTCTTTACTTAGCAAAATATCATACCTGATGGGTTTGTCTCAACCCTAGGAAGTCGTACCCACTGCATAGCTAAACTAAACAGTGAGAATGTAGAAGGTCAGGCCGTCTTCTCCTTACCTTTCAATGTCCTTAAAATCATGAAATGTAACTCAGTTTATTGCCACTTGAATTATGCTATTCATCAAATTTTATGTCTTTATTTCATGAGTTTCTATTTTGCTAAAATAGACTCTATCGTTGAGTCTGGAACGTCGAAGAAAGTCAGTTTAGGCTTCCGCGGAATTCAATTTGGACTTCTGTACTAAAAAGGGAAAAACGGTCATTTTGCACTTTTACGGGTTCTTACATCTCGAGACCTCATTTCACAAATTGGACTCCACGTTTGAGTCTGGAATGATCAAAATAATAAAAATTCACTATTTTTTTACTTTAATCGGAGTTTGTTTGATTGCTTTTTGACTCAGTGGTATTTTTATAATTTTCTTTTATTTTTAATTAATTAATTAATTAATATTTTATTCAGGGGGGTCAAACTATAATTATTTAAAAGTTCTGGGGTCAATTTAGAATTTCTTAAAGTTGTGGGGTAAAATCAGAATTCCTGATTTTCCTATTCTCAATCTGAATAGCCAAACAATAGCTAAGTCCCAAAACAGGTATAGGATATCTCTATCCCTATTTCAATTTCAATTCTCAATTTCCTAAACCTGTAGCCAAACATCCCTAATTCATTTTTAATTTATAACATGTATCTGACACGTGTAGGGTGGGTCGGGTCTAACCCAACCCGAACTGATCCGAACCCGACCCGAACCGAAACCAAGACCCGAACAGTTCTTTTTCTTTCCCGATTTTTCAGTAGGTTTTCGAAGGGGTTCCGGAGTCTTCTCCGGCGTCGGCGACACTGTTCCGATCAGATTTTCCCCATTTTTCAATGTGGTTTTCTTCGATTTTTCCCAAGGATCTCATATCCAAGCTCGGTTTTGGATTTCAATTACTGTATCACCACGAATAAAGGGTCAAACCTCTCCGGTCAACTTTTCGGCCAACCATCTCTTCTCATTTTCGTGACTGTTAAGTTACTGTTTGAACCCCATTTTAATCCCAACGTGTTTCTGCATCAATGGGGATCATTTTCCCAATATTCAAACAAAGTTTTAAACACAAAAGCTATAGAACCCGTATTATTGTTCAAACCTGCAACTCCTATTTTTCCTTTCATTTTTCAACCATTTCAGTTGGTTCTTTTTGCATTAGGTTTCATATTTCAAGCTCTACCAGGCCCTACAATCAGACTTACTATTCATACTCTAAAAAAAAATTAAAAGCAGAAATGAACCACTTACCTATTTTTTGACTTTTTCAGGTGCAATCTCTCCCTTCCTCTACTATTCCAACCCTTGGTTCAAGCTTCTGAACTTCTCCCAATGCTCACGACCTCTCTAGCTCAACCTCTCTCTTTCTGATTTCTTTTCTAACCAATGCACACTTACACATATACACATCAAACACGGCTGCCCCTCTCTCTCTCTCTACTTTCCTGACTTCCCACTGCACTGATTTCCTCTTATTTTCTTTCTTTTCAAGATGCATTAAATGCATTGCTTATGGGTTTGGTTTTCCATATATATATATATATATATATATATATACATTTCACATCACACACACACCACACACACGCACAACCGACCTTACACACACACCACTTGCATACACAGCTGTCATGCACACCATATGTATACATATATATATATATATATTTAATTTCATGTATATATATATATACATATACTTATATACATAGATAATGCACATTTCATACATACCCGCATATGTTCAATATATATATATATATATATATAATATTCATTCCAAAAAAAAAAAAATTCTGAGTGTTTACAGACACCATCTTCACTACACTTCTGGCCTTGCTTAAAGAAACAAAACAAGGACTTGGTAAGTCCATGATGGAAAGACCCTGCAGATGAGGTATAACAGAAACCTTTTCCTTTGTAAGAAATCCAACCCAAGGATTACCTGGAAATCATTCAAGGGGACCACCATAAAGCTGCATTGGCCTCGCCAATCGCCAACTTTTAAGGGAACATCTTTAGCCATTCCACCAACTGGCTTTGCTTCTAAATTTATGGCTTTGATTCTACTAGAATCACTAACCAGGGAAAGACCAAGCCGTTGTACTTCACGATCAGAAATGAAGTTGTGGGTGGCTCCAATGTCAATCATAGCATGGACAACAATGTTGTTCAACAAGACCTGCATATACATCAATCCCTTTTCCAGACGTTAGTTCCTCTTTCTTCTAAATTACATTCAAAAGTTAGAGAGGGATGACTCGTGTGGGTTCCTCTGAACGATCAGAAGTTGAGTCTTCTACAACAAGAGAACTCAACTTCTCCTTTTTGGGGCAGTTCATGGCATGGTGAGGGCCGTTGTAGATAAAACAACCCTTTCCACTCTCGGATGTGGAAGGTTTGTCTACACTCCTTTCTGTTGAAGAAAATGAGATAAATTTTCTGTCATTTTTCTTCTTGTTAAAACCCTTCCCTTTCTGTTGCTCCTTTGACTTACCCTTGCCATCTTTCTCCGCAGAATTTGACTGTAGGCGATAATCAATAAGAGTATCAGTAGCCATCATTATTGCACGCAAGTCCTTAACACCTTGCCGCCGTAATTCTGTTGCTCCCATCCTTGTAGTCCAGCCATGAAATTAAACAATTTATCTTCCCTAGACATATTTTTAATGTCAAGCATCAGGGACGATAATTGTTTGACATAATCTCGAACATTACCCGTATGTTTGAGTTTGCATAGAGCATCACATGCTTGCCAAGCCATGTTGCTCGGAAGAAACTGCTTCTTCATTTCATGGAATAAAACATCCCAGGTCATGATCTGTGGACGTGAATTATCCTCAGATCGTGTACGCCACCATAATTTTCTATCTCCAGTGAGATACATGCTAGTGAGATCCACCTTCTCTGCATCCAGGGTCCGGACTGCTTTGAAATAGTGGCTCAAATCCCATAGAAAATTTTCCAACTCCTTTGCACTGTGTGCACTAGAGAAGGGTTTTGGGTCAGGGACTTTGGCCTTTTGCGAACTCTCGTGCACCACTGGACTCGTCTGATGCAAGACCCGCTTCATGAGAGACACCTCCTCTTCAAGGGAATGAACTCTTTCCTTCAAAGCTTCAGCCAGAGAACTGACATCCCTAAGAAGATCATTTATCTTGCTGTTTGATTCAAGATAATGGTCATCTTCGGTATGTCGGAGTTCCTATTGTGTTCTCTAGACATTCTGCACCTCTTGGGACAGCCTATCGATCTGCACTGAGAGGGGCATAACATCATCCGGTAGAGCGCGCACAAAGTCCTCCAGCCTTGTCACCCGCTCACGTAACTCAGCGTTACCACTACTAGTTATAGATTTCAATCAAAACCACACTCTGATACCAACTGTCACGGGGTAACTTTTTGCTTCACAACAATGACACCCCAATGATGGCGTTGCCTCTACAACCAGCCCTCAAACTCACAAGGAAACACATACACACACACAGAGTAAACATAGCATAACACACTCGTTTACGGGGAAAACACTCCCAAACCTTTCTATTGACATTAATCAGATTACAAAGGAATACAAAGCCGACCAAAGGCTCTATGTCTTCAATTTCAGGGCCTTGGTGTGCTTAAATACACAGAGAATATGACGGTTGAAACCCCCAACCACCTAAGGGTTTGCTAGACAAGTCTAAGCATGCCACCTATGGCATAGTAGTTATCCAAAACTACTCCTGCCTTACTACACGCCCCCAAGGCTACCACCTGTGTGGTGCAGTTGAAACTGCTACAGACCACTACCTTCATGGAGGAGAGTTGCCAGCCCACTTGCTTGCAACTGTTGTACCAGCACATCACACACATGTATTATATATATACTCACATGTCTTATACATACACACACATGTCTCATATGCACATAACTGACTTGTCCACATGTCCACGCATTAAGCAAACCACCTTTGCGCATGGTGGGCTGCACCCAAGCCATGCGCCCAACTGCTTGCATGCAGGGGTGCACTCATGCCATGCTGTCAAGTCATGTGTCCCGCACATGCCATGACATTCCTTCAGTCAGCCTTCAACTACCATAGTCATTCCTACATTGCCATTGTAGTTCAGCCACTGAGTCATATCGAACCCAACCGTAATGCCATCGAGCCATGCCCTATGTTCCACCCCAATCCAAGTAGCTAACATCGACGGGTCCATAGGGCTTGGGTAAGTCATGCCATGCCAAGGCTTGCCTAAACATGCTGCTTTCATGCCTTGGGGTGGTAGGGAGGAAAACCCCCTATATATGTCTTAGGAACAATTGTCGGTCTGACATAAATGACCATGACCTCTTGCATATAAGGTCTTCACCACGTTGATTGCCTGACTTGGATCATGACTTGGTGCAAGGTGCCACTAAGTATGTCCATGACGGCTAAGCTTACTTAGGGTCTCACAGTAGCATATTATAAGCATTTGCAATAGACATTGACATAAAACCCAAGATTAGTCCAGTATTATCCCTACCCACCACCCCAATTGCTTATCTCAAGCTGCCACAGCATAATAGAAGGCATCTATTGAGAAAGATAGGAAGTATGGCGATAAGGTAGTTTTTCTTGGGTTTCCTTTGCAATGGCCCTTTCAAACTCTTAAGAAATCTCCAGTAGCAGAATCTGTAATAAAAATATAATTTCACAATTTCTTCTCAAAAATTCATGCATTCCGAGCTTTCTAGATTTCCCAACAAATGCTAGCTGCTAACAACAAACCATCCCGAAAAAACATAACTTTCTTGGTTTGTTCCAACAAACTCATCCATCATAACTGCAACAACGTAGACCAAAGTATGTAATTCGGTAATCGTAGAGGGGATATCCTCCACACTTGAGAAGCTCAACATATCCTTTACTCATTCATATTTTTCACCACACACAGGACACTAGGGATCACCTTGCCTAAATTTTCCAACAAACCGGCCTTTTGACATACACAACATTCGAAGACATCTCCACAAAAATATTTTAACCTTAAGCTTTATATTGAGTTGCCACAAAGAATTCCAAGCAAATGAATTAGAAGAAAGAGAACTTGATTCCCCTTTGCTAGTCACTTCCTTTTCGAAGGTACTACTGACAAAGCCAGGTAATATGCAGAACGCACTAAAAATTGGCCACCCTTCTCAAAATGCCAAACCCTTTTTTCTGGTGTACCTATAACACTTATTGGTAATGATAATATAGTCAAAGCATCAATTTGAACAAACAAAGAGTTTACCATACCCCACTTCCGACAAGCATCATCCTAATCAACCAAATTCAAAATCTTTTCAATCTTGTAATCAGAAGGCTTATGAGATATCACCTTAAAATTATTTGACGATGGGATATCCATGGATCATTCTATATACGAATTTGTTGCCCATCCCCCAACTGCCCCCTTTAATCTTTTGCCTAATTTTCTTTCGTTCTACAATGCTTCGCCATGCCCATGAAGAGATGGAAGGAACAACAACCTCTGAAAAAGAAGAATCTGGAAAATATTTACCTTTGAACACTTGTTGAAAAAAGGACCGAAAGGCATTCAATAACTTTCGAACCTATTTTGATAATTGTTGCCCATATATATCCCTCAGAGGGGATGAATAGGATATTTTATAAATATTGATAACTTTTATAAATTTTAAAAATGAATACAAGAAATGCACAAGTATGTAAAAAAGTAGAGAAAGAAAAAGAGAAAACACAGGTTTTTATAAGGTTCGAAAAACTTTCTACGTCCTCAACTCAAGTATCCTCACTTGAGTTTTCTACTATCTTGATCTCCTTACAAGTGGAGGTCAAACATTTACAACAAAAGCTCCTAACTCTTTACCCAACAAAATATCTCATTTTACCTTACAAGGGTAGCATCTACTAGCAAATCTCACCGCAATGAGAAGATAAAAAGTTTTCTTACTAATAAGCACTCTCTTCAAGAGTATATTGGTACAATAAATTCTCACTTTTTATAGATTTATTGACTATAAGCTCAGAGTATTTAAGATGAGTAAAAATTTTAAATCTAGGTTTTCAAGGAGAAGATCCAAAGTCAATAATAGAGATATAAAAGTGTAAGCTTGTAAAAAGATACCAATAAATACTTTAGAGAACCTCTATTTATAACCCTCAAATGAATATAACCGTTGTATTTCAAAATAGAGTCATTTTCCCCTTTTTCATATGTTCAAAATTTGAGTTTTCAATTGCCAAATCAAAAAAATCAGTCGACTGAATTCACCCATCAGTAGTTTCCAATTGATTGATTAGTTCAATTGATTTGTCTAGAGGGTTTGAGGTTCATGTGTTCAAGAATAATCAGTCGACTAATTCTTAAAGTTAGTCAACTGGTTCTGATGTACAATATTTTGGATTTTAAAAGTTAGTGAACTGAACCTTCCTTTAGGTTGACTATTTTGGACAGTGTGTTCAGGATGTGTATTTGAAATGGCCACTCAGTCGGCTAGTTGTAAGAATTGGTCCACCAGTTTGTTTAGTGTAAAAATAATCTTTAAGAATCAGTCGACTAGTTTGGTTTTTGGAACTGGTCAACTGGTTTGATAAAAAAAAGTTTTCTTACTTACTTTTCACAATGTTCCATTTTCAAAATTTTTTGATCTTTCGAAACTTCATGTATAGTAATGTGTTGTTTTGAAATATTATTTTAGGATTGGTTCTATTTGATCATTTTAAACAGTAAGAGCTTACGACTTATGATCAATCTAATCCTAAATCACTCAAGACCCAAAAATAAAAAGAAAATAAAAAGTCTTCTCTTGACTTGCCTTTTTACTTGGGCTTGAGTGCGTTCATTTGCTTGGATCATCATGAGAGCATTCCACTTGATTGGATTTTGGTTTTGAAGCTTGTACTTGAGTGGAGTCCTTAAGTTTCCACAATTTTCTTTGACCTAAATGACCTATTTATATTGTCACTTAGAATAAAACATTAGCCACATGGACAATGCCTTATTATCTTCAAAATTACTGAGATACTCTTGGTTGAAAACTTTTAGGGCTAACAATTTTAATTTGCAAAGGCATAAACTTGTTTTTATTTCAAAATTTGAGAAACTAGTCAACGTCATTTGAATGAGCCTTGGGTCGTTCAAGCGAAATTCAAACAATGAGGCTCATGGGATGCAAGTTTGAATGCTAGTTCGAACCAAGCCCAATGGGGGGTTTAGAATTTTTCAACAACATACCTCATGGGATCCTTGTGACTTGGGTCATTTGCAACAATATCACACTGGTTCAAACCAAATTAATAATGATTCGAATGACCTTCAATAAAACCTCAAAAATTGTTCAAATAGAATGCTTCGTTTGATAGGTATATCCAAGCTCATTCGAATGATTTATGAGTTGGTTCGAGCGATAGATCCCAGCTCATTCGAATGATCTATGAGTTGGTTCGAACGAGCATCACAATCGTTCGAACAAGCTATAATGTAGTCTCCCATTTCAAACTTAATTCTTTCAACTATAAATTAAAGACTAATAAAATATTTTTTAGAGAATTTTGGAATAGCTATTGAGCACAAATTTGAGAGACTTTTCTAGGATTTTTAAGAGTGAGCATTTTTTTCATATTGAAAAACACCTAGAAAACATGGCGTCCAATCTTTATATCCATTTTTTCATCATCTTCTACAAAAAAACTTGAGGTGAGTACTTTCACGAAGGATTTTGACTTGTGCGATCAGTGGAGATTGAGATTCAAGAAGTCAAGTAGTGTTTGTTGTTCAATGACTCGAAGGCAAAGTTTTAAAGAGAGCTTGTGAATTCAAGTAGAAAGAGTTTGAGATCATCGGAAAGGTTTGAGGATTCGGAATTGTTTGCAAGTATAGTTAGAATCTATACTCTTATTCTCTTTCATAGTGGATTGGTGTGCATCTAGACAAGGTTTCGTGGTTTTTCCCTCCTAGGATTTTTCATGTAAAAAATCTTGATGTTCTTTTTTTTGTGTAATTGGATGTTTTAAATTTCTTATATATACATATACATATACATACACACATATTGCTATTGCATATTAAGTTCAAATTCTATCAGGGTTTTCAAGGCAATCTCTATCTCTTAATGCTTGAAATTGTGGAAATTAATGTAAAGAAACTATATATAGAACACTGCTCGTTGCTCAATAATTATAACTCCTTAAAAATAAGAACTAAGAAAGGATTATAATAACTTGATTAATTTCACAATACACAAAAAAGTATAATGAATTGCAAGAAACATATGTTGCCTAGATATATACCTTAGAGGGAGGTGAATAGGGTATTTTGAGAATATTGATAACTTTTACAAACTTTAAATATTAAAGCAAGTTATGCACAAAGTATATAAAAGAATAGAGATAGGAAAAGAACAAACACAATATTTTTTACGAGGTTTAAAAAATTTCCTACGTCCTCAACTCAAGTATCCTCACTTGACTTTTTTTTACTATCTTGATCTCCTTCGCAGGTGGAGGTCAAACATTTACAACAAAAGTTCTCAACTCTTTGCCCAGCAAAATATCACATTTTGCTTCATAAGGGTAGCACCTATTCGTAAATCTCACCGTAATGAAAAGTTATAAAGTTGTTACCAACAAATACTTTCTTGAAGAGTTGATTAGTCAAATAAGTGTTCACTCACTAGAGATTGATAAAGTGTAAGCACTAAGTACTTAAGATGAGTAAAACTTTCATATCTAGGTCTTGCAATAAATGATATCTAAAGTCAAGACAAAGATGTAAAAGTTAAAGCTTGTATGTAGATAGTAATAAATGTTGTAAAGAACCTAAATTCATAGTCATTTGAAAGACATGTTTATTTGATTCAAAATATAGCCGTTTTTCCTTTTTTTTCATCCTTTCAAAATTTAAATTTTTGATTGCCAGATCGACAAAAACAATCAACTGAATTAAGATCCAGTTGACTAATCAGATTAACTTATTTTTCTAGAGGGCTTAAGGTTCATATGGTTGAGAACAATCAGTCAACTAGTTCTTTAGTACATTGTTTTTGCCTTTGAAAGTCAGTTGACTGGATCAGCAAGTTAGTCGACTGGTTTAGATTGTAGGTTCAGATTGTGTACAAAAATGGTCACTTAGTCGACTGATTCTTGGAACTAATCGGTTGGTTTTGACAATGTAAAAGTTAGGCATAAGAATCAGTCGACTAATTCATAGAATTGGTTGACGGTAGTCTAAGTTTACTTAACTATTTTAACGAGTGTCTCATTTTCAAAATAGTTTGATTTTTCAAAACTTAAAGTATATCAATGTATTGTTTTGAAAAATCATTTTATGATTAGTTCTAGTTGATCATATTTAGAAGTTGCGCTTAATGATCAATCTAAACCTATGGCAATGTTTGAATT
This sequence comes from Nyssa sinensis, assembly GCA_008638375.1. NCBI lineage: Eukaryota > Viridiplantae > Streptophyta > Magnoliopsida > Cornales > Nyssaceae > Nyssa > Nyssa sinensis. The sequence goes on from CM018035.1 coordinate 25,968,885, forward strand.
GTGGAATAAGAGGATTGGAGAGGATAAATGTTATTATATCTCATATTTAGTTTCTTCAATTGGATTGAGTATTTATATCTCGCGAAATTATTTATATCTCACCTAGGTACAATATAACTTATAGTAAGAGAGTGGTGGTCAATGGCGAACCTAGCCAGTAGAGTTAAGGGGGCAAAAATATAAAAGTTGAAAATTAAAAGAGTTTCTTGTAGAATAACAAATTTCGCAGGGGGGGAGGCAATTCTTGATATTTAAAAAAAAAATCTATAAAATTTGGTGGTAAAAATCTGAAAATTTAAAATTTTGGGGGGCAATTGTCCCCTCAAGCTATAGGTAGAACCGTCACTAGTGGTGGTATTTGAGTTGTCTGATCCCATTGGGATAAAAATACAGTGTCACATCATAAAAAAAATTGCACTGCTGCAATATAAAAAACTAAGACATCAAAGAGTCAAGTAAAAAAATCTATTTTTTTTATATGTTTCAAATTTTTTAATATATTTTTCATATCAATAAATAGATTGTTATATATATATATATGTAATCATTGATTTAGGTCATTTTTAGTAATACGAACCATGATTTTTTTTTTTACTCACCTCGAAAGTGAGAGACCATTTGATTATAAATGATGTTTGTATAATCACATTTTAAAATATTGTGATTATGTTATTAAATTTTGTAATTGATTTGCAAATAAAATTTTAATTTTAGATATTTTGTATGTATATATATGAAAAAAAAATTAAATGAATTTTAAAAAAATACTTTATGAAGATCTTGAGAAAAATAATATATAAGAAAATAAAAAATAAAATATAATTATGTCTGAACCTTATATTCGGCAGGCACCCAAACACAGGAATTGAAATCTAACAACATATTTAAGTCTTTTATCGAAATTGGTTCTAAATATTATATTGAAATATTCAATATCTCACGTTTAATTTAACTATATCATATTTAATTTTGCTTTCATATTCCATCATCCAAATAAGACTTAATATGAATATAAAAAGAACAAATATAGAAACTATTGAAGAGAGTTAGGGAGAGCAAGTTATAATGACTTGCTAAGAATCGATTAATGAGATGGGAGATTTACTGAACATACAACAAAAATTGAATTCCATGACTTTCGTCCACATTGCAAAAGCACCAAACCAAAAATCTGAAACTGCCAGATGTCCAGCTTCTACAATACTTGCAAACAGGACTAGCCGTGATCTCACTAACCGAAAAGAGCCCGGTTGGATTGGGTTTGGTTAAATCAGCTTAGGTCCAGGTCACCGGCCCAATGGCATTTCTGAAATTAATGGGGGCGCATTTCCTTATTCCAAAGAAAACAACAAATCTTAACACAGCAGCCGGCACCGGCATCCACAAATGGCGCAAAATCCCAAGTCACTAACAGCGACCCTACAAATAGACTCAACCCCCGTCTCTCACTAGCCGGATGCTCCTCAACCGTTCGATCATGACAAACCAATCAATCACCACCCTTCATCCACAAACTAGGCCAAGGGTAGTCTTGTAATTTCATAAACCTACTAATCTAATAAGACCACTGTTTGTCTGTATAAATAACTAACGCATTCCTCTTCCCTATTCAAACAAGCCCTTTCAGCGCTGGCAGTTATAAGATTCTCAGTTTCCCAATTTTGCCCCTGACCACTACCCTCCTTCCCAAGCCAAAATGCGTGAAATTCTTCACATTCAGGGAGGGCAATGTGGGAATCAAATTGGATCAAAATTCTGGGAAGTAGTTTGTGATGAACATGGCATTGATCCCACCGGCCGATACACCGGAAATTCCGATCTCCAGCTCGAGAGGGTTAATGTATATTATAACGAAGGGGGCAACGGCCGGTACGTGCCGCGGGCAGTGCTCATGGACCTCGAACCGGGAACTATGGACAGCGTGAGGACGGGTCCCTATGGGCAAATTTTTAGGCCTGATAACTTCGTTTTTGGGCAGTCGGGGGCAGGGAACAATTGGGCTAAGGGCCATTACACAGAAGGTGCTGAGCTTATTGATGCTGTTCTCGATGTTGTGAGGAAGGAAGCTGAGAACTCTGACTGCTTGCAAGGTTTGCACTTGTCAATTTTAATGTCTATGCTTTCTTTTTCTTTTTCTTTTTCGTTTTTGTGCTAAATATAATGTTTGTAGAAGTGAGCAACTTTGAGTATATTGTGTGTTATGTACACATACAGATGTGTGTATATATATATATATATATATGTATACACTTACTTTGTGTTGTATTGAATGCAGGATTTCAAGTGTGTCATTCTCTTGGAGGTGGAACTGGATCTGGAATGGGAACTCTGCTGATTTCAAAGATTAGGGAAGAGTACCCAGATCGAATGATGCTTACATTCTCTGTTTTCCCTTCTCCAAAGGTGTCGGACACAGTGGTTGAGCCTTACAATGCTACGCTCTCTGTTCATCAGCTGGTGGAGAATGCAGATGAGTGTATGGTTCTTGACAATGAAGCACTCTATGATATCTGCTTCAGGACTCTGAAGCTCACTACTCCAAGTTGTAAGTATAAAGAACATGTATCACATACACCTCTGATTCAATATTTATCTCTTTTAAAGGGAAAAAAAAGAAAGAAAGAAAGAAAAAGGCATGTATGACCAATTCACAGTTGTTACTCCATGTAAATGAGAGTAAGATGGCCTAGTTTAACATATTGTCTCATAAGATGCCCTAAATTGATATATTGTCTCATTGAGAAGGTCATATTATGGCTTCAGAGCATCATTTTCTTACTTGTTTTTTATGCAGTTGGGGATTTGAATCATCTTATTTCAGCAACAATGAGTGGAGTAACTTGTTGCCTGCGATTTCCGGGTCAGCTGAACTCGGACCTCCGGAAACTGGCAGTGAACTTGATCCCATTCCCGCGACTTCACTTCTTCATGGTGGGGTTTGCCCCTCTGACCTCTCGAGGGTCACAGCACTATCGGGCACTCTCCGTCCCTGAGCTGACACAACAAATGTGGGATGCCAAGAACATGATGTGTGCTGCTGATCCACGACATGGGCGTTACCTCACAGCATCAGCCATGTTCAGAGGCAAAATGAGCACCAAAGAAGTTGATGAACAGATGATAAATGTGCAGAATAGAAACTCTTCCTACTTTGTTGAGTGGATCCCAAACAATGTCAAGTCTAGTGTCTGTGACATCCCACCTAAAGAGCTTTCCATGGCTTCGACTTTTGTTGGGAATTCAACTTCTATACAGGAAATGTTCAGGAGATTGAGTGATCAATTCACTGCAATGTTTAGGAGGAAGGCCTTCTTGCACTGGTATACCGGAGAAGGAATGGATGAGATGGAATTTACAGAAGCAGAGAGTAATATGAATGATCTTGTTGCAGAGTATCAGCAGTACCAGGATGCTACACCTGATGAAGATGGTGATTATGAAGATGACGATGATGATGATGGGAGTGCCCAGAACTGAAGGTGTTCCACCAATTTGCTGTTGCGTATGTTACGTGCACCCAAAAAAATTATAATTATGGTTGAGGCCAAGTGACACGAGTGAATCGCTAATGATTCTATATTTGAGTGCAATAGTTTTAGGAAGCAGCAGTGCCCTGCCATTACATTTTTGGTAACTTTGTTACTCTGCAAGGAAAAAGAGACCCAAAGGCTCTTATATTAAACTGCCGTTTTATATATTTTCCACCTCTCTTTGGTAAACAAATTTGGAATATTGAGAAATGAGTTGCCTATATTAATCCAACTACATAAATGCTTAATTATGTTCACTGAGCAATCTGTTTTAGGTGGACAATGTTATATACCCAAACCCTAAACTTGCTCTTCAATATTTACGCTCATGGATTATACATTAGCAACTCTCCTGCTCAACAAGCCGAAGAAAATTAAAACAAACTCGACGGATAAGTCTGCTGAAAAACCTATGAATTATATTTGAAACCTGAAGAACCCAAACTCTTTCCACCGACTTCTGCACAACATAATGACTTACTGTAACTTTCAGCTATGTATACTTGGTTGCTAGATACAGCTTTGGTAGAAATTATGACACAAAAGTAGGTTATCCGATGGTTTAATGTGTGAATTCAGTAATATGAAGCACTCAATTTTGGGGCAGCCGTAAGTTGAGTTGAGGCAATGCGAACAAGGGACTTTTCTGTTCCTAATAGGTATTTATGGTTTCATATAGCAGCAACTGATCTTCCAGTTTTGATTCTTGTTACCAACTGTGCGATTTCTTATGTCTAGGGCCCTACTTCTTTACGTGTAGCCCAAGAACAAACTTGATAGGGACGGCGCGAAAAATAACTACTACTCGCCGGGAAATTGCACCATACGGCATCGTCTTTGTCTTTCCTTTGACCAGTGCTCTTGTGGTTTGACTTCCCATCATAAAACAAGTTCAGTCATCGGAGAGAGAGATGGGGTGGAGGTGTTCCTGCTGAAGGGGAGGATAGTGCAGTTGGGGCGACGGCACTCCTCTATTGGCCATAACACCTTTGCCCTTCCCGGCAGCCACCTCAATTTTCGTCAGTCTCTAACCTCTCTCCATCCTCTTCTGCAAAGACAAGCGCACTCAATATGCTTACACACACACACACACACACATATTTATGGACACCCACAAACTCATACATCTTTACCGATGCTTTCACATAGAACATTCTTTCATCAGGAAATCTTGCGCTATTTGGTACCATTTCTTGATAATTTATAATAAATGATAATAGCTTGCTTGTGAAGTGTTTGATCGTGTCCCTGAGGTCGCAATCGCAAAGTTAACGAAAATTGCACTAGTTCAATTAGCTACAAATTGAAGCTTAGACCCTATATTATTATGACATTTAGTGAGCAGTAGAGCCGTGGTTGGGACTCGGGGACTGGTAATTCTTTTATATCACAATGTTTGATACGTTCCATTGTTCGGTAACCAATCATTCGGATTAATAATATAAGAATTGTGTATATATATACGAGTTATTATCTGTATGCATGCTTGTATATATATAAGAATGTGCACGTCCGTATGAGTTATTGGAATGAAATTCATTCTATTGGTTTTGAAATAAAATAATATTCCCACAGGAAATAGCCATTAAATGAGCATTTCCGAGTCAGCTGAAATTACCTGTCATGTCCATCAAATATAATTCAGCAAACAGTCCAAAAGAAATGAAAACTCAAATGCGGCGTCTGGCAGCATCAGCATGGAGTCCTCCGCCCATTGAAACTGGAGAAGCTCTATAAATTTCCTCCAATTCCAGTTCCAAGGTGCAAATTCCACGCAATCGTTCACAATTTTATCTCATGCCATATATATGACATGTTCACTTTAAGTTCTGCTTCATATGCATACCCGTGTGCTGTGCTGTGCTTCAAACTAGTAGAATTTCAACTCTTAACAAAATATCATCCATTCTCATGGATTGACATAAATATTAATGTTATTATAAGCCCCAACAAACAACCAGACTTCAATTTTATTCTCCAATGCCAAGTTCATAAACTTAAAATATATAAATAACTACTAAAGTAGAACATAAGATGGAGTTGGAGTTGGACATCACTTTTTCTTGGCAATGAATAGGCCCCATCTCTGCTCACCAGATGAACTCCTGACCAGCTTCGCTTTCCAACCACCAACTATATCATTGTAGTCTTCCTGGAGATTATTTCACAGGCAACAAACAATAAAAAAAACTCTAAGTATGAAGACAAACCAAGCAAAGACAAGTCCGTAAAAAATTATAAATCACGCACTTCAGAGAAGTCCTGGATGAATGCTTCCTTGTCCTTCTCAACTGCATCTAATTCCTTCTGCAAAACTTTTATGAACTGGAACAAAAGGGAAGCACTTGTTTTAGGTTAAGATGCCCAACATGGTATGCATGTCACACATGATAAAAGGAAATCGTAGATTACTAAGAACCTGATCAGTTCGATCCTCTGCAATGACCTCATCAAAACCAGCATCTCTAAGCATCTGTACATAATTGAAAATAAAATGGGGAGCTTGCTGCATCAGGAAAATGTGAACAAGACAGAGGGAAAGAAGAAAGAGAAAAAAATGTGTGTGTGGGGGGGGGGGGGGTGTTGTACCTGGCCGTATGCTTTCACATCATGGAGATCATATCCTCTTTGCTTAATATACCCTGCAAATTCGAGTGATGGAGGTCCAGCATTTTTGCAGTAATCACTAATAAGGACTTTGCCTCCTGGCTTCAACCACTTGTAGAAAGATTTAAATAATGCAGGTTTGTCCTGAAAAATTACGTCATGATTCATGAAATGTTCAAACTTTCTAAATGCAAGAAATGTTTACCCACAAAAAAAAAAAGAGAAAAAAATTGACTTTCAAGGTCAACCTATTTTTAACAAAGTATAATGAATGAACAAGGTTGGATAAGTCATTTGGGAAAATCAGGCTGAAGTCAAGATCTGCATCAGTCTCGATTCAAATAGTCAAAACAAAGCATGATCATGACGAATGTCAGGAATCTCTCATAATCACTCAAAAGGTGGATGCATTCCACATGAATCATTAACGGGTGCATGTGTTTGAAGGTACAGCTAACAGAAAAGAGGTTTTCCTCAAAAAAATTAGACACACAAATAAGGGTAAACATTTCCATTCTGTTTCTACCCATAAAAATCAGGCTAAAAATGAAATGAAAAGTAAAGAAAGCATTTAAAATGGATTAGAAATTATGCATTTTAAGGATTTTTTCTCTCATCCTCAAAAATGGCATTTAAAAAATGATAGAAATCATGTATTTAAAGGATTTCTTTCTTTCGTTGAAATCTTTCTGGGAACCAGATGGAATTCACAAACCAAGGGCATTGATCACATGATTATTTAAAGTTCAGTGCGGGAAGAAGGCCACGTTACTTGAATGTGGAGAATGGTGTCACGGCTGTAGATCACATCAAATGTGTTGTCAGGATATGTTTTCTTGGTGCAATCAGCAACCTCAAATTCAACTGAACACTTTAGCCCAATTGCCCTTTCAAGAGCAAAAGAAACCATATTTATGGAGAGGTCAACGCCAACTACGTCAACATCAAAGTTCTCAGCCATGTAAAAGTCACCTCCCCCAATGCCACAGCCCACATCTAGAACTTTCTGGCCAGGCTTGAGATCCAGCTTTGCAACAAATTCTTTTGTTGTATCTGCTCAAAACAAGGATTAACTTGGAGACAAAATACATAAATTATGAAGGAAATGGGAGAAAGTCATTGATATTAATATTCCTGTTCTTTTTCAATTTTGTATCAGATAGAGCAGTAAAGGGGGAAAAAACAAAAAACACTAGGTCAACAAGGCTTACCAATCCCCCCTGTGCTCACAAAACCTGATCCAAAGACACGCTCATAACGTAATATACCATTACATTTATATTGCACATTATCCAAGAACTGCTGGAACCCTCTATCATCCTCTGACCTGACTTTCTGCCATATCCAACAAATCTGCATCATGCAAACAGCATGATTGTATACTTCAGTTGATCAGTTGAACCAAGATACAAGAAAATACCTAAAAGATGAGGAGCAATGATATGTTTGGTTTACATTATTTCTCAGATTTAATCACTTCTTCTTTTGGTATAAAAAATGCAGTTTGATTATCCAGATGAAAATGATAAGTTTTCTATTCTCTCTTCAGCAATAAATTGATCAATCAAAATTTGAGTATTAGACTGAATATTTTTTGGCAGATGCATACCTACTCTCGCGGAATCTGAAATTTAAAAGAAACTTGTTTTCTATTATGTATTAAGTTATTAACTAAGCATGATTTTATTTACCAAATTATTTAAATTTCTGTCACTCATTCAATAATCATTTATCCGATAATTAAAATCAGTTTGAATAATCCAAACCAAACATAAACTTGATACCTGATTTTGATTTTTCTTGTTTCTCACATAAGCTCCAATACATTTGCAGCCAACAAGAGAGAGTTCAAAAGAATTCCCAGAATCATCATGGATGTGGCATTCTTTGAAGACCTGTAGTACAATATTGAACAGAAAAAGACATGTAATTGGATGGGTTAATTTATATTCTACACATGTAATATAACTAATATCTAAAAACAGACTATTAGAAGTATAAAGTATAAGAAGAAAGTTGTCAATATGAAAATTTAAATTTCAACTTCAATCAAAGCATGATGTTTTGGCATCATCAGTGTGATTTGACAATAAAATAAAACATTTGGAAACTTAGCTGAGATGATTCATCCAGGTTTTTTCAAACATGGGTAAACACCCTCTATGAAGTTAAATGGAGATAACGAAGGTAAAAACCAACTCCTCAAAGTTTTAATTCAATCCATACACACATGACAGATTTGGTCCCACAGACAGGAACATGAGAATAAGTTTCTAATTTATAAAGATGTGATAATGTCATACGTTTGCACATATGTTAATGAGCCATAGCCAGTACATACATAAATGATAACAATAATTTATAATGACAGATTCAATCAACAACTAACAAAAAAGGGCTGATATAAGTTGAAACCTTTGTATAAAATCTGGGTTCTCGGTAGTGGGTTGGGTTGTTCTTTCGCTTACAGTCTCCAGATTGATGGAAACATGATTCCCTGAAAAAAACAAACCCTCCAACCTTTAACCATCTGACAATTCTTTCTGTGAGATTTTCAACCTGCAAATGGAAAAGGATAAAGAACAATTAGCGAAGTGTGAATAAAGAGACATGTTTTATGTTTGCACCATAAATTGTATCCACTATGTACAAGTGTTACAAGTAATCCATGGAAAAATGCCTCAAAGGATAATCAAAACCATTGCAATTATATGCTAACAACCAAAACCAAAACAAATAACACTAAGGCTTACAGGAATGACAATTCTAAACCAGAAATTGAAAGATTTCATGGCAGCCATGAAAAGATAAACCGCACAACCAGCAAGAGGGGAATAATAACATGAGAGCATTCCGAGAACGGGAAATCTTGGTGTGTGTGTGTGTATATATATATATATATATATATATATATATTTTAGTTTGGGGGAGAAGGCCCCTTCCAATTAAATTGTCTACTGCCACACCAACCTCCAGTTCTCTCATTTATATACAAAGTCCAAATGATCTGAAGGGCCACTCTTACTTATCAAAAACTATGTATATATATATATACAAAGTCCAAATGCTTCCCAGTTGGAACCGAATAAAGATGTTAGCTTTTGGATTCATAAGTGGGTTACAGCACCATGCAGCTGTGTCTTAAACCTGACACTCACTGATAATTCTCATGATGGAGAACCATTTTTTTTTTGCAAAGATTCTGCAGGAGACCAATAGGCACTCTGTCTTAAGTAACCCATCCCTGGGGCAGGCAGTATCCCTTTTTCTGAGGGGTTAGAAAAAGGAAGAATGTGAAGACAATATTTATCAGGAAGAAAGAAGGGAAAAATAATAAAATAAATAATATAGTTAGTGCAGGCAAAAAAATAGAAGCATAAGCAGGAGTAATTCAACGGAAACAACTATAAAATAAATGCATGTCAAAAAATGCAATCCTAGATTGCAGAAGTTATTCAGAAATAAATACTTTAAATGTACCAATAAAACCACTTGCATAAGCCATCCCTTTCTCTTTTCAGAGCACTAATAATCTTCACTAACTTCACCAAATTAACCTACTTCAATATTCCATGCAATGCCATCAGGCTGCCAAAATGGAAGGGTTGGTAGAAAGAAAGAAAGTTCACCTCTTTATCAGAGAGGTACATCAATAACCAGTTAGAGAATATCAAGTCCATTGATTCTGCAGAAATATTCAGTTCTGGGGATGTCACATCAGCACACATAAACTTGACATTTTTATAATGCCCATTGATCCTTTCATTCTGCAAGGTAGAATATCAAAAAGGAAAGATTATGATAAACTCTGCACTGCAAGACCATGCCAATTCCAGCTTATAAGCAAGGACCAATCATCTTCATCAAGGTTAAGGGACACAAATTACCTTCTTTATCACACTTTCAATGAAGTCCAAGGCTAGAACCTGACCAGCCTTCTTAGCTAATTCACCAGTAAAACGACCAATACCAGCCCCAAGTTCAAGAACTGATTTTCCTTCAAATGGTGGGAGCAGAGAGAGTACCTGTGCATATGACCAGTTAAAATTAATTACTACCATTTGACATTGGCTTGTATAAAAACCAACACATCAGCAACAAGATATCATTTTTTCCTCTTCTTTTTTTTCTCTTTCTGGGGGAGAAAACATAATTACATTAGGTCTATCTCAGCTCAAAGCACTGACAAAAAGATAAAATGAGATCCCATGGGCATTATACAAAGCTGAAAGGAGAGAAATCAAAGAGTACTAAACAAAACAAATGAAAAATAAACCTAATATATATATTTCAAGCAGTTAACTCCACAACGTTTCCAGCATATCTCAAAAGAGGGGGAAAAAAAAAGATAGGAAAAAAGAAATTACTTAGTAGCATGTGATCATTAATAATCAGGAGAGAAACCACTTAAAGTGCAAAACTATTAAGCAGTACATGAATGTTATTTACCAAAACAACTGGGAAAATCCAGAAAACGTCTAATGAGCATAAATGATTAAACTAGAATCAGCAACAAGTGCAGTATTAATCTTTGTCAACAATTAGACACTTAAACAAAGCCATCAACTTCAGATAATTCTGGAAACTAATATACAATCTAAAAGACAAATTTTAACACCATTTTCCTTGTGGAAAACAAATACTAGTTCCAACTTGAAAAAAATAAAAGTTCAAGGTATTTGAGGTTTTAAATGAAAAAGAAAAATACTCACAATCAATCAAAAAAGCAAGGCTCCAGGATATAGGAACAGTGGTGGAAGCGGATTCAAAAGTTGTTACTACTTGGGCTAGGTTTAAGAAGAAAGTTTCTTGGAGATACCCCCATCTCATGACTTGAATTCATAATATTGCTTCCCCTTCGGTTTTTTTTTTTCGTTGGACTCTTAAATAGGGAAACTGCGATTATCTTTCTCCAAGGGAGAGGCAAGTGTAGGAAAATTATTAAAGGGGAACTTCTCTTCTATGTGATTTCCTTGTTTATAGATTTGAGGGAATGGGAGAATGTGGTGGTTTCTTTGCTATGTCATATGCATTTTCTCCCAATCAGATTTGTTTTATTTGGATGTTGTCCAGGCCTCCATTTGTAACTCTTTCCTTGATCGTTTTTTGGTAACATGACCCAGCCAAATAAATAATTTGGACACATTGAGCTTTACATAAAGGTAAACAAGGCGTAAGAACCACTGATCCAAAAAAATGGTGTCCAAACCACAGGTCCACAACACACAAACATTAATTTCATCATCAGAATATAGCCTGTAAACTAACAGATTAGACATGACCCATGGATATTTTGAGAAACAGAATAAAGAAATCTAAATGGTCAAAAAGCTTCACAAAGTTGAATGATGAGGGAAAAAAAAGTTCACTAAAAAAGGTTAATGAAATCCATAATGGAGACACCAAAAGACCTACCATGTGCAGAATACGCGCCATTCATTAATTAGGAGAAATAAACCAAATGGACTGGAAAATAATCCTTACCAAAAGAGAAAAACAGATGGCTAAGAAAATAATCCTCAACAACAGATTGTGATGATTTTTTTGTTCAATAAAACATCCTAAATAAATTTTCAATAGAATAGGATGATCAAATGTGCAAGTTACAAGAAAAAATGAGGTGAACTTAGGACTATTCTGGACCCCAACAGCAAACAGGTTTTTTACTCGGGTTCAAATGGTGTTGAAATACCATTATAACAACCAAACCCAGTCAAGCAAATCACAAAGTACTAAACAAAGTCCCAAATTCCTTTATTACTTTTTCAAATCTTCATTTCGAGATACTTTACATTTCGTTCACACTTGAAAATAAATGGCATAGGTATTCTAATCTAACAGATTATATAAAAAGCAAACTAACACAAAAGAAGCCAGCTTGAGAGTACAACTACTAAACCACGCCCAAAAGAAAAACACATTAAGGCCAAAAGAACTTCAATATCCAAGAATAATGCACTTTCAAAAATTAGAATGCTAAGATGTCAGCCAATAAATTGAATTCACATGCTATGCAAGAAACTAGCAAAACTAAATTCTTGTTTTATCAAAAATTTTGACCACTTCACCATTTTGCATGTCATCCTTGCGGGGAAGCCATGCTAACTTCTCTGTAGTATTCCAATTTTATGGATGCCTCACAGAGATGCAAGGATAAGTTTAGAAAGGTGAATGACACTTTAATTTCAAAAGAAGCTTTCAGAAGACAAGTATCCTAATGGTTACTCAAATCCATACTCAAATTTTGCATCTCTAATCGTTACTCAAATCCATACTCAATTTAAATTTGAGTAAAAATCATCAAAAACAGCCCTCCAATGGTTTCCTCAAATCCATACCAAATCCATTTTTACTCAAAACATAAACCCAAATCTACAAAACTCTCTTCATTTACTCAAATTACTGTTCCCAACAAATTTAAAACTTTTGAGACAAGATGGAAATTATTTTGGAATATGATGGAAAATTTTTCATAAGATGTGAAACTTGATGTGACCATTGGAGAGAGCTTCATATCAAATGAAGCTTTTAAGAGTAGCCATGGGAGATGGTCTTGCAACAAAACCAATCAAAACCAAAACTATTCAAAATTATAAAATCTGCTCGACCATCTATAAAGCACAAACATTTACAGTTCGTTTGGATAACTATGAGGGAAAGGAAAGGAGAGTATTAGTTATGAGTGAAAAGAGAGGTAATTCCTCCTTTACAAACATAACTTGGATAACTAATGAAATAAAAAGAGACAAAAACTAATATAATCATTTCATCTTGTTTGAAAATAATAAAGGAATGAAAGAAAGAAAAAAAAAAAATTATATTATTTTACTATTACACTCTTTTAATAGAGGTGTCATTTTTATTTTTAATAGAAGTGTCATTTTTATTTTAGCTTTTACAATTTTAAGGATAATATTAATATTATTAAAAAAAATTTTAAATTCTTGTTTTCTTTTCAAAAATTACTTAAATGAAGGTCAAGCTCTCCCTCCTCCTCCTCCTCCTTCTCCTTCTCCTTTCCTTTCCTTTCCTTTCCTTTCCTTTCCTTTCCTCCAAACATAGTGTTAAATGAAGGTCAAGCTCTCCCTCCTTCTCCTTCTCCTTCTCCTTCTCCTTCTCCCCTCCCCTACCCTCCCCTCCAAACATAGTGTTAAAACAAACTTTTCATAAGACAATTAAATGAGTAAAAAAAAAACAGAATTTAACCGGGGGAGAGAGAGTTACTTCTGGTCTCTCTTCTTTGTCAAGTTCAGAGGCTTTAGAATCAAGCATCATTGCCTCCACCGTAAGGTCCACGGAGTGCTCGATCCAGTAGTTCTTCTGAATCTCACGTTCTTGTCCTACAAAAATGCATGCATGTAAAAAGATATATGTCAGATAATGAAGCTTCAAAAAGACAACATTGCAAAAAAAATCGATATAGAGAGAGAAAACAGAGATCTAACCTTGAGCAGCCATGGCAGAGCTTATCATAGACCGTGAAAACAGAGAATTAAGATACAAAGACTCTGAAACGGGAACTGAAAGATAGATAACAGACAGAAGGAGATTGATCTGAGAGAATCAGAGAAATGAGGAATGGGACGAGAAAGGGTTATGTGCTAGCAACCCTCAACGGCAATGCGAGATCTAGAGAAGGTCCTTGATCTACGGTTGTGAGCTCTTCCCTTCTGCCGCATCACACTACCACTATAGATCTATTGTTGGAATGATTTGGTTCGCGTGGAGTGTTGGGCATTTATAGAGAGAGAAAGTATATGGTCGCCGTTATAGAGAGAGAAGGACTGGAGACGATAGTACAGAGAACTCAGAAGAGAGAGAAATGGAGACGGGTCTGGGAATCAGCGGCATGGTGAGTTCACGGAATTTCATATGACATGATTCAAGGCCCATTGCCACGTGATTTCTGAGAATACCTACGGTACCCTTTGTCGGTACACTTGCATATCAAACAACAAACAAACGTTTGATTCTGAATTATTCAAATTCAACAATGCCGTCTCACCATTAAGAAATGAAATGTCATTGATGCCCCCACCATTTTTTAGAAATTCCTAAGTTAGGGATTATGTTTGATACTGCATTTTCTGATTAGTGGGGCTCCGTTTCTTTTCGCTTGTTGAATACTCAAAAAAAAAAAATCAAAGGGCCACCGGATTGGCTCCGGCGGTAGCCGCTCCGATGATAAAGTAATAAAACTAAATTGAAAGATTGTAATTGAAAATAATTGAATGAGCATGAATTCAAAAGCGCACCTTTTGGCTTTATTTATAAACTGTGAATTTCCTAAGTTGATTAGAATTTGGAGTCGTGAAAGTAGGGATTTGATCACCAGAGATTGGCAGTTACCATGTTGAACAATGCGTTTGAACGATTTCTGTAGGTGGCAGTTTCCTTGTTGAATACTGTTTTCTTATCCTTAGCTCGGTAGGGTGCTTAAGGCGGCAATAAGCTCGGAACCTTCATGTGAGTGTTCGTAGTGCCTTCCGATCTAGAGGTGAGCATGAGGGTTGCATGGACTTCCGATCAATAAGCTCTAAAGGGCATATGGTTAAACCTGCTCCAGATAGATGAGCTTTGGTTGTTCGGTAGGCACACGTGTCACGTGGAGATTGGTTTGTCACTTTATAGCATATTAGCTACTCCTTCCCCCCGAGCTTTAGTTTAGCAATACGCGTAACTAGGGCTGAGGGTTTCCTCAAAGTTACGTGTTTTGTCTTTCCATTTCCTGATACGACCGTTTGATGTAACATTCATTGCGTAGGCCATCGTTTGGGCTTTCGAGGTCATCATTGCCTCTAACTGCCATGGCGGTTCGGTTGATTGGGCCCCTATTTCTGCCAACCTATATAAAGGGGGAAGGGACATGCGTATGCCTTTTTCCCCTCATCATTTCTACTACTTTCGAAAGAGAGAGAGAGAGATACTGCCGCCGTTGAATCAGAGCAACCAGAGAGCTTTGAAGAGATCTTCGACCTCCGAAGCTCCCATCTCTAGTCGTCCCCAAGTTCAGTTTGCTTCCCTTCTGTTTGTTTCCTTTTATTTCTTCTTCTTTAATTCCTCTTCTTCCCTATCTGTAATTTTTTGCAATGTCGGCCCCCATTGCATCTTATGGTGTTGGTGATGGCACAGGAAACTCCTCGGAGACAACTGTGTTATCCCAAGTTCGTACTGTAGGTAGTAGCTTATCTGGTGATACCAGAAATAGGTTGGTAGGGTCTCCCTCTAGTTCTGGGGTTAAGATCGTAGATACGTTCATTGAACCTAGGAATAGAATGGGGGAGGCCTCGGGCAGGCCTTTCCAAAGAGAAGAAGGATAGAGCACCGTAACTCCGGCCATGTTAGATAGTTTGAGGGCGTCCTTCAATTTCCCAAAGAATATTACCTGTAGGGCCCCTAGTTCCCTAGATTGCCCCTCCAATGTCTGTGCAGGTGAGATCTGTGTCTATCTCGCCTGGTTTGAGATGGGACTAAAATTCCCCCTTCCTTTTCTAGTTAGACAGTTCTTCAACTGGTTCAACATTTACCCTGTCGACCTTAATCTTAATAGTTGGAGGCATCTGTTAGGCTTCATAATACTAGGTCATCTGAATGGTGTCGAGGTGACCCTTGACTTGATCCGTAGCAATATGGATCGGAAATACATGAGGTCGGAAGGCTTCTTTTATATGTCTTTTGATAAGGGGTTCAAACCCCTCTCCTCAGTACCAACTTCCAACAAAACTTAGAAGAAGTGGTACTTCTTCGTAGGAGGAGGATGGGAGATGGAGGACTTCCAGGATCAAATCTCGACATTCTCCCGAAGTATCGGGATTAAGGGTGAGACCATCCCTCTTGAACATGTCTATTTTGTTGCATATCTTTACTTTATTTCTTGACTAACACTTCTGTTTTATGACCTCTGTGCAGATAAAAGTGCTTGAAAGAGGTCAATTTTACTGTTGACCTTCAGAACAAGTACCATTGGCTTCTACAGACCAGGGACAGAGCGCATACCACTAATGTTACACCCGCAACTCTGATGGCTGCCGAGAAGAATCGAGCAGAAAACTTGAAGAAATCCCTGTTGACAAAGTAGGCTCTAGGGAAGAAGAAGGCGAGGGAAACCTCTTCCCCTATCGATCCCCCTCAAGTGAAGAAGAAGAGGCTTTGCTCTGATTCCCCTGTCCAGGCTTTGGCTAAAAAGGGGATCGTCATTGCCGAGCCTACTCCCACTTTAGCCCCTGAAGTTCCGAAGAAGGGGAAGGCGAGGGAAGCTATTGACCATTCGCAAATGCCTGATGGCTATTTGGCCGCCAAGCAGGCCTTTGACGAGTTCTAGGCTGCTGGCCCCTAGAGGTATAAGGGGCAAAAGGCAAAGAAGACCATCACAGAGCTGATGGCTATCCAGCTGAAGGTAATTCTCGCACTCTCTTCCATTCTTCTTTTTACGTCTTATTACTTTATCTGTTCTGACTTGTTTGTTTGGTGCTTTGCAGACCATGCATGGCCTTGTCGCCCTCATGGACTCCATAGTGGATCCAGGGGTGGTGGAAAACCTCTAGGACGAGCTAGATGAGGCCAGGCTTCAGCTTGGGACAGCTTAGTCCAATGCTTCTACTATATAGAAGAAGCTGAAGGAGGCAAAGAACTCCTTCTCAATCATGGAATCTGAGAGGGATTCCATTGCTCGGCAATTAGAGGAACTTCAGAAGAAGTTCGATGATTTTCAAGCTGCCTTTGCTTAGAAATCAAGGAAGCTGTCGAATCTGCCAAGGCTCAAACCGAAGTAGAGATGAAGGTTGAGGTTGAAGAAATGGGTGAGGATCTGATCTAGCATAGGTATGACACCTTCAGATTCAGGCTCCTTATAAAGTATCTCGACCTCGATTTGTCAGGGATTGACAATAATGAAGTCCCTGCGGTTGAGGCCGAGGTTCTGAATAGGGGAGGTGAAGGAGTGCCTACCCCAACCAACCCTACAACAGAAGTTTAGGATATATTTGTACTATTCTTTTTTTTTAACTGATGTATTCTTCTTATATATCAATGAAAATTGACTTTTTCTAAATTCGCGTATCTTTCATTCTTCCGAATAGCAGTATTTGCAGACTTTGCAAACTATTGTGGATGTTAATAATGTGCCAAGTAAACTTCAGTACTGTTCCAACCCATCATCGTTCTGTAGTATAAGCATGGGCTCCAACCCTTCAAACCTTGATTTCATTAAGAAAGAATGCTCAAGAATTGAATATACTTCAGATCTCCTCTTCAATCTTTCAAATGAACATGAGCTGAATGATGTCTTCCGAACAGAAAAACTTGTAATTAATCAATCACGGTAATTGAACTAATTACTTATAATTAGAACTTCTGTCACCAGGATTGAATATAACTGAACAGTTAGACTTGTAAAGATAATTGAACCAGAGCTGGTAATGATTGAACAAGAAAACTTGTAATGGTAACTAAACCAGAATTGGCTATAACTTGACAAAAAGACTTGTAATGATGTTTGAACCAGAACTATTAATATCTTGAGCAGGATCAATTTGAACCCAAGAATTGATATTGATTAATCTCATTTGTAAGATATTATTTGTATTAGGCGCAAGGTCCCCCTTCAGAGGTTGCTGATCTGAAATTGTTGTGACAGTTTCCAAGGACCAGTAGTGGTTTATATGCTGAGATGAACCAGACCTGTAACTGTGTAAGGTTTTTAGGGGTTTGTACATTGAGATGGACCACACCTATAACTCTTGCACATGTTGCAAGGTTTTTAGGGGTTTGTACATTAGGATGGACCAAACCTATAACTCTTGCACAGGCTGCAAGGTTTTTAGGGGTCTATACATTGCGATGGACCAGACCTAGAACTCTTGCACAGGCTGTAAGGTTTTTAGGGGTCTGTACATTAGGATGGACCAGACCTATAACTCTTGCACATGCTATAAGGTTTTTAGGGGTTTGTACATTGGGATGGACCAGACCTACAACTCTTGCACAGGCTGCAAGGTTTTTAGGGGTTTGTACATTGGGATGGACTAGACCTACAACTCTTGCACAAGTTGCAAGGTTTTTAAGGGTCTGTACATTGGGATGGACCAGACCTACAACTCTTGCACAGGCTACAAAGTTTTTAGGGGTCTGTACATTGAGATAGACCAGACCTATAACTCTTGCACAGACTGCAAGATTTTTAGGGGTTTGTACATTGAGATGAGAACACTTGGTAGAGATAAAGAAAGAAAATCTTTATTGATAATATTTCTGTAAGTGTTCTACATTCCATGGCCTAGGAATAGGTTTCCCAACTATGTCTTCTAACCAGTATGTGGTAGGTTTGACATTCTTTGTTACTTTGTATGGGCCTTTCCTAATTGGGCGACAGCTTCCCCATGGTAGGATCTTTAGTGTTTGGAAACACTCTTCTTAGGACAAGATCTCCAACCTGAAAACTGAAGGGCTTTATCCCTTGTTCGGAATTATTGGCTATCCTGTGTTGGTATGCCTCCATCCTGATTCTAGCTTGATCACGTTTTTCCTTTAGTAGGTCCTAGTTCTCTACGAGCTGCTGATCATTGGCCCCCTGGTCGAAAGCTTCCGTCCTTAATGTAGGCATACCAATCTCAACAAGAATTACTTGTTTCCAAGCCATAGGCAAGTGAGAATAGAGTCTTAAAGGTTGGTATTCTTCTAGTGGTTCTGTAAGCCCATAGCACACCAGGAAGTTCTTCAACCCATTTTCTATTGGCTTCTTCCAACCTCTTCTTAAGAGCATCAAAGCTTGTTTGGTTGGTGACTTCTGCTTGTCCGTTGGCTTGGGGTGCCCTGGTGAGGCGAAATGATGACTAATGTACAGGTTTTGGCAAAATTTCTTGAAATTTTTTTTGGCAAAATGCATACTATTGTCTGAAATGATAACGCGTAGTATGCCGAACCTGCATACTATGTTCCTCTAGGTGAAGCTACTTGACTTATGCCTTTGAGATGTGTGTTAGGGGCTCGGACCTCAGCTTATTTGGAGAAATAATCAATGGCAACCAGGAGGTATCTTCTGTTCAGGAGTGGCCTTTGGCAATAGCCCTATAATGTTCATTCCCCACTGAGCGAAGGGCCATGGGTTGGCGATAGGAATGAGCTCAGGGTAGGGCTGGTGCTGGTATGGAGTGAATTGTTGGCATTTGTTGCATTTTCGGACGTATTCCTTTGCCTGCTTCAACATGCTAGACCAATAGTAGCCTTGTGTTAGAGCTCGGTGGGCTATGGTTCTGCCCCTATTGTGGTTGCCACAGATTCCCTCGTGTATTTCAGGTCAGTATATACTGAGATTCTTCTGGGGCTAGGCAACACAACAAGGGTTGAGAGTAGGATTTACGATAGAGCTTCCCATTCAAGACCAAGTACCGAGCTGCCCTGATTTGAATTCTTCGAGCCATGTTTTTGTCTTCTGGGAGTAGTCCTCCCTTTGGATATTGGATTATGGGAGTCATCCAGTTTTGAGTTTGTTTGGTAACTTGATAAGCATGAACCTCTTCTATGCTTGGCCTCAGTTGGTGGGAGATTTTCAGAGTGAAATCTCCTTATGCCTTGAGATGAGAGGCCATGTTTGCCAAGGCATTGGCCTTGGAGTTCTGACCCCTTTCAATTTTTTGGATAGTGAATTCATTGAAGGATCGCTTCAGTAAACCCACCAGTTCTGAATACCGGAGCATTCTGTTATCTTTGGTGGAAAATTCCCCTAGAACCTGGCTTACCACCAATTAGGAGTCAGAGAAAACTTGGAGGTTTTGGGCTTCGCATTCCATAGCTAACTTCATCCCAAGGATGATGGCTTCATACTTGGCTTCATTGTTGGAAGCTCTGAATCCCAAGCTTACTGCTTTTTCTGCTACAAGTCCCCCAGGGGATCGTAATACTAAACCGACGCTAGAGCCTCGATCTGTGGATGATCCATCAGTGTAGAGCTGCCATGTAGTAAAACTCTTACTAAGCTGTGCCTTATCGTGCAGTGCTGGGGTTAACTCAGCAACAAAATCTGCCAATGCTTGCCCTTTAATGAAGGTCCATGGAACATAGGATATGTCAAATTCTCCTAATTCCATAGACCACTTGACCAATCGCCCTGAGACTTCGGGCTTCCATAGTACCGATTTCAGTGGATGGGCGGTTGGGATCTCAATGGGATGCACTTGGAAGTAAGGTCAGAGCTTCCGGGCAGAGATTATTAGAGCAAAGGCCAACTTCTTAATCTTGGGATATCTTTTCTCTACATCCAGCAGTGCCTTGCTTACATAAAATATGGGCTTCTGGACACCCCTGTCCTGCCTAACCAGTACAGAACTGACGGCGTTTTCAGAGACTACAAGATAGATGAACAGTTTCTCCCTTGAGATTGGTTTTGATAAGAGTTTAGGGGAAGCCAGGTACTTCTTTAGCTCTTAAAAGGCCTTTTCACATTCTTTATACCATTGCAATGCTTTGTTCTCCTTTAAGGCTTTGAAGAACGATAGGCAGCGATCGGTAGATTTGGAGATAAATCGATTCAGAGTCACAACTCTCCCGTTTAGAGCCTGAATGTCTTTCTTAGTCCTCGGTGATCCCAGCTCAATCAAGGCTTTGATCTGAGTGGGGTCTGCTTCAATACCCCTTTGGGAAACAAGGTAACCTAAGAACTTTCCCTTGGTTACACCAAAGGTGCACTTCAAGGGGTTTAATTTCATCTTGTGCTGTTTCAGGATATCGAATGTTTGTCTTAAGTGCTGAATGTGGCTGTTCTTCCGTAGACTTTTGACCAGCATGTCATCTATGTAAACTTCCATTGTACTACCGATCAGAGAACTGAACATTTTATTGACCAACCGTTGATATGTTGCCCCAACATTTTTTAGACCGAACGACATCACTCTATAACAATAGAGACCTCGTTCGGTTATGAAAGCTATTTTTTTCTGGTTTGGAAGGTGCAACTGGATCTGGTTGTATCCAGAGTAGGCGTCCATGAAGCTCATAAGTTCATGTCTTGTCGTTGCATTGACTAGTTGGTCTATCCTTAGGAGAGGAAAGCTGTCTTTGGGGCAAGCTCTTTTGAGGTCTGTGTAGTCGACACAGACTCTTCACTTGCCATTTTTCTTCTTGACCAGGACAGTATTGGCAAGCCATTCTGGATAGAATACCTCTCTTATCATCCAGCAACCTCTGCACTTCTTCATTAATGATATGGTGCCGCTTTGGAGCGAGCGTCCCCCTCTTTTGTTTTACCGGAGGGTGGTTAGGATCTGTCATCAACTTGTGGGTGATAAGGTTTGGATCTATCGCCTCCATATCTTTTGTTTCCCAGGCAAACACTAAAAGGTTATTCTTTAGGAATTCTACCATCTCTTCTTGCTTGGATGGTGTCAGGTCTGGGTTGATTTGCAAGTACCGCCCTTCTTCTTCAGAACTAATTAGCACCTTGATAGGGTCCCCCACGGGTTTGGCCCTACTATCCCTTCCTCTAGGGCTTAGAGGCTCATCAATTCTGGATGGGCAGTCTTCAGTTTCATGATGGTGGGATAGGTCAAAGCCCTACCTTCATGAGAGTGCAGTAATTGCTATTTGGGGGCCTTCTCCTTAAGGTGCAAGAGCATGACATTCTCGGGCGGTTGGCTTGCACCCTCTGATAAAATGGATCCCATTGTTGTGCACATATTTCAGGCATTGGTGGAGGGTTGAGGTGACCGCACCCATTTGGTGGAGCCAAGGCCTTCCGATTATAACATTATAAGGGGACTTGGAATTCAGCACCATATATTCCGAGATTGTGGTTTTCTGTCCATCTCCCTTTCCTAATGTGGTGGGAAGGTCAATTCTCTCCAATGGGGTACTAAGGTTCCCGTCAAATCCTGCCCTTATCGCGGTAGTGGGTTTGACGTCGTTGGAATTGAGCTTCATCTGTTTGAGGGGCTCGTAGAATAATACATTGGCAGAGCTCTTTATATCCACCAAGACTCTTCGGATCTCAAAATTAGCAATTTTGAGAGAAATAACTAGGGCGTCACTATGAGGGCAGTGCACCCTTACAAGATCTTGATCTGAGAACTGGATCTCAGGTATTGGCCTCAATCTTTTTTCGACAGTGGAGATCTAGAGGATGTTAGGAGTAGTTATGGTCTTTCGAGCATAACGCTTCCTTGCTCGGTTGGACATCCCTGTGGTCGGGGTGTCTGTATGGAGGACGAAAATGACCTGATTGTTCTGTTATTGGGGCTCATTTCGTCTATCCCTTTGTTCTAGCCTTTACTCCTGCCTGTTTTGCTACGGCTTGTCATTACGAGGGTTCTGCCTCCCGTCTTGCCTAACAAACTCCCGCAGTCGTCCTCTCCTAATGAGCTACTCGATATCTTATTTAAGGGCCCTGCATTCATCAGTGGTATGCCCATGATCCTTATAGAAATCGCAGTACTTATTCTAGTCCATGTTGTTGGGGTTGCCCTTTAGTGGCTCTGGCCACTTTAGGTTTTCACGTGCTTGAACCTGCCGAAGTATGTGAGCTAGAGAGGCATTCAGAGGAGTGTAAGTGACAAATCCTCCTAGACTAGTGTTGCTTGGAGCTTTGGATGCCGTTCTTTTATCAGGGCTCCTAACCCTTTTCTTGGAGGCACCGGAGTCTTTCTTTTAATCGTCCTTCTTGGCTTGTTCCTTAATCTTTTGGGAGGTCTTCTTTGCTTCTTCCAAATTTATATACTTTCTGGCTCACTCCATAAGTGTTGCCATGTCAGCGGGAAGGCTCTTTATTAAAGAATCCCGGAGGCCCCCCTGAGCAAGGACCAGAGGTTAGAGCGGCTACCAGAAATCTCGAACTACAATCCGTGATCTTTGTAAGTTCGGCATTGAAGCGCGCAACATACTCTCGGGGAGGTTCTCTTTTGGACTGCTTTATATTCAATAGGAACTCTGGCCCTTTCCTTAACCTTCTACTGGTCATGAATCTGTCAAGGAAATGCCTACTGAGTTCGTAGAAAATGACGATTGAATTCTGAGGGAGGTGGTGGAACCACTTCAGAGCAGCGCCTTTGAGGCTGGTCACGAATGTACGACACATGAAGGCGTTAGTGGCCCTATGTAGCGCCATGGTGTGCTGATATTGGGAACGATGGTCTCCTGGGTCCCCAATCCCATCGAAAAGAGTGAACTTTGGGACAATAAATTTCTTTGGCCACTCCTCGGCCATTATAGCTGGGGTGAATGGTGTGGCGAACCTTCTGAGTAGCCTGGCTAGCTCGTCTTGCTCCGGAGGGATGTAAGCGCCTCTCGTAATAGCAGTGTGGTCTATAGAGTTCGCGACATCTTCAGCCCTCTGTATGTCCCTAGGCGATATTGGTTGCTGTGCGTCTTGCTTTGTAGTTTCAGTGCCCATATAGATGGGACGACCATGACCCATGGTAGGAAGAGGATTTCGGTCTTCATGAGCTGGAGGAACTGGTGTCGATCGATGCTGGAACTCTTGCGGCCCAGGATTTGCCTTTGAAGTCACTGGAGTTAGAACCTTTGTCGTACTCAGGTAGTGGACGGCCGGATTGAAGGTCGGTATCCCCCTAGCCTGCGACTACTGACGGCTAGGGGTCTCCCCCCACGTGAGTGGTGCCTTAGGGGTTCACCGGTGGTTCACTGGGAGTCTCATCATAGGACCCTCCACCCATGGTAGTGGTAAGAGGCTGTGCCCCTGCATCGGCCGCACTAATAGGAGGATGTAGGGGGTTGCTTCCATGGCTTTGGGTAAGTAGCGCCTAGAGTTTTAGAGATGGCAAGAAGTTGTTCCTGCATTAGATCATTTTGTCGTTGAACTTGATCGAGTTGCTGCTGCATGGGATTAGGTGCTTGTCCCCTTCCTCTTCCGGCAAGCAGCCAGTTTGGAGGGTTTTGAGCAT
Organism: Nyssa sinensis; assembly: GCA_008638375.1. NCBI lineage: Eukaryota > Viridiplantae > Streptophyta > Magnoliopsida > Cornales > Nyssaceae > Nyssa > Nyssa sinensis. The sequence goes on from CM018035.1 coordinate 25,992,910, forward strand.
TCTTTCTTGGACGGAGATTGGGAGCCATGATCCTCCGGTGAGAAGGACAACGAGTTTGTTTGCAAAGAAAATAACTTTTCGGTGAGAAACGATTGTCGTTTCCCACAAACGGTGCCAAACTGATGCTGCATTTTCTGATTAGCAGGTGCTCCGTTCCTCTTCGCCTGTTGAACACTCAAAAAAGAAATCAGAAGGCTATCGGGTTAGCTTCGATGGTAGCCGCTCCGATGATAAAGTCAGTAAAACTGAATTGAAAGACTGTAATTGAAAGTAATTGAAAGTAATTAAATGGACATGAATTCAAAAGTGCACTTTAGGACTTTATTTATAGGCTGTGGATTTTCTAAGTTGATTAGGATTTGGAGTCGTGAAAGTAGGAATTTGATCACCAGAGATTAGCAGTTACCATGTTGAAGACTGCGCTTGAACGATATCTGTAGGTGGCAATTTCCTTGTTGAATATTGTTTCCTTATCCTTAGCTTGGTAAGGTGCTCAAGGCGGCAATAAGCCCAGAACCTTCCTGTGAGTATTCGTAGTGCCTTCCGATCTAGAGGTGAGCATGAGGGTTGCATGGGTTTCCGATCAATAAGTTTTGAAGGCCATATGGTTAAACCTGCTCTCGATGGATGAGTTTTGGCTGTTCGGTAGGCACACGTGTCACGTGGAGATTGGTCTGTCACTTTATGGCATATCAGCTACTCCACCCCCCCGAGCCTTAGTTTAGCAATACGCGTAACTAGGGCTAAGGGTTTTCGCAAAGTCACAGGTTTTGTCTTTCCATTTTTCGAGATGACCGTTTGGTGTGACATTCATTATACAGGCCGTTGTTTGGGCTTTCGAGGCCATCATTGCCTCCAACCGCCATGACGGTTCGGCTGATTGGGCCCCTATTTCTACGAACCTATATAAAGGGGGAAGGAGCATGCGTATGCCTTTTTCCCCTCATCATTTCTAGTACTTTCAAGAGAGAGAGATATTGCCACCGTTGAATTAGAGCAACTAGAGAGCTTTGAAGAGATATTCATCGTCCGAAGCTCCCATCTCCGGTCACCCCAGGTTCAATTTGCTTCCCTTCTGTTTGTTTCCTTTTATTTCTTCTTCTTTAATTCATTTTCTTCTCCATCTGTCATTTTTCGTAATGTCAGCCCCCACTGCATCTTCTGGTGTTGGTGATGGCACAGGATACTCCTCGAAGACGACTGTGCTGTCCCAAGTTCGTATTGTAGGTAGTAGCTCCTTCGGTGATACCAGAAATAGGTTGGTAGGGTCTCCCTCTAGTTTTGGGGTTAAGATCGTAGATGCGTTCATTGAACCTAGGAATAGAATAGGGGAGGCCTCGGACAGGCCTTCCCAAAGAGAAGAAGGACAGAGTGGCGTAACTCCGGCCATGTTAGATGGTTTGAGGGCGTCCTTCACTTTCCCAAAGAATATTACCTATAGGGCCTCTAGTTCCCTAGATTGCCCCTCCGATGTCCGTGCGGGTGAGATCTATGTCTATCTCGCCTAGTTTGAGATGGAGCTATGTCACGCCCCGAATTTTCACAAACCCGGGGAGTGAGTGAAATGAAATGAGAAAGGTAAATGAAAGGTCATAAAGTGAATTTAATTTCTCATTCATTCATTTCCCCATGTTTTCTCCAAAATTAGAAGCGAAAATTTATTAACTAGACCCACCCAAGATGAGTCCCAAATAGTAGTCAAACATCTCCCTCAACTAATGGTCAAGGTGGTCCAAGGAGTGTCCAAAAATAGTCTCTAAAATAGTCCCAAATCATTCCTAAAAACGCCTTGGAATGATGGCCTAAATAGGCCCCAAAATGCCTTAAGGCATGGTCCAAGAATGGGTCAAGAAGTCCACCAAAAATTGTCTAAGGAAGGGGGGCCAAACATGGCCCATGTAAGTGGCCAAACATGGCCCAAAGGTTGGCCAAACATGGCCTAATATGGTGCCCAAACATAGTCCAAAAAGGTGCCTAAATATGGCTCAAAAAGGTGGCCAAAGGGGCTGGTGTCAAGGGGTGTCAAGGGGTGGGCAGCAGCAGGCATGGGTGGCATATGCACAAGAAGGGGCAGGACACGCGCGCATGGGGCCATGGCACAGCGCGCGGCAGGCAAGCGTGGGGCAGCGCTGCGCGTGTGGGGTGAGCGACTGGACAGTAGGGGCTGGTCAGGCTACTGCACTGTAGCAATTGCAACCTGACTTTCCATTTTCTTGCATTTTCACTGTAGCAGCTGCGGCTAAATTTCTCTATTTCCCTAATTTTTTTCCCAAGTTTTGAAGGCTATTTTTTTCCCATTTTTAGTCCACTTCTTCAAGGTTTCTAACCTCCCATTTTGGACACTTTTCTCACCTATTTAAATGGTGTTTTGCACACTTAATTTTCTCCTTAATTTCACAAAATTCTTGACATAACTTCCTTTGTTTTTTAAGCATTTTTTCACCTAATATTTTGCAACCGTTCATGTATATAAACATATCACAATCCATCCTTACTCGATGGCCACAATTCATGAAAATTAAACATACATTCATTTCTTTCAACATATATATATATATGTAAGGCACATTAAACTAACATATCCCACATGTCATTTGGGTTTAAGCCCTTACATTACAAATTGGCCCCAAGGCCTATAGTTCACCATTCTTCCAAATTAAAATACAAGTCTTTTGGGCTTATGCCCATACATACAAAGTATGCCCCAAGGGCTAAATATCCTTCCAAGTTCTTTTCCCCTTCTTCCTTCAAGACTTCATCAAGTCTCAAGTATCCGGAGCCTCATTTGAAATATGATATCCCACCAGGGGTCAGCCCAATTGCTGGTATGACACAATGCTAATGCAAGAAACAAAGTTAAGGTGTGGTATGTGCAAAATGTACATTTATAATCTACATGCCTTCAAATTCATCAATACAATGCAATGAAAATATGTGTGACACACCCACACAACTCTATGCCACACCCATGTCTCATTTACGGATCACTCCTGATGGACCCTGAGTACCAATACCCGTTCACGGATCGCTCTCGTTGGATTCTGGGCACCAATGCAATGGCCAATTTTGGGTTTTTCACCACAGGATCTATACCCTCATAATACATAACACCAAGTGCTCAACCCACACTATGTTTTCAAGGAATCACACCATGCCAATATGCTTTCATTTCACCATGCAATAATGCAATCTCAATGAAGCATTTTATCAAACACATGGAGCATGTTTTAAATAATGCAATGTACTTAAAGAAACTATAACTTTTATATTACAAAACTTTGTCTACATGAACCTAACATGTAATCCAATCAATTTTATATATAAACACATTGCATATTCACAACTTTAACAATTTCTCAAAGATCATAAAATACATAAAGTACCAACATATGGAATAAATCATAACTCTGAAACCACAAGAGTTTCTCTACATGAACATAGCCTAGAATACAATGAATTATGCATATAGTCATGGTTCATGTTTATCACTTTACCAAATTCCCAAAGAATACAAAGAATACACAAGTACATCAACAACCAACTCTAGGTTTTCAAAGCAACTATATCCTAAGTGATTTTCTAACATCAAATAATCATATAAATCATTCAATCAACATATAAAACACTCCTAAACTTAACTCTATTCCTTACTTAGCAAAAATCATACCTAAATGAGTTTTTCTCAACCCTTGGGAGTTGTGTTAGCTGTGCAGCCGAACTGATCAGTGAGAATGTATCCCTTGACGTGGGGAACAACTTACTAGAAGGAAGTCTTGTGAAAATCCAAGCCTAGAAGTGTGTTTTAGAAGCTTGAAGATTTGAAAACCTAGGCTTTCTCATTCATTTTTCTCCCATGTGTGGCTGCTGCTACTTCTCTAGACCATTTCTCTCATTTTTTTACACTAAGTTCTGTATTATAGTCAAGGGGTAAAGGTGGCAAAATGACTTTTTTGCCCTTAATGAACCCGGGACCCCGTTACACTACAACCCATCCCGAAATGCCTCAATTCGATATTTTGCTTTAACCAAAGTTCTTAAAATTATTTTAAATGAAAATTTTCAAAAAAATTTATCTTCACCTGCGGCCGGGTTTGGCCGATTCCACCCGAGATGCCCTTTTGATCCAAATTTTCAAACTATTTCTGATTAAGCTTAAATTCACACAGGAGGTGTATTTTAATATTCTAAGCATATTTCTTTTCTATGGAATACTAAAATTATTCTCCTAAACATGACTTATGCCTAATGATGTATGTATAGCACCCTATCGGCAAATAGTGCATGAATAGTGCCCTACCGACAAAAATGAAAAATTTACCCTCATTTTTCAGATCTCTATAGGCTAAGACTCCCCCTTCCTCTTCTAGTTAGATAGCTTCACCTGGTTCAACATTTGCCCTGCCGACCTTAATCTTAATAGTTGGAGGCATCTATTAGGCTTCATAGTACTAGGTCATCTGAATGGTGTTGAGGTGACCCTTGACTTGATCCGTAGCAATATAGATCTAAAATGTATGAGGTCAGAAGGCCTTTTTTATATTTCTTTTGACAAGGAGTTCAGACCCCTCTCCTCAGTACCAACTTCCAACAAAACTTGAAAGAAGTGGTACTTCTTTGTAGGAGGAGGATGGGAGATAAAGGACTTCCAGGATCAGATCTCAACATTCCCCTAGAGTACCGAGATTAAGGGTGAGACCTCCCTCTTGAACATGTCTGTTTTGTTGCATATCTTTACTTTATTTCTTGACTAACACTTGTGTTTTATGACCTATGTGCAGATAAAAGTGCTTGGAAGAGGTTAATTTTCATTGCTGACCTTTAGGACAAGTACCGCCGGCTTCTGCAGACCAGGGACAGAGTGCATACCACCATTGTTACACCCGTAACTCTGATGGCTGCTGAGAAGAGCCGAGCAAAAAACTTAAAGAAATCTCTGCTGAAAAAGTAGGCTCTGGGGAAGAAGAAGGCAAGGGAAACCTCTTCCCCTATCAATCCCCCTCAAGCGAAAAAGAGGAGGCTTCGTTCTGATTCCCCTGAAGTTTCGGCTAAAAAGGGGATCATCATTACCGAGCCTGCTCTCACTTCAACCCTTGAAGTTCCGAAGAAGGGGAAGGGAAGGGCAGCTATTGACCCTTCCCTAAATGCCTGATGGCTATTTGGCCGCCAAGCAGGCCTTTGACGAGTTCTGGGCCGCTGGCCCCTAGAAGTATAAGGGGCAGAAGGCGGAGAAGACCATCACAGAGCTTGTCACGACCCAAGACCCACCCTGTGTGAATCTTGAATCGCGAACCTAACCCGACACTGTTGCCGAGTCGAACCTGTCTCAACTTGTTACACAATCAGTGCTACTAACATACAACAACTAAATAGCGAAAGACTTAAACAAATAAATAATAAAAGCTACATGTGATATATATATATATATATATAATGTTCTCAATATGCGGAATACAAATTTCTTATAGACCTGTTTATCCCCAAGACGTGGATAACATGGGAGAGCTACAAGACTGTCTATACTAAGTATTACACTGCGACTTCAAAAGAAATGTCCACCTCTAGCTATCAGACTCTACTGTCTATTCTCAATCTCTTTGCCTGAAATAGTAAAAAAGTAGTATCTGTTCTGAGCTATGAAAACTCAGTAAGTAATACTCCTTTACTCTGCCATGTGTACAGGTCAATATAGAAAGAAAAATCCAGAAAGAACTAGGATAATGCAATATGCTAGCCAGTCAATGAATATAGAACTCAATATCAAATGATAAGAAGACAAATGATAAAGCAATGAAATCTGTTCTGCTAACAATATCATACTGCTACAGTCATGAGCTGTCTCAAGTATAAATTGTATACTCTCAATAAAAAAACTGTGAAATCTCATGATCATTCATAATAAAATAATATGACCAAGCTATGAAATTCAATAATAGATACTGATAACAACAAATGTGGATGCACTTTAACTTGGGGCCCGGCATACCCCTTAAGATCATTTCGTTCCCTTTTTCCTCGATCTTTCAGCCAAGTACTAACCTGTCGGTTCAGTACTCGCCTCGCAGATCCACTTTAATTGCCACTTTTGATTCCATTTTCTCGACCCTGTAGGTCTAGTAAGCATCAGATGGAGTTTGTGACTGAGCACAAATCCAACTACAATATAATATATCGAGATTATGCTAAATCCCATAAACAGTAAATGCAATAACACTGTCTCAGCAAGCGAAAATGAAATTGTTGCCTTAATAGGCCAATGTGAGCAAGGCTACTGAGTTAATAAGTCTTGCCCCTCGAGGCCTATGTACATAGTGTATAGAAATCATGATCAAGATATATAACAGTCAATAAACACTTTCCACAAGATAGAGCAATATTAATGTGGACTCAATAACGTTCTGGCATGTAAGGAATACAATAGATAATATAAGAAAAACAGTTGACATGACTCGGAATGTAACACATGCAGAAATTAGACATTTACTTACCTCTTAAACCGTTTTCGTTCTTTCACAATAAAATCAAGTCACCGTTCCTTTCTCTTTGGATTCCCTATTTATCAATAGATAGTATATCTCAGTTTACCTTTTCATAATTTATGTTATTCATCAAATTTTATGTCTATTTATTCTAAGTTTTTCTTTTACTAATTTAGTCTCTACTATTGAATTCGAAACGTCGAAGAAAGTCGGTTTAGGCTTTCGCGGAACTCAATTCGAATATCTGTACTGAAAAGGGCAAAATAGTCATTTTGCATTTTTACATGTCTTTTATTTTTTGGGACCCCGTCTCATGAAATAGTTAAAATATACTATTCACATGTTTAATTTGGACATCGGGTCATTTTACCATTATTTAATTAATTAATTATTATTATTATAATATATATATATATATATATATATTTGTGCACCTTAGTTAGCACAGGCGTGCCTGTCATAATGGGTTTAGGGGTTGGGTTCTTTCCTTGAGGTCTCATGTTCAATTCTCAGGGGCTGCCCCGCTTTTGTTTTTTTTTTTTTTCTATATTTATTATATATATATATATATATTGTGGTGCGAGAATAACCACGGGCTTGCCCGTCCTAAACAGTTTGGGCTTTGGGCTTCTATCCAACACGTCTTACGTTCGAACCATGGGGATAGTAGTCTCCTAATTTTTGTTTCTAAAACTCCTGAAGCCAAACACTAAACAAGGGCCAAAATCAGGGATAGGATATCTTATCCCCAATTCAATTCCAATTTAACTCGCTATAGCCGTAGCTAACCAGTCCCAATTTAACTTAAATTTAAAACAGTTTAAAATCAAAACGACGCAGCTTTGGCTCATTCAAGCACCAAATGACGCTAGACCCTCTCTATTGTTCATCATCCTCTTCGTTTTTTCGGTGAAGGGCCGGTAGGTTTCCGTCGCCATCTCCGGTGACAGCCAACTAATTTCATTCAAATTTTAATGCTTTTTAAATGCTATTTTCTTCTATTTTTCATAGGGATCTCATTTCTAGGTTTAGTTTTCTATTTATTTCACTAGGACTCCACGAAATGGGAGAAAATAGTGGCTCCAGCCAACTGTATTTTTCTCATTTCGAATTCATTCGCTTAGTTTTCTCTTTTCTAGTTTTATTCCTGCACCATTGAGGATTATCCTCATAGTTAAAATGAAGTTTAAAGCACAAAAATACATAGACCCGAATTATTCTCTTAGACCTACAACTGTCTCTAACTCTCTTATCTCTTAACCATTTAACTTGATTCAAGCTGCAGTTTAAACCATTTTTCATGCTCAATATGGCCCTACACTTAAAAACAACCATCATGCTTCAAAAACTAAAAACAAAAACTAAACCAACTCACCTATTTTTCTGATTTTCGTGGTGCAGTCCTTTCCTCTTCTTCTTCTTCCTTCTTGGTTCAACTTCTAGACTATTCTAAATCTCTTAAGCTTCATAACTCCTCACCTAGCTTTTCTTTTCTGTGTCCTAACCGACGCACACAAGTATGTATATATATATATATATATATATATTACTCCACCGCCCTAGTCACCCTTACTCTCTTTCTTTCTCTTGGTTTCTCCCCCTTCTAAAGCCCTCTTCTTTGACTAAATTTTCTGATTTCTTTTCTGCTTCAGTTTTTGCATTAATTGATTAGGTGATATTTGTGTATGTGTGTGTGTATATATATATATATATATATATATTATTACACACATAATACACCAACCGACACACACACAAGCACACTCACACACTATATGCTTCTTTCTTTTATTCTTGTATTTTATTTGTAACCACATGTATACATATAACGTATAATACTTTGGATATATATACATATACAATACATCATTAATACACATTTTGTACACACACACACATATATATATATATACTCATATATAGGCATATATACTAGTTTCTAGTTACACATACATACACTGATATTAAATAGGCTACGCGTATGGTTATACGTATGCATGCATGGAAATGCATGCGTGCACGCATTACGAGGCATGGTTCTGGGTTGCTCGGGCGGTGCCCGGCACTAACTTGTATAACTGACACTATTCTCCTTCTAAAATCGTACTGTATGTATGATATCATGATATAGAGCTTAAACAACTCAGTTTACAACTGATTGTACACTCCTCGACCCGGTCTACCTTGGTTTATGTGCTAACCTAGGTCAGGGTGTTACAGAGCTGATGGCTATCCAGCTGAAGGTAATTCCCGCACTCTCTTCCTTTCTTCTTTTTTCGTCTTATTACTTTATTCTGACCTGTTTGTTTGGTGCTTTGCAAACCATGCATGGCCTTGTCGCCCTCATGGACTCCACAGTGGATCTGGCGGTGCTGGAAAACCTCCAGGGCGAGCTGGATGAGGCCAGGCTTCAGCTTGGGACGGCTTAGTCCAATGCTTCTGTTGTAGAGGAGAAGTTGAAGGAGGCAAAGAACTCCCTCTCAATCATGGAATCTGAAAGGGATTCCCTTGTTCAGCAATTGGAGGAGCTTCGGAAGAAGTTCGAGGATTTTCAAGCTACCTCTGCCCAGAAGATTAAAGAAGCTGCCGAATCTACCAAGGCTCAAATCGAAGTAGAGATGAAGGCTGAGGTCTAAGAAATGGGTGAGGATCTAATCCAGCATGGGTATGACACCTTCAGATCCAAGCTCCTTGTGAAGTATCCCGACCTCGATTTGTCAAGGATTGACAATGATGAAGTCCCTGCAGTTGAGGCCGAGGTTCTGAATGGGGGCGGTGAAGGAGTGCCTGCCCCAATTAACCCTACAGTAGAAGTTTAGGCTATATTTGTACTATTCTTCTTCTTTTTTTGAACTGATGTACTCTTCTTATATATCAATGAAAATTGACTTTTTCTGAATTCGCGTATCTTTCATTCTTCCGAATAGTAGTACTTGCAGACTTTGCAAACTGTTGTGGATGTTAATAATATGCCAAGTAGACTTCAATACTGTTCCAACCCATCACTTCTCTATAGTATAAGCATGGGCTCGAGCCCTTCAAACCTTGATTTCATTAAGAAAGAATGCCCAGGAATTGAATATACTTCAGATCTCCCCTTCAATCTTTCAAATGAACATGAGTTGAATGATGTCTTCCGAACAAAAAAACTTGTGATTAATCAATCATGGTAATTGAACTAACATCCCAATTCGATTATCGAAAATTAAGTCACTAATTTAAATATTAGAGACTTTAAGAAATAAAATGACAATTGTGAAAATTAGACCAAGAAAAATGAAGGCAAAGGCTAAAAGGGTTTGAACCCTAGACTAAAATAGGGAGACACTTAAAGCCCAAAAAGAATATCATTTGGGCTGTGAGCACTTTGTGCTATATTATATCCTTTAATAAGTCCAATTGTTGCACACTCAAAATTGAGGTGGCAGCATGCTATTGTATATACAATGCAACTATATAGATATATATATATATATATATGCAGGATCTTTGTGAGAATATATATGCATGTATATATATATATATAGTTTACAGATTGACGGTATATATATATATATATATATATATATATTACATATCATGTAAACTAGATATGTATCAACTGTATGTCGTATATATATCAAGGACAGGTGTGTGTGTGTGTGTGTGACATATGTCATGTGCTTTGTGTTATGTGAGATAAGTATGACCGACTGAGGTGTGTGTGTGTGTGTATTGTGTGCATGTGCGTGAAGTAGAGAGAGAGAGAGAGAGAGAGAGAGGCAGTGCAATATATATATTTATATATATATACACACACTGCTGAAACCCTAAGAAGAACTGAACAAAGAGAGATGAACGTGAGGAAAAACCTAGAAGGAGGGAGACCAAAGAGGGAGAAGTTTCAGAAAATCAGGGCCATTAACTAAATAAGTAATTTCTCTCTAAGAATTTTCACTTGCTTCGATATTATATGGTTTAAATTGTATACATGAGATTTTAGGATGAAACTAAGTAAATAAGAGGTCGAAACAGAGTATAAAAGAGCTCTAAAATAGTAAAAATTGAGAAACTGCCATTAAAGGACCTCAAGAAGCAGGTCTGAATCAACTAAAACCAAGTTGGTTTCCATGGCTTTGGGCTTAAACTAGAAGCTTATAGGGTCACAAATCCACAAGAGTTAGGGGAAATGGATTAGAAGCTAAGGAGATAATTGGAGTTGCAAGTCACGGTTCCAAAATTGAACTTCAAGAATCGAGCACCAAGCTTGATTTTTGGACAGTGATTTGAATCTCCATACCCTAAGGATCACTACAAACCAACAATTATCACTTTTGGTAGAGAAATGAGCATGTGCTGAAGAATTATTCAGTTTGCCATTGATAAAGGGATCGAGCTTTTGAGCTCGTCTCAATCCATAAAACTAACGCCAAAGCCTTCCCTTAACCCTTAAAAGAGGATTCAAATCGAAAGCAGAGAAGAATCTAGCCCCAAAACCTATGAAATAGAGAATATTTTAGGGTTTCAGCATGAATAGTAACTCTACGCTAAGAAAGACGATGAACAGGGAAATGGGTCGGGTCATCGAGTCGGATTCAGGTTAGGCCCCGATCGAAAAAAAAACGGGTTTGAGATTTTAATGAAACGAAACAATTTTGAGTTGTTAATTAAAAGGGAATTGGGCCATTTGGTTACAAGGTTAAGGAATTGATTTGATAACCTATGCGAGGATGGGATACCCTATCCATGTTTAAGACCCCTATCCGCTATTTGGTGTTTAAAAGATCAGAAAAAATATATATGAAGTCGTAGCCCCAAAGACTCGAACCCCTTACCGTGTGTGTGAGTAAACCTTAAATTCAAGAATGTAAACATTGTGCCAATATCACACATGTGAATCATAAAGGATGCACACACACACACACACACACACATATATATAATATAAACTAAAGAATTAAATTAATGAAATTAATTTAATTTGGTAAAATGACTCTGATGCCCAAATGAAATAAAAATATAGTATAACCTAATATTTTTGGGCATTCCGGACTCAACGTCGAAGTTCAATTTGTGAAATTAAGTCCCAAAAAATTAAGATACGAAAAATATGAAAATTACCATTTTACCCCTAATGATATTCGGGGCCAATTAAATATAATAGGTAGCCCATCTGGACTATGTTGGACCATCCGAACTCAATAGTAGAGTCCATTTTAGCAAACGAAGTACCAAAAAATATAACACGTAAAAGCATAAAATTATGAAAATTCCCCTAGGATTAATGTAAGTCACATAAATACAAATTAAGATCAGGAAGAACCTAAATTAATTATATTCGATATTCCAAACTTGACGGTAACATTCTTTTGAGGAAAACAAGACCTGGTAACAAACTGAAAAATGATGAATATGTCCTTAGGACTTAATGAGGTTACTAGAAGTATAAAAATGAAATTAGTAAGTCCACATAAATGTTATAAGGATCAAATAGACTCAAAATGAAGTCTGAATACATAAATCGGATACGGAGAAATATGGAATATTAAAAAGGATAAATTACCATAATTCCTTTGGAGGGCCAAATAAGTTATAAAGCTTCAGGGTAAACTAAGTTCAAAAGAACTTAAAATACTGAATAACAAAGTTTGAGATTAGAATGAATATTGATTCATTATGCAATGTATTTTTGATCCGTGATTATAGGATCACCCTAAACGATGAAAAATAGAAAGAGAGCTATGGGATAGCTATTATGGTAACTGTATGGGAATGCAATGCTAAGAACCCAATGTAAGTAAACCCGAACTCTAGCACGTGGTATTCCTAGTCATGTCACAGTTTATTTCTTTGATGCTGCTAATTTGTAATCCATACATGCCTGTTATTAATGATCTCTATAATTTGATGTTTGTCCTATATCGTGGATTTGTTGAGAATTTGCTTGCCAATATCCTTATGTAATTATTTTTTATTTCTATACTTGCTTGGATATTAGAAATTGTTATGCTTCTCACTGCTGAGAATTTGTTATTCCACAAATATGTACATCGCTTGTGAAATTTTGACGATCATGATATTATTATAAGTGCATGCAGTCGTGATCTGTCACAACGTCCATCTAATTCACAGATGCGGGTTAGTGTTTGGGAATGAGCCCAACACCTAGTCCATGGAGGACACGATATATGTACAGAGCTCTAGTGCTATCCAGTAGCCCGATATTGGGGTGGACCTGGATGAGCGCTTTTGAGGGTATGTCAGGCCCTATATGTGACAACATCTGTTCTGTTAGTATCTCATATCGTTTATTGATATTCTGATGATGCACTCATGGATAATTGATATGTTTTGCAAGCCTATCTTTGGATATATTGATGATGTACCCTTTGATTTTAGATATTCCTTGTGAGCTTATCTTTGGATTATCTGTTGACATACTATTTGATTGGTGATATGCTTACCTACCTACCTTTAGACTCGAATTGTTATCCAATTATTGTGACAGCTATTTATTGTACAGGTCGATCCCTATTATTGATTTGTTATTCTACCTTGGGATGTGCCTTTGGGACCTACGGGTCATTTTATGGATTTAAATACTTAGTGACTAGCTATTATGATGTTCTATCCTTCGCATGCTATTGTGATATTATCCTTTGCTTGCTATTGTCCTTTTTCTTTCTTTTGGACTAACCCTGACCCATGACAGAGCGATGGACTTTACTTACTGATCTAAGTTAACTCACTTCATATTTATAACTATTTTTCAGGTAACTCTATAAGGGAGAAACAAAATGAGGCGACTAGTGGAGCTAGTAGCTTACTTATAAGCAATATTGATGATGTAAACTCCAAGTTATGATTTGAATACGTACTCTGTAAGGCTGATCTAAATAACAAGTATTTGTAATATTGTATCATTGGTAGAGATGTTAGACTTGATTAGTGAATCATGATAATCGCAATGGTACTCAGAGATATTTGATTGATGGTTGTTGGAATTCGGTTTATGATTCAGATGAATTGCCTTGGTGTAGCTTCCGCATTAAATAATTAAATAATTTATGATTTATTGATATGAAGAAAATAAAAAATTTACTTATCATCCTGAGCGATTCATTTGATTCTATACGGCTTGTCCGAGTGACAGTGTCGGTCGTTGCCCTTAATCCGTGAAGGGTGAGTTTCGGGTCGCGACACTAGAGGCTAAGGTCTAGAAAAAAAATATTTTAACCCAAAAGTCCTTGAGTTTTAAAATTGTGTGGTCCCAAGTCCAATAATAATGAGGTGGTACCATCATTTTATTCTTAATGACAAAATTATCCTCACTTTCCTACATACAAAAACACAGAGTTTCTTTCCACTAAACCTATCATGTCATGACTTTTTTGTTTTTGAAACTTCAAAATTAAACAACTTACAATATATAACTATATTTTTTTCATAAAAATTATATAATTGAACTCTAAAAATTAAAATTTATCAAACAAGATCCATATTACATAAGAAATTTTGTATTAAAAAAAATTCATGTTTTTTAAGGCGTTGTCAAAAACAATCCAAATTACATTTGTAATGTTATTTCATGCGTAATACCTTTTTTATTTAAGATGTAAAACAATAAGTTTGAACCAAAAAAATATATTTAGAATCCCAAAAATGCAAAAATATCATATTGTCACATATTATAAGTTATAAACTTAGATGGGGTTTGCCTCACAAGTGATCCAGAAAAGTTGTAGTAACATAAAAAGACTTTTAATCAAATTAGTCTTTAACAACCAAGGCATACTTCATAATGATACCAGATGAAATTTTCAAACAAAATCATACTTTTTATTGTCAAATTTGCTTCCTTCATAATCTTGAGATAGGATAACCAGCAACATGGCAATATCTCATGACGATTTTCTAGCATGACTGTGAAACACACAGTGTCTAACCAAGGTCAGAATGCCCCTTCATTTGAAAAATTCTTATACAATAAATAAGAACCATGTGCATCAGAAACTGCCACTTGTAATAATAACCAACCATATGAAAAGAAGATGATATCATAAAATCAAAATTATTTATTGTTCATGAATATTATTTTCATGATTCGGGTATGAAAATTCAAAGTCGTATATTACCATCACAGCCCAATTCTAAAATTGCTCGACTCCCTAATTAAATCAAATCATTTCTCCCATTTAATTGAGTTATAGTGGATGCAACATGCCACTACTTATCAAATATCCTGCATGAGAACTTTGGAAATAACACACATTTGTTGCACAGACTACCTACAATTTGAGATACATTCACAAGCCATAAACTTTGAGTAATTATTAGCCTAATATCAGATAAAGTAATGATAGTTCATATTTTGCATACCAACGAAAAAGGAGAACAAGAGAGCAAATATTTGAGTTGTTATTATTCTTTGAAATTGTAAGCTACTGGATTTTCTTTGTTAGTTCATTTGTAATGTTATTACATATGAACTAAGATTTGCACAGAACCAACACCCATAAAGACATTAATTCATCTAAAGTTGTTTGTTACATTGTTAAAAACTCGTGTAATACTTTTTATTTAAGAAATTTCTCAAATTTCTCTATCCGAAGACACATAATTTTTTACAAAAATTCTCTGTTGAAAAAACATAAGTTTTTAATTTTTTTTTTGTTTTATCAATGGTAGAGTATTAGCACTTTCCTAAGGAATAAAAATTGTTTGATGCATTGTTAAAAACATGTGTAATACTTTTTTTTAATTAATAAATTTATCAAATTTCTCTGTTTAGAGACAGAGAATTTTTTACTAAAATTCTCTATCGAGAAAATATGAGTTTTTTAATAGAAATTTTAATTTTTTTTGTATTATCAATGTTAGAGTATTACCAGTTTCATAAGGAATAAAATTTTTTTGATGCATTGTTAAAAACATGTATAATATTTTTTTGTTAAAGAAATTTCTCAAATTTCTTTATCATGGGACAAATACATTCCTCTGTCCATGTTCAGTGGATTGAGAATTTTTTTATGAAAATACTTTGTCGAAAAAAGATGAATTTTTTTTACAGAATTTTCTATGCAATATGAATCTTGTTTGATAGATCTCGATTTTTAGAGTCCAAATATGCACTTTTTATGAAAAATAGATTTATATATTACAAGTTATTTAATTTTGAAGTTTCTAAAACAAAGGATTGATGACGTGGCAATGAATGGGCACATGAATGGAAACTCCAACATTTTTTTCCGTATTTTCACATGGATGGTTATTTTGGTCAAGCAAAGAATAAAGAACATTTTGGGTTAAGGAAATTTGGGTTGGACCTTATACCAATTATGCACTTTTTGAATTGGGATTCTCTCTATTTCTCATGAAATGGACGAAGGGAGATAAAAAAATAATTTTTTTTTTTAAAAAAATTAAAAACTATTTTTTTATTACTTGTGTGACAAATAGAGGTGTCTCTATTTCTCATGAAATGAAGACACATCCAACACCTTTTTAATAACCCTTATAATGATTGTCGAATCTTATCTAATAGTTTCAAAACTAAATTAAAGAGAATATAATGCATCATTATTATATATATATATATTTATCACCAATAATAACCTTGATATACCGTAAAGTGACAAACATATTCAAAGCATGACAAGTGTCTGTACAGAGCTCTTCAGAGAACAAAGCAAAAAAGATTGTTTTATCCAGATCAACCAGGCACGGAGGGTTCAGAGGTATATGGTTCATAACATAGCACCGCTTTCCATATCTTACCGATCTCAGAATAAGGAAACAAAGTTTAATATGGCAACCACTATCTTCAGATATCTTCAAATCTATACTTTTATGGCTCCTAATCCTACTCAACTTAGAATATCTAATACCTATAAATAAGACCATAAGGTACGTTTTCAATTCATGTTCAATTCTTCTTTTGAATTACATTCTCTTTTTCGTTACTAACTTTATCATCGGAACGGATACAACTGGAGCCTTCCCGGTGACCGTCTGACTTCAAGTTTTTGACAGATAGTGAATGACGGGAGGTCCTTCTGACCAGAAAAGAGTAACATCAATTTGGTGCCATTTGTCGGAACGACAATCATTCTTACTATTTTTTCTTCAAACAACAAATCTATTATTTTTTTCTTCCAAAAGTCAATGGCTCTTAACCTTCGTCCTAGGAAGAACTTCCCAAACCCTCAAAATCAGTCTCTTGCTAGAAAAGGAAGGGGAAAACACTTATTCGTTTACAACAGTAGCTTGATCATAGAGACTGATCCCCAATCATCAATAGTTGTGAGGAGAGGGATGCCAACATTTCATCCTGTTGTCATTACTAGAGCAGAACGAGGATACCAGTTCCAACGGCTTCTGGAGGCAATCCAGCGCCGTAGGAATTCCCACCTCCCGAGACTCCAATCCCCGCTAGTCTTGGGAGAGCAGCATCCTCCTACTAACATTAGACAAATTCCTCCATTGAATCCAGGACCTAGAGGTGCAGGACAAGATCAACAACGAGTACCGATTGCGCAACAAGTCCTACCTAAAGCCTCTCAAAGGGTAAAGAAGATAGTAAACTCTCAGGATCAGACAATATCAACCAGAGAGTTCCATACCCCTCTAGAGCAAAACGAGTTCAGTAAATTGCTCGATAGGTTTTCCACGTCATTTATCTCTACCATAATGACAGAAGAGCGACCCAAGAAATTTGTTGTCCTAAAATTCACTCTCTACAATGAGTCTGAAGACCCTAGGGACCACCTGTCTCATTATCAACACACGATGGCTCTACATGGAACTACCGATGCCTTCTTGTGTCGAACTTTCGTGACGAGCCTCAAGGGTATCGCCCTTAAGTGGTTTCACAACGTTCCCCAAAAATCGATTAGCAATTTTTATGAGCTCAATAGGCTATTTCTTGACTGATTCTTAACAAGTAGGAAGTTGAGAAAATGACTAGAATTCTTGCTAATTGTAAAAAAAGCAAAGAGAGAATCATTTCGGGAGTACATAGCTCGTTTTAATACCAAGCTCACGGAGATAATCGATTGCAGTCCAAGTTTCCTAGTGGCCGCCCTCACTTTAGGCCTTGGGCCTAGACGCTTTCAAGATTTCTTGACTAAGAATCCTCTTATCAATATGACAACACTCATGGACAGAGCACGGAAGTATATTAATCTCGAAGATATAATAACTTCCTTCCGAAAAGCTAAAGAACAAGCTCAGAAGAATGAGCAAGCTCAGAAGGATGAGCAAATTCAGAAATGGGATAACAACGCTAACAAGAAGAGGATCAGGAGTCCCGACAATAGAATAGTACCTAAAGCCTAGAACAACTCTAACTCTCAGAGGTATGGGACATACACCCCTCTGAATGCTTCTCTTATCCACATACTCCAATAGATTTAGACTCGTGAAAACCTGAGGTGGCCAGAGCCACTAAAAAGCCACCCCAACTCAATAAATCAAAATAAGTATTGTGATTACCACAAAGAGCAAGGACACACGACCAAGGAGTGCAGGGCTCTGAAACAAGAAATAGAGCATCTCATCAAGAGAGGACGACTAAGAGAGTTTGTCCGCCAAGACGGGAGGTAGAACCCCCGTGACGAAAGACCACCTCAAAGAAGGCAAAAGTAAAGGCCCGAACAGAAGAAAATTTGGAATGATTAGTAACAACAAAATAATCAAGTCATCTTTGTGCTTCACGCTGACAATACGATGACAAGAATGTCTAACCAAGCCAAGAAAAGATATGTTCAGGAGGCAAAGGCAGAACTCAATATCATTCAGATCTTGACCGTTGAGAAAAATTTGAAGTCAGAAGCTCAGATCCAGTTCTCTGAATTGGACCTCATCAGGATACATTGTCCCCACAACGATGCTCTTTTCATCTCACTCACAATCGCCAATTTTGAGATCAGAAGGGTTTTCGTAGATATTGGAAGTTCTACCAACGTATTATTCTACGAACCCTTCAAACACATGAAACTCAACTCTAATGACATTACAGCTACCATTGCTGTTATGGTAGGATTCGATGGGAATCTCAGCATCCGAATGGGCAGAATTGATCTACCGATCATGATAGGAGAGGGGGATGGATAGAAGACACTGATCTTCGAATATATGGTCCTAGACACTAAACCTCCCTATAATGTCATTATTGGGAGGCCTTGGATCCACCAGATGGGAGTAATTACTTCAACCCTCCACAATGCTTGAAATACGTCCACAATAACAAAGTTCCCACCATCAATGGTTGTCAGCCCACTACCTGAGAATGTCATGCCCTCGCATTAAAAGAAAAGCCCTCCAAATAGCAATTACAATACCTTTATGAAAGGGAAATTTTCTCATCTTCCAACCTTCATAAGGAAGAAGAATTTTCTTCCGAGATTAACGAGCCACTAAGTCCCAAAGTAAGGGATAGTGCAGTTAAACCAATGGAGGAGCCCATTAAAGTACTCATTAGCACTGAAAGAAAGGGAAAGTACGTACAAATTGGCTCAGCTCTATCTCCTTCTGAGCAAGAGGATATTGTTAAATTCCTAAAGGACAACTTTTCTGTATTTGCTTGGGAAATTAGAGATATAAAGGGAATAGATCCAGATTTCATCTCTCACAAGATGATGACAGATCCAGACTATCCCCTACTAAGACAAAAAAGGAGAACATTTGCCCTTAAATGCCACAAAATCATCAATGAAGAGGTCTAGAGGTTGCTAAATGTTGGAATGATAAAAGAAGCGTTCTACCCAGAATGGCTTGCAAATACAGTTTCTACAAAAAAGAATAACAGTAAGTGAAGGGTTTGTGTTGACTATACCGACCTAAACAAAACTTGTCCTAAAGACAACTTTCCTCTTCCCAGAAGTGATCAACTTATTAATGCCACAACAAGTCACGAACTCATGAGTTTCATGGATGCTTACTCTAGATACAATCAAATTCAAATGTATCATCCAAACTAGGAGAAAACAACTTTCATATCAGATCGAGGTCTCTATTGTTATAGAGTGGTGCTGTTCGGTTTGAAGAACGCTGGAGCTACATACCAGAGGCTTGTAAATAAAATATTTGGTCCCTAAATTGGGGATACAATGGAAGTCTAAATCGACGATATGCTCCTCAAAAGTGTTCAAAAAGGTGACCACATCCAGCATTTGAGCCAGACGTTCGACATCCTGAAGAAACACAGAATAAAACTAAAACCCATTAAAATGTAGCTTCAGGATCACAGAAGAAAAATTCTTGGGTTTCCTAGTTTCCCAAAGAGGAATTGAGGTAGACCCCTCACAGATCAAAGCTCTGATTGCACTAGAATCACTCAAAACTAAGAAAGATATCTAAGGGCTGAATGGAAGGATAACAACACTGAATAGGTTTTTTTTTCTAAATCTACGGATCGGTGCCTGCCGTTCCTTAAAGCTTTAAGGGGGAGTAAGGCCCTAGAATGGACCTTTGAATGTGAAGAGGCCTTCCAACAACTCACGCAATACTTAGCCTCCCCCGAACTCCTTTCAAAATCAATGCTAAGGGAAAAACTACTCTTGTACTTAGCTGTGTCAGAAAGTGCCATCAACTCTGCGTTAGTTAGAGAAGACAAAGGAATTTAGAGTCCTATTTTTTATGTTAGCAAAGCACTTCTAAACACTGAGACGAGGTACTTCAAAATTGAAAAATTGGTCTTAGCCTTGGTAATATCCACTCGGAAGCTCAGACATACTTTCAAGCCTATCCTATCATAATCCCTACATCCTATCCTTTAAAATTAGTCCTACATAAAGCCGAAGTTTTTGGACGACTGGTCAAATGGTCAATAGAACTGGGAGAATTTGACATATCCTATATGTCATAGACTACTATCAAAGGTTAAGTATTGGCAGACTTTATAGTAGAATTCACTGGAACGCAGCATTCGAAAGCTTAAACCACTACAAACACTTCAGTATGGCTACTTTACACCGATGGTTCATCTACGAACATTGGCTCTGGAGTAGGTATTATACTTCAATTCCCTTATGGGATCGTAACCAAAAAAGCCGTCAGCTTGGGATTTAGAGCCTTTAACAATGAAGCCAAATATGAAGCACTTATCATTGGGATGAAATTGGCTCTAGAATGCGAAGCTTTGGATCTTGACACATTCTCTCACTCTCAGCTTGTAGTGAGTCAAGTTTTGAGAGAATTTTCCACCAATGATAACATAATGACTAGATATTCAGAGTTGGTGGAATCGCTAAAGCGGTCTTTTCGCAAGTTCATTATTCAGAAGATTGAAAGGAACCAAAACTCCACGGCCGGCTCTTTAGCAAATATGGTCTCCCATCTCAAGCTAGAAAATGACTCAATGGTAAAAATCTCCTACCAGTCAAAACCCAGTATTGAGTTAATACAATCCCTTCCAATTTTAGAACAACCTCAGAACTGGATGACTCCTATCATCTAGTACCTAAAGGAAGGGTTGCTTCTAGAAGACAAGAATTGTGCTAGGAGAATTCAAATTAGGGTAGCTCGATATTTAATTATTAAAGAAAAGCTTTACCGAAGGTCCTACACACAGCCCCTCCTACGGTACTTAACTCCACAAGAGGCCCACTATGTCCTAGCCAAGATACATAAGAGGATCTATGGCAACCATAATGACTGTAGGACCATAGCTTATCGAGCACTAACTCAGGGATACTACTGGCCTGGTTTGCTAAACCAGACTAAGGAATATATTCGAAAGTGTGACAAATGTCAACATTTCGCCTCTTACCAACATCAACCTCATCATGAACTCGTCCCTATCATGAGTCCTTGGCCTTTCATCTAGTGGGGAATGGACATTGTAGGGCCATTATTAGAAGCCTCTCAGAACAGAAGATTCCTACTAGTCGCCATTGACTGTTTCTCTAAATGGGCAGAAGCTAAACCGTTGACCCACATCACAGAGGTAGAAGTAAAGAATTTCACTTAAAAAAATGTTGTGTGCAGGTTCGGTATACCTCGCCTCATTATTTCAGACAATGGGACACAGTTTGCTGGAAAGGTATTCAAAAAGTTCTATAAAGACTTGCACATCACCACTTCTCCTCTCTAGAGCATCCTTAAGGTAATGGGCAAGTCGAGGTTACCAACTGTACGATCCTCAAACTAATAAAGAGAAGGTTGGAGGAAGCCAATGGAAGATGGGTTGAAGAGCTCCCTAGAGTATTTTGGGCCTACCGAATTACTAAAAGAACCCCAATTGCAAAAACATCATTTTCACTCACTTATGGCACCAACGCAATCATTCCTGTTGAAATTGGCATGCCAAGCCTTAAAACAGATTGCTTTGATCAAGAGCCAATAGTCAATAACTTACAAAAAATCTAGACCTTCTAGAAGAAAGAAGTAAGCAGGCTCGAATTAGGACTGAAGTCTGCCAACAGAGAATGGCTAAATGTTTCAAGCAGGAGTTAAAACTCATCAATTTCCAGCTTGGAGATCTCGTCCTAATAAGGGTATTTCTAAACACTAAAGATCCTACCATGGGAAAGCTCTCCCCTAACTAGGAAGGACTATACAAAGTAACCAAGATCGTTAGACCTACAAATTTATTGGTTGGAAGATTTAACTGGGAAGCCTGTACCCTGACCTTGGAACATCGAACACTTGTGCAAGTATTATCAATAATAAAGCTACTTTTTCACTTTAGAGTTTGTTATCAATGCATAGACCCCTAAAAGCCTTGTATACTATAAGTCTGGTCCATTTCAGTCAATGCATAGATCCCTAAAAGCCTTGTATCCATTATAAGTGCTACAGGTCTGGTCCATTTCACTCAATGCATAGACCCCTAAAAGCCTTGTATCCATTACATGTGCTACAGGTCTAGTCCATTTCACTCAATGCACGGACCCCTAAAAGCCTTGTATCCATTACAAGTGTAATAGGTTTGGTCCATTTCACTCAATGCACACACCCCTAAAAGCCTTGTATCCATTACAGGTTCTATAGGTCTGGTCTATTTCACTCAATGCATAGACCTCTGAAAGCCTTGTATCCATTACAAGTGCAATAGGTTTGATCTATTTCACTCAATGCTCATACCCCTAAAAGCCTTGTATCCATTACAGGTGTTACAGGTCTGCTCCATTTCACTCAATGCACAGACACATAAAAGCCTTGTATCCGTCACAAGTGTTATAGGTCTGGTCCATTTTCTCACTCTACAGACCTCTAGAAAAGCCTTGTTTTATTTACAAGTATTATAGGTCTGTATATTATGAATTATCAGTGTCATGGTTCTATATATCCTATTATTTAGACCTCTAGAATATCTCATAAGTGCTGTAACACCCTGACCCAGGATATGGCATGTAAACCGAGATAGGCCGGGTCGAGTAGTGTAATACCAATTGTAACTGAACATGAAACCCAAATAAAATGGAATAAATTCATTTATATCCTAAAAGAGTCAAATAATAATATCGAGATTTGACCAAGCCATGAGCATAAGACCAAAAGTAAACCGAGACTGACTCAGACCGAGAATAGTAGACCTCAAATATATCATGATGATTAGTATACAGTAAGTGGGTACGAATACCGAGGTAAATAGTAGAAGCTATAATCTCAAGGAATTACAAGATTAGGACAAGCCAAGTACAAACAGACCGAGCTGATAAACATAATACCAAAATAGACCCGAGCTATCATAGTAAGTTATGTATAGTAATAGGCACACAGTTCGAGATGAATAGTGAGATTCACAAATAAAGTAAAATATGATATTTAAATATACGAGAAGTAATTAAAAATAACCCCCAGTACCCCAGGATTACCCGTACGAGGAACCGGCAATACGGAAAGTCATGCACGTATACCCATACATGCATCGATGTATGTGCATGGTAGATCATATATATACACAAATAAATATATATAGTTACACACATACAATGTGTGAAATGTATATGTAAGAGTACAAATAGGTATATATAATATATATATATAGAAGTGTATATATATATATACGTATAAAAGTATATATATATATATATATAAAGTATAAACTTTATATAAAGTATATGCTATAGTATAAATGTATAATATATATACATACAAGTATTATAATACATAAGTATAAATAAATATATGTATATAAAGGTTGATATATATATATATATATAAAATATGCATGCAAGGCATGCAAGTGGAGAAAGAAAAGAAAAAGAAAAGAAAAAAGGGGAAAGCTGATGGGTGTGTGTTGTGTCGGCCAAGTGTGTGTGTGTTGGGGTGTGTTTAGTGTGTGAAATATATACATATTATATACTATTGATATACCACAAACAGACACACCAATCACCTTGAGACACGTGTGCATACGGAGCTGATAATCTCGATCATACAGAGCAGTGACTAGCCTTTAGGGCATTCTCATATATATATCATACGGAGCTGATAATCTCGATCATACAGAGCAATAACTAGCCTTCAGGGCATTCTCATATATGTATCATTCAGAGTCGATAAACTCGGTCATACAGTGCAGGAGAAGCCTCCAAGGCATTCTCGTGCACATATCTCCCAGGCCTTATGTCCTGGACAATATTTAATCAACACCTCATACGGCTTCGACCTTATGGTTTCCTTAACAACTGCCAAGCAGGGAATAAGGAAACAATATTCAACACGGAAACTACTATCTATGATTATCTCCATCTACAACTTAATATTCCACAAGGTAACTGTAATCTCCAATGATCAAATCTCTATATTCATGGCATCGAATCCTAATCAACTTAGGAAGGCCACGACTTATAAATTAAACCCTAAAGGTACACTTTATTTTTTATGCTCATTCATTGGCTTTCAATACAGTCTTTCAATTCCTTTTACTTACTTAAGCATCAGAGCGGCTACCGCCGGAGCCAATCCGGTGGACCTCTGATCGTCTTTCTGAGTGTTCTACAGGTCACGGAGCCCTCATTTATTGTGAGTCAAAAAGTGCAGCATCAGTTTGGCGCCGTCTGTGGGAACCGACTAATCTCCAAGTGCTCTATTGATAAACTCATCTCTTTCCACCGGAAAACCATGGCACCAAATCTCCGACCACGACAGAATACTCAGAATTCATAAAACTTTCAGCGTTAGCCGCCTGCTCCTCGTACAAAGGGACCAGCGGTCAACCCCATGCGACAAGAGATCGAATCGATCAAACGACACAATGAACTGGTGCAAGAACAGTTGCTTGCCATCACTAGAACGCTGGCAACACTCACACAAAACCAAGCAGCGGGTTCTCCTAACCCACCGATCAACTTCGCCGCAGGAACGCAGCCTCCTGTTGCCACGGAGAATGAAGAACTCCATGAGCAGGCTCCAACTAACCAGCCTGGGCACCCCCCGGGATTTGCCCGCGTTGGCAGAGATCCACAACCGTCAGCTCTAGGCTGAGGAACATCAGCCTTCGTTCCTGATGTCCATTACCGGAGTACTACTCGGGCCCCAACCCCAAAGGCCTCGGGAGCACACCCGGCACCGCAGGAGCCTCATCCCCATGCAGCACCAATCCCTCCGGTTCTGAATCCTCCTCTGTCCAAAGGGTGTACTCAACCCTACTACCCTGAAGCCGAGGCTGTCAAGCAGGGTTCGCAAGATGTCAGACTCAGAGACCCACGGAGGGTAGAGGAAATTGCTGAGTCTATGGACCGAACAATCGCCTTGAGAGGACCTCAGAACCCTCCAGAACAAGACGAGTTGGCCAGGCTGCTCGGAAGACTAGCCACTTCGTTCACTCACACCATCATGTCAGAAGAGAGGCCCAGAAAGTTCATGGTGCCCAAGTTCACCCTATATGATGGATCTGGAGATCTAGGGGATCATCTCTCGCACTATCAACATACAATGGCCCTTCACGGAGCCTCTGATGCTTTCATGTGCCGAACCTTCATCACCAGCTTGAAGGGAACTGCTCTGAAGTGGTTCCACAACCTCCCTCCGAACTCAATTACCAACTTCTACGAGCTCGGTAGACAGTTCTTGTACAGGTTTATGACCAGTAGGAGGCTCAGAAGGGGCCCAGAGTTCCTGCTAAACATCAAACAGACTAGGGAGGAATCCTTCAGAGCCTACATCGCTGCTTCAATACCGAACTCACGGAGATCACTGACTGCAGCCCGAAATTCCTTGTAGTAGCCCTAACTGCTGGGCTTGCCCAAGGTGGATTCAGAGACTCCTTAACAAAGAGCCCTCCAGCCGATATGGCGGCATTAATGGATCGGGCCAGAAAGTACATCAACCTGGAAGAAGCCAATCGCACATCCCAGAAGGGCAAAGATCAGACCCAGAGGGACAATCCGAAGAGGGAGGACCACAAGAAGGAGGATCACAGAAGAGACTCCAACAAAAAGAGGGCCAGGAGCCCAGAGAAGAGAACAGCACCCCGAGCTGTGTACAACTCCAGGCCAAGGGAGTTCACTAACTTCACTCCTTTAAACACCACACCGAACCAGGTACTCTGGCAGATCCGAGATCGGGAGAACCTGAAGTGGCTGGAACCAATCAAAGGAGATCCCAACCTGCGGGACCAAAGTAAGTATTGTAATTTCCATAAAGATCATAGACATACAACTAACACATGTAGGACCCTCCGGTATGAGATAGAGCAGCTCATAAAGAAGGGGCGTCTTCGGGAGTTCGTCAAGCTGGACGGAAGGCAGAACCCCCAAGACGACAAGCCTCAACAACGGCCAGATCAAAGGCCCGAGCAGAGGCAAGAGCAGAGGGAAGGACGAAATGAGCCTCAGAGGCAGAACAACCATGTTATCTACGTCCTCCATGCTGACTCCCCTATCACAGGAATGTCCAACAGGGCAAGAAAGAGATATGCTCCGGAGGCCAGAGTTGCCCCGAACGTATTACAGATCTCCAACGTAGAAAAGAGGCTCAAGCCTAGCACCGGAGAATCAATTCACTGACCAAGATCTAGCAGGGGTACATTGCCCTCACAGTGATGCCCTTGTTATCACTCTCAGAATCGCCAACTTCGAGACCAGGAGAGTCCTGGTCGATACTGGTAGCTCCGTCAACATACTGTTCTATGAGCCGCTTAAACAGATGAGGATAGACCATGACAACGTCAAGCCCACCACTATCGTGATGGCAGCTTTTGATGGCAACCTCAGTACCCCTTTGGGGAGAGTTGACCTTCCTACCACCGTAGGAGAGGGTGAAGGGCAGAAGACCACCATCTCGGAGTACATGGTGTTAAACATGAAATCTCCCTATAACGTCATAATCGGGAGACCCTGGTTGCATCAGATAGGAGCAGTCACTTCAACCCTCCATCAGTGTCTGAAGTACGTCCACAACCAGAGCGTCCACTCGGTCAGAGGGTGTTAGCCAACCTCCCGAGAGTGCCACGCTATTGCCCTTAAGGAGAGGGATCCTAAATAGCAATTACAGTACACTCGGGACTGTGCAGATTCGGTTCTCACTCACTTTCTCGAGGTGGAGGATTACCCATCCAACATTGAAGAACCCCTGAGCCCAAGGGGACGCGACAGTCGAGCCAAACCTGTTGGCGAGCCCGTTAAAATATTGGTCAGTTCAGAAGCAGAGGGGCGTTATTTGAACATCAGCCCAGACCTAACACACCGAGCAGGAGAAGATAGTCAGGTTCCTGAAAGACAACCTCTCTATCTTCGCTTGGGAGACCAAAGACATGGAGGGAATAGATCCCAATCTTATAACTCACAAGCTGATGGTGGATCCGGATCACCCGCCAGTCAGACAGAAGAGAAGGTCCGATTGCTCCTGAACGGCATCGGATTGTCAATGAAGAAGTCCAAAGGCTGCTGGATGCCAGGATGATACGGGAAGTGTTCTATCCCCAGTGGCTAGCCAACACCGTGCTTGTCAAAAAGAAAAACAGCAAGTGGAGAGTCTGCGTTGATTATACAGACCTCAATAAGGCGTGCCCCAAGGACAGCTTTCCACTACCAAGAATAGACCAACTAGTTGACGCCACTGCGGGGCATGAGCTTATGAGCTTCATGGATGCCTACTCTAGGATACAACCAGATCCAGATGTACCCTCCAGATCAAGAGAAGACAGCCTTCATAACCGAACGAGGGCTCTACTGCTACCGAGTAATGCCTTTCGGTTTGAAGAACGCTGGAGCCACTTATCAGCGGTTGGTAAACAAGATGTTCAGCCCATTGCTCGGCAGCACCATAGGAGGTATACATCGACGACATGCTGGTAAAGAGTCTACAGAAAGGCAGTCACCTCCAGCACTTAGCCCAGACCTTCGATATCCTCAGACAGCACAGGATGAAGCTCAACCCCTCGAAATGTACCTTCGGAGTTACGAAGGGAAAATTCTTGGGATACATTGTTTCTCAGAGGGGTATCGAAGCAGACCCCACTCAGATCCAAGCTCTGATTGGACTAAAGTCACCAAGAACCAGGAAGGAAATTCAGGCATTGAATGGCAGAATTGCGGCACTGAGCAGATTTATCTCCAAATCCACTGACCGCTGCCTACCTTTCTTCAAAGCTCTGAAGGGCAGCAAAGCTTTGCAGTGGACGGAACAATGCGAAGAATCCTTTCAAGAACTAAAAGAGTGTCTAGCCTCTCCAGAACTCCTGTCAAAACCAGTACAAGGAGAAAAGCTACTCTTGTACCTTGCAGTTTCCTGAAAACGCGGTCAGCTCCGCATTGATCAGACAGGACAGAGGAGTACAGAGGCCTATTTTCTACGTCAGTAGGGCACTACTTGACACGGAAAAAAGGTACCCAGAAGTAAAGAAACTGGCCTATGCCTTGGTCATATCAGCTCGGAAGCTTCGACCTTATTTCCAAGCCCATCCAATCGAGATCCCAACTGCCTATCCTCTGAAGTCAATACTGAGGAAACCTGAGGTATCGGGAAGATTGGTGAAGTGGTCTGTGGAGCTAGGGGAATTCGACATATCATATGTACCCTGAAACTCCATCAAAGGGCAGGCCTTAGCTGATTTCGTTGCAGAGTTCACCCCAGCACTTTAGAGCAAAGCGCAACTCACCGAAACTTCGGGAACCTGGCTGCTATACATTGATGGATCGTCAACCGATCAAGGTTCGGGGGTAGGCCTGGTACTACAGTCTCCTGATGGGCTCACATCAGAAAAAGCAATCAGCTTGGGATTCAAAGCTTCTAATAATGAAGCCGAATATGAAGCCCTAATCTTAGGCATGAAGCTCGCCTTGGAATGCGAGGCTCAGAACCTCGATGTCTTCTCTGACTCCCAACTGGTGGTGAGCCAAGTCTTGGGAGAATTTGCCATTAAAGATGATAGGATGCTCCGGTACTCCGAACTGGTGAACCACTTGAAGCATTCCTTCCTAGACATTTACTATCCAGAAAATTGAGAGAAGCCAGAATTGTAGAGCAGATGCTCTGGCTAACATGGCCTTCCGCCTCAAGTCTGAAGCAAACTCCATAATTAAAATCTCCTTTCAGCTAGGATCCAACATTGAGGAAGCCCAAATTGCTCAAATTGATGAACAACCCCAGAACTGGATGACCCCAATCCTCCAGTATCTAAGATCCGGGCTTCTCCCAGAGGATAAAAACAAAGCCAGGAGAATCCGAATCAGAGCGGCTCGGTACCTGATCCTAAACAACAAGCTTTACAGAAGGTCGTATTCTCAACCTATGTTAAAATGATTAGCTCCAGATGAGTCACAATATGTCTTGGCTGAAATGCACGAAGGAATTTGCGGGAATCATAATAGGGGCAGAACTATAGCCCACCGAGCTCTATCGCAGGGCTATTACTGGCCTGGCATGTTGAAACAGGCTAAGGAATATGTTCGAAAGTGCGACAAATGCTAGAGATTTGCCCCGTACCAACATCAGCCTCATCATGAGCTTATCCCGATTCCTAGTCCTTGGCCCTTTGCTCAGTGGGGGATGGACATTGTGGGTCCATTACCAAGGGCACCTCCAAACAGGAAATATCTCTTGGTGGCCATCGACTACTTTTCTAAATGGGCCGAAGCCGAACCTCTGACACATATCACAGAAAAGGAAGTTGAGAGCTTCACTTGGAAGAACATTGTGTGCAGGTTCGGCATACCACGTGTAATTATCTCCGATAATGGGACACAATTCACTGGTAAAGGCTTCAAGACATTCTGCGAGAATCTCAACATTAGGCAGCACTTCGCCTCTCCAGGCCATCCACAAGCAAATGGGCAAGCGGAGGTCACCAACCGAACAATCCTTGACGGGTTAAAGAAAAGGTTGGAGCAGGCCAAAAGAAAGTGGGCAGAAGAACTCCCTGGAGTCCTTTGGGCCTACAGAACAACCAGAAGAACTCCCACCTCTGAAACTCCCTTCTCACTAGCCTATGGGATAGAAGCAGTAATTCCGGTTGAGATCGGTATGCCAACCCTGAGAACAGAAGCCTTTGAGCAAGAATCCAACGATCAACAGCTGATGAAAAACTTAGGATTTGCTCGAAGAGAGAAGGGATCAGGCCAGCATCAGGATGGAAGCCTATCAACAGAGCATGGTCGACAAATCCAAGGTAGGACTCAAGACAGTCAGCTTTCAAGTCGGAGACTATGTCTTAAGAAGAGTCTTTCAAAACACCAAGGATCCCACTATGGGAAAGTTGTCACCAAACTGGGAAGGGCCCTACTGATCTGTCGTGGAAATCAATCAAATTACCAAACTAAACTACTAGTATAGTAGAGAAGTAAGGGTCGAACCCACAGAGACTGTTAATTGTTTAAAAACCAAAGTTGAGATTAATTTTAATTCAAATTCACAAAGAGTGGTTGTTTGTTGATTCTTTCCTAAAATTAAAAGAGCACTATAATTAAAGCAAATATTTAACTGAATTAATGATGAATCAAATTAAAAGAGAATTCCTAGGGTGTTGAATCCATCGCTAATCTTGTAACTAGCTTCAATTTTATTAATTCTTGGGCCATTAAATTTGGATCTAAAAGATGTATTTTGGCTACAAGCCTCAATACAATCATCAAGAAAACCATGCACCAAAACCCTAAGCACGAATCATCTTTGGTCAACACAAATTGTCTACGCTAATTCTAAGGTCATAGTCACAATTTGTTTTTCCTGAGTTATGACTCGTCCTACAGTTTTGATGTATGTACACATATTACTATTGTATAACCACATAAACAAAATCACAGAAATTGCTTATGTGAAACTGAATAATACGATCAATGCTTTAATAAAATCCTAATGTTATATAATCAACATCCTAAAAATAATTAACCCAAAAATAAAATACAAAAAAGCAATATTACTTGACTAGGGTTTCATCTAAACCCTAGGAATGAGAGACTTAGCCCATGATAGTGGAAGAGGAGACCACCATAGCCATGGAGTTCTTCATCCTCTTCTTTAGAGTTGTCTCCTTCCTTCTTCTCCTCCGTCTAGATCCCCAAGACGGCCTTCTCCTTTTCTAAAACCCTAGTTCACAATAATATCCCCTCTTTTCCAAAAGTGCCCCTCACAAAATAAGAATTCAGGAAAAAGAATAAAATCCCGTAATTAGACATTAAGGGCCCAAAAAGGGAGTATAAAGTGCTCCAAAATAGAGCCGATAATGCTAAAATAGGCCCTGGTCCACCAACATATGGACCAAGCCTCTCTTCTAACCCAAAATCATTTATTTTCCTACTTCTTTTAAGCACTTCAAAGCCCAATATTTTCTTTTTGCTCCAAATCCACCACTAAATCATCAACTTTGACAAGCTTTCTCTGCAAAAAGATAAAACAAGAATTAACTAGCAAATGCATATAGATTGGAGAAATTAAAATAATAAAAGTGCACGAATATCTAGGGTTAACAAAATAAATATGCACTTTTTAACCAGTTATCACATCCCCCAACTTACACTTTGCTAGTCCTCGGGCAAAGCCAAGGAAACAAGAGACAAAAATACAACTAACTAAATCCTCTTTTGCGGGATACACGATTGCATTTACCATATGCAATAAGGCTTTAAACCCCTAGGTTACCCTAGTGGACGAGTTATAGTCTCTTGAGAGTTTGCAGTGAATCTACCCACAAAATTCAACACCCCCCAACTTGAACACAATATACTCCACAATCAATAAAAATGAATGTATAACTGAGTTACAATTGAATCAAAGTAGCAATTATGTCACTAAAAGCAACCTATGAATTTTCCAAGTGCTCATAAATGGATAGAATCAGTGTGCATAAAAGCAACAACCATAACAAGATGTCTAGGCAATGAAACCCTTTTTTTTTTAATTAGGCATTACTTTGACTTCAAATCTCACCGAAAGATATCACTCACAAATGAAGCTCATAGAGATGAGGTGCATATGTATCCTCTCATACATGTGGACAGAATAATTCCTGAGTACAAATCAAATAATCCACATGCAAACATGAATGAACGCACAACAAGAATAATATAGAGAGAATTCTAACCACTACGAAAATCAACTCCCACTGTCACATGATCACTACAGTCACATCCTCAATCATCAACTACTACACCTTCGGGGTCGGCTAGGTCTTTGTTTTTGGTTGTAACGTAGGTCAAGGTCAAGGATAAAGTAGGGGTAAGTGAACAATAATCTTCATATGATAAGCGAAGAAGCTGAAGTGAATAAACTGTAGTTTTCCAAACTTATCATCTCTTTTGAACATTGCAACACCACTCCCAAAATTCCAATAAAAGCATTCCCTGACTACTCACAACTTTTTCTGCTTGAGCAAACCAAAAAGAAAAGGAAAAGGCAATGAAATATATATATTTTTTTTCTTTTTCTGATCGTTCTTCTTTTTTTTTTCTTTTCTTTTCTTTTTTTTTTTTTTTTTGATTTTTTTTTTTGAAACTGAATAACATTACAATAAAAGAAAAATGTACATCTTCACTTCTCTACTTTCACAACACCAAATTCTCAAAGAAAAATCACCCAACTTCTTCATCCAAAGCGAGGCTACTGGCTATGAAAAGAAAGATATAATAATGAAGGCTCAACTTGGTTCCAATCAGGTAAATAATGTAAAGATGCAAGAAACAAACAAATGGACTCAAAGTAGAAAGAGGGCCTAGTTTCATTCCCCAAAGGCAAGAAGTGTCATCCAACATCTGAACTGATTGACCTTAGACATGTGACAATGGTAGTTGATAGAATGGAGATATGCAAACTGTATAACCCTCAAAATAAAGTTCAAGCCCAAATCTACATAGCATGGGTTATAAGTCTCAGTTAATGCCATCATGATACTAGAGTTTCACAATCTAACCATCAAATCATAGAGTCACAAGAGTAGCAACTCAATTTGTCTCCAATTATGAAAGTTAGGGAAAGACAAATCACTAGCAGTGCACAACTATCACAATGATTCGCATGCAAGCTCAGAAATACATGAATACGCTCAAAACAATAAAATTTTAATCACGAAGTATATTGAGCTCAAGTAGGCAAAATAATAGCAACTCCCCCCAACTTATTTGACACCTTGTCCTCAAGGGGACATGACAGCAAACAACATGAAATAGAACAAAAAGAAGTAAAGGGAAGGAGTGCACCTGGTTCAAGAGGGGAAAAACTTCAATTGCACGGCCTTTTGAAGCTTTTGGGTGATCCATGGATTCCTACAATAACAAGCTAAACAATAAAAATCATTAGGGTCATAGAATCTAAAATTGGCATAACAAAACAAATTAGAATTTGGAACGACTTGCTATGCAATTTTTTTTTTTTTTGGCTAACAAGGTAATCAATTATTAAGTTCCATAACCTTTACTAGCCAGACTATACTTTCTCTAATTCCCATCCCATCATATGCTAAGACAGCTTCAAATGTGAAAATCCGCTCATCCAAATTTTTTTTTTTTTTTGGTCTCTTTTTTTTTTGTGATCTAGGTACTGAGGCAGTTCTTCGGCTAATACAGCTTCAGCAAGATCTTGTTTGTCTGCTAATATCAAAAGAGGGGCCCCTTGTAGATCTTCATGCCGAAGAACCTTTCAAGGGCAGATTTGAATCTTCGAAACGAGATGGGCAAGCAGCATCAACTACATAAATTCTAGCATGTGCCTCTTCATAATATTCCTCCCAAATTGAGCGAAGACCAAGCTGACCTCCCAGGTCCCAAAAAAAACAAGTTTTGTGTTTGATGCTTCACCACGACCAATATTGAGTCCCACAGTTGGAACAATTCGATCCGGAGGTAGGCCTTCCAAATTTGAGTATTGTGCCTTTAACTTCTCCAATAAATTTAGGGGTGTGATGGAAATGATGGTGATGGAGATGGGGCGGTGATGATGGAGTTGCTGGTGCGTGATGGAGGGACAGGAGGGAGGTGCGGCCGGTGGTGAGTGGTGATGGTTGCGACGGGATGAGAGAGAGAGAGATGAGGTTCCGGTGAGTCGGGGACGGCCGGAGGTGGGCACAGCGACGGGCGGTGGTCTGGTGCGGCGGAGCGGGCAGGAGGTTCGCCGGTGGTGGATGGAGGTACGAGTAGGGACTGTGATGGTGGAATGGTCGGTGGGGGTGTGGCTGTTGGAGATAGAGGTGATACGGTTAAGTCGTTCTGGATGGAAGATGATGATGCGGTGGTGATGGTAGCACTGGTTGGCGGTTGTGGAGATGCGGCTGGGGTTGGCAGTTCTGATGTGGGTGGTGAAAGATGTTGGTGCGGCGGCGGCTATGGGGATGGAGGTGTGGTGGAGGTAGGACGGCAAAGTGGATGGTGCTTATGGAGGTGCGGCTGGAGCGGATCTGATGGGGGTGATGGAGATGTGCGGTGGCGATGATGGAGGTGGAGGTGGAGGTGGAAGGTGCTGTGGTTGTTGATGGAGGTAATGGTGATGGTGCGGCAGGCGGTTGTTATGGTGATGGGTGGAGTTGTGGTGGTGTTGGGTTATGGAGGTGCAGGTTAGCAGTGGTGACTGGAGTGAGGGGCGGTTGGGTGATGGAGGAGATGATGGTTATGGTGGCGACGGGTGCGGTCGCGGCTGAGAGAGGTGATGTTGGCTGTTGTTGTGGGTAGGTCAGCGGTGGTTATGGAGCGGCTGTGCGGTGGTGATGGCGGTGCTGGTGATGGGTGGAGTTAGAGAGAGAGAGATAGGTGGTGCAGTGTGATGGTGGTGACGGCTGGAGAGGGGGCTGGTGGTGAGAGAGAGTTAGGTTTTTTTTTTTTTTTTGATTTTTTTTGATTTATTTATTTATTTTTTTTAAAAAAGCTGAATTGAAAGTGCTCAAGCTTTTTGAGAAAAGCTCAAGCTTTTTGGGACAGCACCTTAAGAGCTTTGAGGGAAGAAAAAGAGCTCGAGCTTTTCTTGGAGTGCTCGAGCTTTTCGGGGCAGAATGTTTAACCAATTTTTGACGAAAAAGTGCTCGAGCTTTTTGGCGAGTGCTCGAGTTTTCTGGACCAGAAACATTTGGAAAAAAAAAACATGAGAAAATGCTCGAGCTTTCTAGTCCAGAAAACAAACATGACTAAAGAGAGACCCTTTTTTTTTTTTAAAAACAATAAGAATAAAATAAATACTAAACACCTACAAAACAATAAAAAGAAAAATCAATTAAAAACAACAAAAATAAACAAAAATAAAATAAAATAAAATAAACTGAACTAAACTAAAATAAAATAAAATTGGGTTTCCTTCCCAAAAGAAGAGCTAAGTTTAATGTCTTCAGCCAGACACAGCAAGAGGAGAAAAACATCAATCAATATAAACTGGGTCTTCAAGACCAATCTCCTCAATAAAACTCCCTTCTTCCACACCCTCAATAAACAATTTCAACCTTTGGCCATTAACTTTGAAAGTTTGGCCACTCTGAGGGTTATGAATTTCTACCGCACCATGAGACAAAGATTGAACAACCTCATACGGACCATCCTATCTAGACCGCAACTTCCCAGGGAACAACCGTAACTTAGAGTTAAACAACCACACCTTTTGACCGGGCTCAAAGGACTTACGAGTAATGTGAGAATCATGGAACGCCTTAGTCCTAGCCTTGTAAATGCGGGAACTCTCATACGCATCATTTCTAAGCTCCTCTAACTCATTGAGTTGGAGCTTTCGATTAGAGCCAGCAACAAGCATATCAAAGTTGAATTTCTTAATGGCCCACATGGCCTTATGCTCTAGCTCGACTGGGAGATGGCAAGCTTTACCAAAAACCAATCGGTAAGGAGACATGCCAATAGGGGTCTTGTAAGCGGTACGATATGCCCACAAAGCATCGTTTAAACGCAAAGACCAATCTTTTCGATCGGGTCGTACCGTTTTCTCTAAAATTGA
Source organism: Nyssa sinensis (assembly GCA_008638375.1). Taxonomy (NCBI): domain Eukaryota; kingdom Viridiplantae; phylum Streptophyta; class Magnoliopsida; order Cornales; family Nyssaceae; genus Nyssa; species Nyssa sinensis. The sequence continues at coordinate 26,028,672 of CM018035.1, forward strand.
CTTGATCTCCCTATTCGACACTTCAACTTGCCCACTAGTCTGGGGATGGTAAGGTGTGGCGACTTTATGAGTGATGGAATATTTTTGAAGTAAGATTGCAAAGGGTCTATTACAAAAATGAGACCCTCCATCACTAATAATCGCTTGTGGCATACCAAATTGAGAAAATATATTCTCTTGAATGAATTTGACCACCACTTTGTGGTCATTGGTTCTAGTTGCCACAGCCTCAATCCACTTGGACACGTAATCCACCGCTACCAAAATATACTCAAAGCCAAATGACGGTGGAAACGGTCCCATGAAATCAATACCCCATACATCAAATATCTCAACAACTAAGATTGGGGTAAGAGGCATCATATCTCTGCGAGACATCGTCTCCATTTGCTGACACCGAATGCAAGTCTTGCAAAAATTATGTGCATCCTTGAATAGAGTGGGCCAATAGAACCCACTCTGCAAGACTTTCGCCGCCGTCTTACGACCACTAAAATAGCCACCACAAGCTGAAGAATGACAGAAAGTAAGGATGCTATGAAACTCACTCTCTGGAACACAACGGCGGATAACTTGGTCAGAGCAATACTTAAAGAGCACAGGATCCTCCCAATAAAAAAACTTAACTTGCGAGAAAAATCGATCTTTGTCCTGTTTGGACCATTGGGAAGGAATTTGACCGATTGCAAGATAGTTCACAATATGGGCAAACCAAGGAGGTTTCACTAATGACACAAAAAATAGTTGCTCGTCAGGAAACGAGTCATGCAAAGGTTGAGTGTCACTCGTGTGCTCAACAAGAATACGGGATAGGTGGTCGGCTACGACATTCTCGGAACCTTTCTTGTCCCGAATTTCCAAATGAAACTCTTAAAGCAAAAAAATCCACCTAATCAATCTCGGCTTGGTCTCTTTCTTGGAAAGTAAATGCCGCAAAGCAGCATGGTCGGTATAGACAACTACCTTAGAGCCAAGGAGGTAAGAACGAAACTTATCCAAAGCAAAGACTACAGCGAGCAACTCTTTCTCGGTGGTGGTGTAATTCAACTGAGCATCATGAAGAGTCTTACTCGCATAGTAAATGGCATATGGAAGTTTTTCTACCCTTTGTCCCAAAACAGCTCCAACTGCATAGTCGGAGGCATCACACATAATTTCAAAAGGCATGGACCAATTGGGTGGTTGCATGATCGGGGCGGAGGAAAGAGAGTCATGAAGCTTTTCAAAAGCCGCCACACATGCACTATCAAAGACAAATGGAGTATCCTTGGCAAGAAGATTGCACAAGGGCCTAGAGATCTTACTAAAGTCCTTGATAAATCGACGATAAAAACCCGCATGTCCTAAAAATGATCGAACTTGCTTGACCGTGGTAGGATGCGGAAGCTTAGCAATGAGATAGACTTTAGCCTTGTCGACCTCAATCCCTCTCTTGGACACAATGTGTCCCAACACAATCCCCTCTTGAACCATAAAATGGCTCTTTTCCCAACTAAGCACAAGATTTGTCTCCTTGCAACGTTTCAAAACTTTGGTCAAGTTTTGGAGACAATCATCAAACGAGGGGCCAAAAACAGAGAAGTCATCCATGAAGACTTCTAAAAATTTCTCTACCATGTCGGAGAAGATAGACATCATGCACCTCTGAAAGGTCGCTGGTGCATTACACAATCCAAAAGGCATGCGGCGATATGCATATGTGCCAAATGGACAAGTAAAAGTGGTCTTCTCCTGATCCTCCGGAAAGACTACAATTTGGTTATATCCAGAATAACCATCAAGAAAGCAATAATAGCTTTGACCCGCTAACCTCTCTAAGATTTGATCAATGAATGGGAGAGGAAAGTGGTCTTTCCAGGGTCATAGAGTTGAGCTTGCGATAATCAACACAAACTCTCCACCGAGTGGTGGTGCGCATAGGGACAAGCTCACCTTTATCACTCTCAACAACAGTGATACCCGACTTCTTTGGTACCACTTGGGTGGGACTCACCCACTTGCTATCAGAAATTGGGTAAATAATACCCGTATCTAGCAATTTGACAACTTCTTTCATGACAACCTCCTTCATGTTGGGATTAAGCCTTCTCTGCATTTCTCGAGATGGCTTTGCATCATCCTCTAAATGAATGCGGTGCATACAAATAGAGGGATCAATCCCTTTTAAATCAGCTACGGACCAACCTATAGCACCCTTATGCTCTCTAAGAACCTCAAGAAGACGACACTCTTGCTCACTTGAAAGATTAGAAGCAATGATAATAGGGAGAGTGTCATCGGGTCCCAAGAATGAATACTTAAGAGTAGCCGGAAGTGGCTTCAACTCAAGCTTAGGAGGAACCTCTAAAGATGGAAGAGCAGGGGTGCTCGCAAGATTAGGTAGGGGTTCCGGTCTAGACTTCCAAGGAGGATAGTCTATAGAAGGAGAACAGTCAAGCAATGAATTGACTTCTTCAATAGAAGCATCAATATCGAAAGCATCACTATCAAAGTAAGTCAAACATCTCTCCAAAGGATCCTCAATCAAGATTTGAGGGAGAGATTCCTTAACTATCCCATCGATCATATCCACTAAAAAACAATCCTCCTCATGTAGAGGTTGTTGTGAAGCATTGAAGACATTGAGCCTCACAGTCATATTCCCAAAAGAAATATCCATCACCCCAGTTCGACAATTAATACATGCATGAGCCGTAGCTAAGAAGGGTCGACCTAAGATGACAGGAATTTGACGCTTAGGGTCATGAGTGGGCTCCATATCTAGAACTAGGAAATCAACTGGAAAGTAGAATTTGTCTACTTTCACTAGAACATCCTCAATGATCCCACTGAGGTATCTTGACGGATCTGTCAGCTAATTGCAAAGACACCGTCGTAGGCTTCAACTCACCTAACCCAAATTACTTATAGACAGAGTATGGCAATAAATTGACACTTGCCCCCAAGTCAAGGAGTGCCCTCTCTATAATGTGATTACCTATGACACAAGAAATTGTGGGGGCTCCAGGATCTTTAAACTTAGGTGCAGTTTGGTGCTGGAGAATTGAGCTCACTTGCTTTGTCAGAAAGACCTTCTTTGACACATGAGTTTTAGCTTTTCGCTTTTGAGTGCAAAGGTCTTTCAAGAATTTGGCATAGGAAGGAATTTTCTTGACTGCATCAAGAAGTGGCAAGTTAATCTTAACTTGCTTAAAAATCTCAAGCATTTCCTCCATATTTGCACCCTTTTTTCCCAAAAGGAGAAGGGTCGGCCAAATAGGAAGGGTAAGGGGCCTTGGGCACATAGGATGCCACAGGAACACTCAAAGGATCACTTGGGGATGAAGAATCCCCTTTCTGCAAATTTGCATTCTCACCTTCATCCTTTTTAGAAAAGTTTGTCAATTCACCCTCAACCTTATATTCAACTTTGTTATCTACCACTCTCCCACTCCTAAGAGTAGTTATGGCCTTAGCTTGCTCATGATATTGATCATTGGGGTTGGAAGTCTCTACCCCATATTGGCCTTTAGGGTTGTTCACCGGTTGACTTGGTAAACGCCCCTCATCTCTTTTACTCATAGCTTGTGCTAGTTGTCCCATTTGGGATTCTAGCTTCGAGATGGACTGAGTGTGTGAATGGAGCAATTGAGTGTTAGACTGATGATTTGACTCTAAATCTTGCAAAGCACTCAACACTTTGTCCTCAAAAGCTGAATTTCTAGAGGGAGGAGGTGGTTGTTGATATTGTTGAGGAGGAGGACGGTAGGATGATGATGGAAAAGAATTAGGCACGTTTGGCCTTGAATTTTGTGAGAATGGAGGATTTGAGGCTTGAAGCCTCCAAGAAAAATTTGGATGGTTTCTCCATCCCGGGTTGTAATGGTTAGAATATGGATCATTACCCGGTTTGGAAAAACCTTGAAGAGCATTAACTTGCTCTTGCACAAACTCTGGATATTGCGAGGCTAAGGGAAAGTCTGACACATAATGAGTTGGGCATGAACATAAAGCACATACCTCTTGAGTGGCAGGAGCTAGAAGTAGAAACTTGTCCCCTAGCCAAAACTTGGTCTAATTTCCTAGACAACGCCTGCAACTTGCTCTTGGACATCCACAGCTTGTCCAACTTCATAAATGCCACCTCTTTTAGGGACACTAGAGGAGGTAGGTGGAACTCTCCGACTTGCTGAGGCATGGTGCTGTGAATTCTCACTAAGGGTCTCAAAAAGATCCCATGCCTCATCCTGATTCTTGTTGAGGAAAGTCTCTCCACAAGCAGAGTCAATCATTTGACGATTTTGTTCTGTGATACCGTCATAAAAACTCTGTACCAACTGCCAACGCATGGTATCATGATGGGGACACTTCCTATGAAGGTCCAAAAATCTCTCCCAAGCTTCATGAAAAGACTCGCCATCGAGTTGAGTAAAACTTGTGATGGCTCTTCTCATATCATTGGTTTTCCCTATAGGAAAGTATTTCTTTAAAAACTCTTGTTGGAGTTGAGTCCAGGTTGTTATGGAATTTGTAGGCAAAGAACCGAGCCATTGTTTGGCTCTATCCTTCAATGAAAAAGGGAACAACCTTAACTTAAGAGCATTCTCACTCAGATTTTGCACATTAACAGTGGTGCAAAGCTCTAAAAACTCATTCAGATGTTGGTATGGGTCCTCATTTGATTTCCCATAAAAAATGGTAACATCTGAATGGTTTGGGGTCTAATTTCATAATGCCCAGTTACAGTAGGCATTTGAATACATGAAGGGTTGGTATATGTTGTAGGAACAAAATGAGCCTTAAGAGGTTGTGGTTGTTGTTGTCCACCATTATTAGCCATGTCTATAGAAATAGGTTTTCCTAAAACTCTAGATTTAATGGACAAACCACGAAAAGCTCTCAAAGTTCTTTCTAGCCCAAGGTCTAATTTTTCTAAGTCTGGGTTGCACGAACGGCGACCAAACATAAAACAAATAAACCTATCCAATCAAATATACCAACTGTAGCAAAAATAAAATGCAAAGAGAATGGAAAGATTTCACCGTGAAAAATTGCAAAGCAGGTAGAATTTTTTTTTTTTTTATCAACTCGTGTTTGCTCCAATCGACTCCGCTTCTCTTTAGCTTTTTATAATTGCTGCACACCAAAGACAAAGAAAAAAATAATAGCAGAAAATAAAGAATTAAAATAAAAATCAACTACTAAATTTTTTAACAATTCAACAGTCCCCGGCAACGGCGCCAAAAATTGATCTGTCGTGGAAATCAATCAAATTACCAAACTAAACTACTAATATAGTAGAGAAGTAAGGGTCGAACCCACAGAGACTATTAATTGTTTAAAAACCAAAGTTGAGATTAATTTTAATTCAAATTCACAAAGAGTGGTTGTTTGTTGATTCTTTCCTAAAATTAAAAGAGCACTATAATTAAAGCAAATATTTAACTGAATTAATGATGAATCAAATTAAAAGAGAATTCCTAGGGTGTTGAATCCACCACTAATCTTGTAACTAGCTTCAATTTTATTAATTCTTGGGCCATTAAATTTGGATGTAAAAGATGTATTTTGGTTACAAGCCTCAATACAATCATCAAGAAAACCATGCACCAAAACCCTAAGTACGAATCATCTTTGGTCAACACAAATTGTCTATGCTAATTCTAAGGTCATAGTCACAATTTGTTTTTCCTGAGTTATGACTCGTCCTACGGTTTTGATGTATGTACACATATTACTATTGTATAACCACATAAACAAAATCACAGAAATTGCTTATGTAAAACTGAATAATACGATCAATGCTTTAATAAAATCCTAATGTTATACAATCAACATCCAAAAATAATTAACCCAAAAATAAAATACAAAAAAGCTAATATTACTTGACTAGGGTTTCATCTAAACCCTAGGAATGAGAGACTTAGCCCATGATAGTGGAAGAGGAGACCACCATAGCCATGGAGTTCTTCATCCTCTTCTTTAGAGTTGTCTCCTTCCTTTCTTCTCCTCCGTCTAGATCCCCAAGACGGCCTTCTCCTTTTCCAAAACCCTAGTTCACAATAATATCCCCTCTTTTCCAAAAATGCCCCCCACAAAATAAGAATTTAGGAAAAAGAATAAAATCCCATAATTAGACATTAAGGGCCCAAAAAGGGAGTCTAAAGTGCTCCAAAATAGAACCTATAATGCTAAAATAGGCCCTGGTCCACCAACATATGGACCAAGCCTCTCTTCTAACCCAAAATCACTTGTTTCCCACTTCTTTTAGCACTTTAAAGCCCAATATTTTCTTTTTGCTCCAAATCCGCCACTAAATCATCAACTTTGACAAGCTTTCTTTGCAAAAAGATAAAATAAGAATTAACTAGCAAATGCATATAGATTGGAGAAATTAAAATAATAAAAGTGCACAAATATCTAGGGTTAACAAAATAAATATGCACTTTTTAACCAGTTATCACCTACAAAGTAACAAAGGTTGTTCGGCCTACCACCTACTGGCTAGAAGACATGACTGGGAAGCCTGTTCCTAGGCCATGGAACGTAGAACACTTGCGGAAGTATTATCAGTAGAGAGATTTCTTTTACTTCCATAGACTGTTCATCTATAAATGCACAGGCCTCCAAAGCCTGGTCCATAATGTACAAGTCTTTGCACTCGGTCCATCTATAAATGCACAGGCCTCCAGAGCCTGGTCCATAATGTACGAGTCTTTGCACTCGGTCCATCTATAAATGCACAGGCCTCCAGAGCCTGGTCCATAATGTACGAGTCTTTGCACTCGGTCCATCTATAAATGCACAGGCCTCCAGAGCCTGGTCCATAATGTACGAGTCTTTGCACTCGGTCCATCTATAAATGCACAGGCCTCCAGAGCCTGGTCCATAATGTACAAGTTTTCGTACTTGGTCCATTTATAATGTACAAGTCTCAGTGCTTGATCCATCTATAATGCACAGGCTTCTAGAGCCTGGTCCATAATGTACAAGTCTTCGTACTTGGTCCATTCATAATGCACAAGTCTTAGGACTTGGTCCATCTATAATGCACAGGCCTCCAGAGCCTGGTCCATAATGTACAAGTCTTCATACTTGGTCCATTTATAATGCACAAGTCTTAGGACTTGGTCGATCTATAATGCACAGGCCTCCAGAGCCTGGTCCATAATGTATAAGTCTCAGTGCTTGGTCCATCTGTAATGCACAGGCCTCTAGAGCCTGGTCCATAATGTACAAGTCTTCGTACTTGGTCCATTTATAATGCACAAGTCTTAGGATTTGATCCATTTATAATACACAGGTCTCTTCAGCCTGGTCTATCTTTAAAACACAGATTCTATGATCCGGTCCATCCAAAGACAGAAGTTCCGAACATCTACAAACTAAAGTTTCCTAGATCGGAACACCTCAGATCTGATATTTATATTATTTGGCCTATCTGTCAAACAAGCAGCAAGTACTATAGTACCGATCAGGAGTAAAGCACTTTGATGAAAGCATCCTACTAAGTTTCTTGGATCTATTCTTAGAACATTCATATATTAGAAGTGCATGAGAAAGTGCTTTAACTACAGAAGAGCACATTCGAATTCAAAGAACACCAGATCTGAGGAAAAGGAACTCAATTCTTTATAATGATTCAGAAGATTTACATCAGTACAAGAAGACTGGAAACAGAACAAATACATAAAAGGCCACAACAAAGACACCATTACATAGGCTACTACAGGAAGCTACTATATCACTTCTATTTGCAGCATCATGGCTTTCTTCCTCGAATGATATAAGGGCACAGGATCCAACCTTCCATTACCACCGCCGCTGGCTCCATTTGAAAGGAAGAAACCCTGAACCCCAGTCTGCATCAAGGAGCGCCCAGGCCATTTCATCATCGTTATCAATGATCTTAGTACCAACGGATGATGAGGGCTCTGGGCCTCAGGAGACTTTTCATTCTCCACCTTTGTAATAGGCATGACGCCCCAGCCGATTGAAGCAAGGGTCTCTGCCAAGTCACAAAGGGGAGGAAGCAGCCCACATTCATCTCCCTCAAAGCAATTGTCACACCCCGGCCGATTTGAGCAAGGGTGCCTGCCAGAATACGGAGGGAAGGAAACATCTCGCCTTCGTCTTCATCACCGACGCTCCAAGCCTCGGTTGAATCAGGGAGGGACCACCTCCCATCGGAGAAATCTCGACCGGATGCCAAGATGGACAAGAAGATCTCAACCTCCTCTAATCCTTCCTTGGAGACTGAATCAAAAGGAAGGTTAACTCTCAGCCACAGTTTAATCATTCCCAACTCAGACTGAAGACCGTCAATCATCTCCAAATAAACGACAGTTTTTTGAAAAACATCTAAAAACCTTTCCAACAACGAAGCAAAGTAAGAAGATAGGGTGCAACCGTACGCTCCTCTTCCATATATATAGGCCTTCGAAGCCCAAGAGCCACCCAGATGAACCATCGCAACGGTTGAGCGAAGAGTTAGCTTCAAAATCCCAAACGACGGTGGTGCAATAAATGAGGCATTAAACCACCTTCTCGGGTGAAGCAAAAGGCAAAGCCACACACGCAATATATAGACTTTTTAGCCTTGTCCACGTATATGTTGACGTGACAGTTTTTTCAGGTCATTAACGCTTGATGGGCCACGTATACAACAAAGGTCCATCAACTTTGATGTACCTTGACCCTTGTCTTAACAGATCTGGAGGCTGAAGTTCTGATCAACCGAACTACAATGACGAAATATCCACTTATTATTATAAGTCTCCGGGTTCAGAACAGTCAGCTTTGAAATGTTTGCAAATAGAGTCTTCAATTACTGACCTAGGGCAAGAAAAGCAGCTCGAAATACAACTACCTACAGAGTAAAATCTGGTCTGGTATACACTAAACTCCAGAGCAGATCTATTTGCAACAATTACCACCATCAACCACAAGTTAAGGTACTACAGAGTAATATAGCTAAAGAGACGAGCATCAAGCAAAAGATTGTTCCATTAACGAATGTATATTTCCAGTACATTGGAAGTTAAGAATAACAAAATATACATCCTAAGCCTGATCAGCAGGAACAGAATCAACGACCGGAGAAGGATCGGCAGGGGCAGCATCAACCATCTCAGTCGGTACGACCACTTCCGTGGGATCGATAGGGAGGACATCAGCCACTTCACCCTGGATAACTTCTGAAGGTTCAGATCCAGGCGGCACAATTGAGGAGGCATCAAGATCAGGAAACTTGGCAAGGAGCCGGGAACGGAAGTTGTTGAACCCAAACGTAATCAAGCGATGGGTCATTCCTTCTAGCTTCGACTTCATTTCCTCCTCATTATCCATCAATGCCTGCTCCACGGCGTCGTCAAGCTATTTACGGTACTGATACTGCATGCCGTTCATCTTCGCTTGCAACCTCTTTGCCCGCTCAACGGCAAGGTCCCTCTCTGACTCCATCACGATCAAGGAGTTCTGACACTCCTTCAGCTTCTTTACGGAGTCGTGAGCCTCCGACCGAGCAGTACCAAGCTGAAGCCCCAGATCGTCCAGATCGGCCCTGAGTTGGTCAAACTCCTCCGCAGGTGGAGAAACCTCCACCAAAGCAGAAAGGGTGTGCAGGGTCTGCATAATACAAAGTGAACAGTTCAATACCAGCCTAAACACTTGAAGAAAAGGGAAAGAAAAGTAAGGGCCCGACAAACTCACCTTAACCTGAAGAGCAGTCAAATCAGCAAGAAGCTTCCCCGACTTCTAAGGCTTGAGTTTAACTGAGCCTTTGGCCCAGAAGTCCCTCAGAATCCTCTTGGCCCCCTGATCAGCAGCATCAGGAGCCACCGATGATGATGCCCCCTTACCTGCTCGACAGGACGAGACTGGGGGGACCACCGAAATGGGGACAGGAGCCTCTTCCTCCCCCTCAGCAGGCTCAGGAGAGGACAAAACTAACCTCCATTTCTTTTGAACGGGAGGGACCGCTGGAGAGGAAGCCTCCCCCGCCGCCACGGACGGTGATGGCCCGGTCTCCCATTGAGCCATCACATTATCAGCAATCTCTTCAACACTCCCCCTGGCAGCCATCAATCTATCCTGGTTAACAATGGAAGAATGGTCTCGAATGCTGGGCTTCAAGAGCTTCTTATATGGCTTCTGAATCGCGGGAGAGAAGTCTGGTCTCTTCCACGCACTCTTGACTGCAAAACAAGCATAGAAATTGATCAGTTCAACAATTGGCGAACAAAACGAAATCAATACAGCCACGAAAAAGTTAAGCCTCACCCCTTGGCCTATTGGTTCGAGGGAATGCGGAGGGTAGACCTTCAAAGTTCTTGAATTCCCATCCTCCTTTAATGAAAAAGTACCACTTCTTCCAAGTCTTGTTGGAGGAGGGCACAAAAGTAAGGGGTCTGAACCCGCTATCAAAAGACATATAATAAAGGCCCTCCGCCTTTTGAAGTTTTAGATCCATATTGCTACGGATCAAATTGAGGGACACCTCGACATTATTCATATGCCCTAACACGATGAAGCTCAACAGATGTCTCCAACTGTTAAGGTTCAGGTCTGCGGGGCAAAGGTTAAACCAACAAAAGAATTGTTTTATTATATCAGGAAGGGGGAGTGTACGACCCATTTCAAACCAGGCCAGATAGGCACATATTTCCCCCTCTTTAACATCGCTTGGGCGATCCCGAGAATCTGGGACCCTGAAAGTAACATTCGTGGGAAGTTTGAACTTCGCCCATAACTCCTTCAACATGGTTTCAGTAATTACACTCTCACCCTCCTCTCTACAACCGGATCGACCAGAAGTCTCACCAGCCCTATTTGGGGGCTCATCGAATGCATCAACAATCCTAACCCCCGGACTAGAAGAGGGGTCTACTAGTCTGTTTTCATCAATATTCACTAACTGCAGTTGAGGAACGGTCTCCGAAGGACTGCCCGAACCAGAGTGTGACTCACAGCCAGACATGGCGAACAAGAGAAAGAAATGAAACAAATGAGAAGGAATGTAGAAGGGGACTAAAAGTCGAACCTGAGATCAAGAAAGGACTATGAATACCGGATATCCTTCAAACTTCAAAATATGTCAAATGGAGGTCTGGTACTATAGAAGCGAATGCAGAAGAAAGGTATGAAAGACTTTTCCCTCTCTTTATATACACATTCGAAATATAAGCCTTCCAAGGCGAGCCGACACAACAGTTGAAGATAATGATGGATTCTCAAGTATCGGCTGCGCAATAAATGACGCATTAAACCGACGTCTCGAGAAACGGAAGAACAAAACGTATGACTCTTCACAAAACCCATAACCCTAGTTAAGCCCTAGCTTCTAACTAGGGCTCGGGGGGGGGGGAGTAGCTGATATACCACAAACAGACACACCAATCACCTTGAGACACGTGTGCATATGGAGCTGATAATCTCGATCATACAGAGCAGTGACTAGCCTTCAGGGCATTCTCATATATATATATATATATATATATATATATATATCATACGGAGCTGATAATCTCGATCATACAGAGCAATGACTAGCCTTCAGGGCATTCTCATATATGTATCATTCAGAGCCGATAAACTCGGTCATACAGTGCAGGCGAAGCCTCCAAGGCATTCTCGTGCACATATCTCCTAGGCCTTATGTCCTGGACAATATTTAATCAACATCTCATACGGCTCCGACCTTATGGTTTCCTTAACAACTGCCAGGCAGGGAATAAGGAAACAATATTCAACACGGAAACTACTATCTATGATTATCTCCATCTACGACTTAATATTCCACAAGGTAACTGCAATCTCCGATGATCAAATCCCTATATTCATGGCATCGAATCCTAATCAACTTAGGAAGACCACGACTTATAAATTAAACCCTAAAGGTACGCTTTATTTTTTATGCTCATTCATTGGCTTTCAATACAATCTTTCAATTCCTTTTACTTACTTAAGCATCGGAGCGGCTACCGTCGGAGCCAATCCGGTGGACCTCTGATCGTCTTTCTGAGTGTTCTACAGGTCACAGAGCCCTCATTTATTGCGAGTCAAAAAGTGCAGCATCAACTATATACATATAATACCCTAAACTAGTTAAAGTAAGGAAATAGAAAGAAAGAAAGTAGCCGAAAAGAGAGAAAAAGAATAGTCAAGGAAAGGGGCTGCAGCAAGTGGGAGGGAAAGAAGAGAGAGAAAGTGATATATATATATATATATATGTACGTGTGGTTTTGGAGAGAAAAATAGTAAAGGAAGGAGCAAAATAAAAGAGCTGAGAGCTTTAGAAGTGATTCAGAAGTTGAAATAAAGAAAGAGGAGGAAGAAAGGAAGGTTTATGGCAAGCCAAAAACTCAAACAAGTAAGTGAACCAATTTCTGGCTTTTACAATTTTAAGCATGCAAGCTTGTTTAAGTTTAATGGTTTTAAAGAGCATGAAAAATAGTAAATTTAGGAAGAAGCTGCAGCCCATTTGGTGAAGAAATGAGTGAGAAAAACTAATTTAAAGTTTGAAGAAAAATTTCGGGTCATTGGGTTTTTGAACAATTTAGCTTGTTTTATGAATGGGGAATTGTTGCCCATAGGTGCAGCAACTTGTAGGTAAAATTTGGGCTCAAAACAATGGCTAAAAAGTCATGAAATAGTGAAAAATTAGATCGCCAAAAAGTCGCCAAAGCTGGCTGAAACGCCCTTTTTCGAGGCCTTCCGGTGAATAAAACTGAATTCTGAGGGTATATATGGAAAGCCCATGAGGAGTAGGAGAGGAACCCATTGATCGGGCATCGAAACGTCGCCAAAAATTGGCTGCCGTCGTTGGAGAAGATGGCCGGCTGCACGGCTAGGCAGCACACTGGTGCGCTGTGCGTGTTAGAGTTTTGAGCTTTTGGGTCATGGGTTCGGGTCGGGTTGCCCAGCTGCTCTTGGGTTAGAACATGAAACGGTGCAGCTTTGATAAATTTTAAAATGTGAATTTGGGGCTATTTGGACACAGGGATAGTGAATAGAAATTAAATTGAAATTGAAATAGGGATAGCCTATCCAAGGTTTGAGCTTATCCGTTGTTTGGCTATTCCAAATTGGAATAGGACTTCCTAAAATTAGAATTTGACCTAGAATTTATGATAATTATGATTTGACCCCAAGTGAATAAAATAATATTTAATTTAAAGGAGAAATTACCAAAATGCCCCTAAGTAAAAAATGAGTCAAACGGATTCCGATTAAAGTAAAAGAATAGTGAATTTTTATTATTTCGAGCATTCTAGACTCAACCGTGGAGTCCAATTTGCAAAAAGAGGTCTTGAGAAGTAAGAACCCATAAAAGTGTAAAATGATCGTTTTGCCCTTTTTAGTACAGAAGTCCGAATTGAATTTCGTGAAAGCCTAAATCGACTTTGTTCGACATTCTGGATTCAATAGTAGAGTCTTTTTAAGTAAAAGAGATACCAATAGTAAAGAGACATAAAATTTGATGAATAACATAGTTCATATAAACTATAGACTAAGATGCGTTTTATGAATCATAGGAACGCTAAGAGAAAATGAGAAGACGGTTTGACCTTCTAGACAGATACAGAAAGAGGTAAGTAATATCTGATTTCTGTATGTGATACTTTCTAAGTCATGTCAATAGTTCTTTTATATATTGCCTATTGTATTCTATACATACCAGTGTTTATTGAGCCACATTGATATTACCCTTATCATGTAAGAGGCATTTATTGATTTCTATATATATCTCGATCATGATTGTACACTTGTGCATAGAGTTTTTTTTGTACACTTGTACCTAGGGCCGTGAGGGCCAGACAGTTATATTCGAAACAGTCTAGTAACCAAAGCCTAGAAAACTATCGTTATGTCTGATGCTATTTATGATCCTCGGGTCAAGGTTCGGAGTGGAACATTTGCTACGTTGCTATGTGAGGCATACGACGTAGAGTCACATTGTATACAGAGCAATATTATTCAGAGAGCTTGCGTGGGATTGAATACGAGCTCAGGGGGAATTCCGGGCCCCACGAGTGCATCATTTTTGTTAATATCATTATCTTGTATTATTGATTATCATAGCTTGATCATGTTATACCATTATGAATGATCATGAGATTTCATAACTTTTTATTGAGTACATATGATTATACCTGAGACAACTCATGACTGTAGCAGTATGATTATATTATCAGATAGATTTTCCTTGATTTATCATTTGAGATTCTACCATTTGATATTCCTTAATGAGTTCTATATTTCTTGACTGGCTAGCACATTTGCATTTATCCTAGTTCTTTTATGGATTATGCCTTTTATTTTGACCTGTACACATGGCAAAGTAAAGGAGAATTACTTACTGAGCTTAAGTTAGCTCATTCCAAACTTACTAAAACATTTTAGGAAATGAAGCTATAGAGGAGCAATAGCAGTCAGTTAGATAGTAGTAGACATTTTTGAGATAAATGTAATGTATAATATTCAGTACAGTCTTGTAGCTCTCCCATGTAATCCATGTCTTGGGGATGTATAGTAGTTAAAGAAACTTACAGTTGTATTTTGAGGAACCAAATTTATATATACATGCAACTTTTATTTAAAGACTTCTGCTGTTTATGTTATGATATTTATTGCATGTTAGTAGCACTAATAGTTTCTGCAGTTTTAAGTTTCAGTTAAAACCCTAGTTCGGCAATAGTGTCAGGCCGGGGTTCGCGATTCGAGATCCGCAGAGGGTGGGTTTTGGGTCGTGACAAGTGCTTTGGGATTTCTAAAGGTGCTTATATTCTTTACTGGCCTCGATATTGAAGAAATTATCTTAAAGCTTAGATATAACACAAAAATATCCAAATAGACATAAAGAGTGGCTTCTCGCTTGGGATCTGCAGATTCCACTAGGGTATCTTTAGAAGGACTCATCGCAGGCTCATCCACTGAAACCTCATTTACTCTTGAGATGTTGAGGTTAGGATATAACTTTTTGATATTTTTCCTGAAAGTTTCGTAACCATGGTCTCAAACTCTCCACCTAGCCTCTATACCTCTTCCCTAAGGGGTTTTTCTGTCTCTTCTCTTGCCACCTACATACTGGTGGCAAGCCTCTGAGCAGCAACAGCGTCAACCTCTTCTTTCTATTTCTTCAAAGTCTCTAACTTTGCCAAAACTTTCTTCTATGACTCCAGAGTAGCGAGAATGGTAAGAGACTCTTTCAGTTTCTCCTCAAAAGAAAGAGATGCAAAGTGGGTTGTCCTGAGTTGAAGCCTTGATGGGCACCATGGTGGACCGAGTCTTAAAGATCCTTTACAAGTTCCAAATGGGCCAATCACAAGGTCGAGAGCTAAGAAGATAAAGGAAGCAATGCAAGGATTGGTGCAATCCACTTGGGCCGAGTTTGCAAATTCATCGAGCAAGACCCCAACATTTAAGATGGGCTTGAAAGAAGAAGAACCAGCTTTAATCCATGTCATAGAAGCTACAGAGGGGGACGACATAGCCTTGTGGTTTTGTGTAGACTTTTTATTTCATTAAGTATAGGCGTGTGGGTCTATTTATGTTTTTATGGTTGTAGGCATTTAGGCTTATTTAACTCATTTAGTGGAATTTTTTTATTAGCTTTAGTCAGTAGTTTAGGACTGTTTTGGGCCTGAGGATGTTCAGCCATGTCTTTTAATTGATGTAGACCTTATTCAGCCTTAGGGTTTCATGGAGGGTTTAAAAGGACTTGTAGCCGCATTTTGAAAGGGGGGAACATGAATGAAGCTTTCTGCATAGAGAATTTTTAGTTTTCTTAATTTGTTCTTGATTGAACTACGAACTTATCAAAGACAAATCCTTTGTGGCGTTCTCATCAAATCTAGGTTCTTGAAACAAGATTTCAACGGGTTTAGATCATCTTGACTTGATTCTTGGCTTTCTTGGGTAAGTTTCAATTTGATTGTGGGTTCAAAGGATTTCGATCTCACGGGTTCACATCATTTGGTATAAGAGCTCAGACTCCAAATCGGGTCTGATTTATCCTTTTTAATTCTTGCATTTGGTTTTTGTCTTAGGCGTGTTCTAGGTTTTTCTATTCTGATCTGCGATTCCTTCGTCATTCTTGTTAATTTCGTGTGTTTGAATTCAGATCTGTGATTCTCAGAATTGACTACCCATGTATTTGATTCAAGAATTTAGACCTGCAAATTCTTTAATTGATTACACGAATCTTTGCTTTAAATTCTAGATCTATAATTTTCATAGCTATAATCTTTGTTTTGATTCCTTCTATTTCAGTTTCTTGTTGTTGAAATCAGATCAATCTTTTTCAAAATTTACAATTATTGCTGCTGCTTGTGACTGAATCTGTATTTACAAAAAAAAAAAAAGACAGCGTATTCAAGGGTTGTAGTAAAAAAAAAAAAAAAAAGATTACAAATTTTTTTTTTCTTTCAGAAATGGTTGTTTGATATACTTTGCAATTCGAAAATTGAAGTGCTTTAGTGTTGATTGATCCTTATCTTCAAAGGGGTTGAATATGTCATCTTTAGTATCTTGTTTCCTAATTGCTCTTTTTCTCGTACAATCCTTTGAGATCCGTGTCATTTTATTTCTTCTTGTTTCTTGAATCTATTGCTAGTTGGAATAATACAAGGTTATATCTTGATTTAGTTCAACTAGTTCTTCACGAACTTGAAAGGGAAAATAGGTGAGGTAAAAGGCAAGAGTGGGTGAGAATAGTATTGGAAAAGCCCAAAAGAGTGAAACACGAGTGATGTGACAATATTTGAGCGTAAACACATAAGGGAGTGTGTGAGGTTTTTTTTTACCCACTAACACCCTTGTTTTGTAGGGCATTAACAATGTCTCATAAGAGTGACTTAACACCTAAAGAGGAGGCGGCTAACTCATTCTTTATTTTGTAGGCCATATAACAATAGTTTGAACAGTTAAATTTGGTGATGGATCAGCAAGAGGTCGTGATTAGAAATCTACAAGGTGGGCAAGATAGGAGGAGACGTGAGCCTATCATTGAAAATGAGTATGAGAACAAAGAAGATGATGAGGCTGAGGAAAACATGGCATCTGAAGTTGGAATGGGTGAAATGGGTAGACCTAGAAGAGGTAGGCGTAGAAGAGGACATAGGAGAAATCTAAGGGGGCGAGATGGGGTGGATAGAAACCTTGGGAGCATCAAAGTGAAAATATCATCTTTCCAAGGTAGGAATGACCCTAAAGCTTATTTACAGTGGGAGAAGAAAATAGAGTTGATTTTTTATTGTCACAACTATTCAGAGGAGAAGAAGGTGAAGCTGGCGGTAATTGAGTTCACTGATTATGAAATTATTTGGTGGGATCAATTGGTGACCAATAGGAGGAATTATGAGAGACATGTAAAAACATGGGGTGAGTTGAAAGCTCTCATGAGGCGGAGATTTGTACCTGGCCATTACTATAGAGACCTCTACCAAAAATTACAAAACCACAAGAGATTAGGAGTGTAAAGGATTACCATAAGGAGATGGAGGTGGCTATGATTCGAGCTAATATAGAGGAGGATTGGGAGGCCATAATGGCCAGATTTTTAAGTGGTCTGAATAGAGACATAGCCAATGTAGTTGAGCTATAGCATTATGTGGAGGTAGAAGATATGGTGCCCATGGCTATGAAGGTGGAGAGGTAGCTAAAGAGAAAGGGGGCAGCAAGGTATACTTTAGTTTTTGGCACTCTTTGGAAACCAAAGTGGGATAGAAATGATCGAGTTGTAGTAAAGGGGAAGGCCGAACCACCTAAGAGACAAGATGATGGAACTAGCATGAACAAACTCAAGGTAGATTTCCAACCTTCAAGGAATAGAGATATTAAATGTTTTAAATGTTTGAGTTCAGGGCACATCGTGTCTCAATGTCCAAACAAGCGGGTGATGGTTATGAGTGACAATGGGGAGGTGATGACTGAGAGTGAGGATGATGGTGATGAGATGCCCGAATTGGTCGATGCTAGTGATGATGATGGAGTGGAATACCCTGTTGAAGGTGAGTCTCTTATTGTCAGGCGTGCTCTCAATACGCAAATTAAGGTAGATGATATGGAGCAGCAGAGAGAGAACATATTTCATACTAGATGTTATGTAAACGACAAGGTGTGTAGTATGATTATAGACAAGAGAAGTTGCACCAATGTAGCTAGTACCACCCTAGTTGAAAAGTTGAGCTTACCTTTACTGAAGCATCCTAGACCTTATAATTTGTAGTGGTTGAATGAATGTGGGGAGGTCAAGGTCAATAAATAGGTTTTAGTGGCTTTTACCATTGGGAGGTATAGTGATGATGTGCTTTATAATGTAGTTCCTATGCATTCTAGCCATATTTTGTTGGGGAGGCTATGGTAGTATGATAGGAAGGTGATTCATGACGGGTTTAGAAATAGATACAACTTTGTAAATGATGAAAAAATAATCAAGCTTGCTCCTTTAACCCTAAAACAGGTCTATAAGGAACAATTGAAGCTGAAAAGTGAGATTGAGCAAAAAAGAAAATATGAGGCCGAAACACAAGAAAGAAAAATGAGTGAAAAGAAAAATGAGGGTGAGGCCGAAACCTCAAGAAAAAGAGTGAGTGACAAAGAAAATAGAGAGGTGACTGAGAATAAAGAAAAGAGAGTGGAGTCACGAGAGAAAAAAGAAAGAGAACCTGCAGAGGGAAAAAAAAGACAAAGATAAGTTTTTATGCAAAGGAGAGTGAGGTTAAGAAGGCCTTCTTAGCAGATCAGCCAATGATTTTTCTTGTCTACAAAGAATCTTATCTTAATCTTGATGAAACTAACCAATCTCTTCCTAGTTTGGTTGTTTCTTTATCATAGGAGTTCGATGATGTATTTCTAGAGGAGATGCCAAGTGGGTTACCGCCTAATAGAGACATTGAACATCAAATTGATTTCGTACTTGGAGCCATTATTCCAAACTGACCAGCCTATAGGAGTAATCCAGAGGAGACAACTAAGCTTTAAAGGCAAGTTGAAGATTTGATGAGCAAGTGGTCTGTGAGAGAGAGCATGAGCCCATGTGCAGTACCAATGCTACTAGTGCCAAAGAAGGATGGGACTTGGAGGATGTGCGTTGATTGCAGAGCGGTCAACAATATTACGGTAAAGTATCGTCATTCCACTCCTAGATTAGATGATATGCTTGATGAATTGCGTGGCTCATTTATTTTTAGTAAAATAGATCTTAAAAGTAGGATACCATCAAATTAGAATGAAAGAGGGAGATGAATGGAAAACTGCTTTTAAGACTAAATATGGACTTTATGAATGGTTGGTTATTCCATTTGGACTTACAAATGCGCCTAGTACTTTCATGAGATTAATGAACCATGTATTACGTGCGTTCCTAGGAAAATTTGTAGTCGTATACTTTGATGATATCCTAGTGTACAGCAAGAACTTGGATGAACATATTGAGCATTTGAGATGTGTGTTCGATGTGTTTAGATGTGAAAAGTTGTAAGCTAATTTTAAGAAATGTACCTTTTGTATAGAAAAAAATTATTTTTCTTGGTTATGTTGTTAGTATAAAAGGTATTGAGGTGGATGAAGAGAAAGTTAAGGCCATCAAAGAGTGGCCAACGCCTAAAGGCATCACTAAGATAAGAAGCTTTCATGGTTTAGCTAGTTTTTATAGGCGTTTTGTTAAAGATTTTAGCACCATTGTTGCACCACTCACTGAAATAATTAAAAAGAATGTTGGATTTCATTGGGGGATTGATCAAGAAAATGCATTTGCTAATATTAAAGAAAGATTATATTATTTAACTGTGTTAGCATTACCTGATTTTAACAAAACTTTTGAGATTGAATGTGATGCCTCAGGAATAGGAATTGGAGCCGTTTGGATGCAGGATAGGCAGCCCATAGCCTTCTTTAGTGAAAAGTTAAGTGGGGCGACCCTAAATTACCCCACTTATGACAAAGAAATTTATGCTCTTGTTTGTGTTCTAGAGACTTGGCAGCACTACCTTTGGCCTAAAGAGTTTGTGATCCACACCGATCATGAATCATTGAAGCATCTCAAGGGTCAAGGTAAATTAAATAAGAGGCATGCTAGATGGATGGAATACATCGAGACATTTCCTTATGTCATTCGTTACAAGCAAGGTAGGAGAACATTGTTGTTGATGCTTTATCACGGAGGTATATACTTCTTACTTCTATGAGTGTTAAAATGCTTGGGTTTGAATATGTGAAAGATGTTTATGCCAATGACGCTGATTTTTTTGATGTGTATATGGTGTGTGATAAAGCGGCATTTGGTAAGTTTTACAAGCATGCCGGTTATTTATTTAAAGAAAGCAAATTGTGTGTGTCAAATTGTTCAATGCGTGAATTATTGGTGTGTGAGGCACATGGTGGGGGATTAATGAGGCACTTTGGTGTCAGGAAAACCTTAGACATTTTACATGAACATTTCTTTTGGCCTAGGATGAGAAGAGACGTTACTCGAATATGTGGTAGGTGCATTACATGTAGAAAGGCCAAATCTAAGGTTTTACCACATGGGTTGTATGCACCCTTACCTGTTCCTTGTGAGCCATGGGTAGACATATCTATGGACTTTGTTTTGGGGTTGCCTAGGACAAAAAAGGGTAGAGATTTTATCTTTGTGGTAGTGGACAGATTTAGTAAAATGGCACATTTCATTCTATGCCATAAAACAGATGATGCTACAAACACAGCTGATTTGTTCTTCAAGGAAATAGTGCGACTCCATGGTGTACCTAGGAGTATTGTTTCTGATAGGGATGTTAAATTCCTTAGCTACTTTTGGAAGGTTTTGTGGGAAAAATTAGGTACCAAACTTTTATTTTCCACTACTTGTCATCCACATACTGACGGAGAGATTGAAGTAGTCAACAGAACTCTAACTCAACTCTTACGCACTGTCATTGAAAAGAATTTAAAAACTTGGGAGGACTGTTTGCCATTTATAGAGTTTGCATATAATAGGACTATGCATACTACTACTTCTTATTCTTCCTTTGAAATTGTTTATGGTTTTAATCCACTTACTCCTTTTGATTTGATGCCTTTACCTATTGATGACAGGAGTAGTTTGGATGGACACAGGAAAGCCGAATTGGTGAAGTTAATTCATGAAAGGGTACGACTTCAAATTGCGTAGAAGAATGAAAAGTTTGCTTCCCAAGCTAATAAAGGGCGAAGGCGTGTCATCTTTGAACCAGGAGATTGGGTTTGGGTTAACATGCGCAAAGAACGATTCCCAATCCATAGAAGAACTAAATTGCATCCTCGAGGAGATGGACCTTTCCAAATCCTTGAGAAAATTAATGATAATGCTTATAAAGTGGATCTTCCAAGTGAGTATAATGTTTCTGCTACTTTCAATGTATCTAATCTTTCTCCCTTTGATGTAGGTGACAATTCGAGGTTGAATCCTTTTGAGGAGAAGGGGAATGATGGGCACCATGGTGGACCGAGTCTCAAAGATCCTTTATAAGTTTTAGATGGGCCAATCACAAGGTCGATAGCTAAGAAGATCAAGGAAGTAATGCAAGGATTAGTGCAATCCACTTGGGCCGAGTTTGCAAGTTCATCGAGCAAGACCCCAACATTCAAGATGGGCTTGAAAGAAGAAGAAGCAACTTTAATCCATGTAATACAAGCTACAGAAGGGGACAACATAGCCTAGTGGTTTTGTGTAGACTTTTTATTTCATTAAGTATAGGCGTGTAGGCCTATTTTATGTTTTTATGGTTGTAGGTGTTTGGGCCTATTTAACTCATTTAATGGATTTCTTTTATTAGCTTTAGTCAGTAGTTTAGAACGTTTTGGGCTTGAGGATGTTCAGCCCGTGTCTCTTAATTTATGTAGGCATTATTCGGCCCTAGGGTTTCATGGAGAGTTTTAAAAGGACTTGTAGCCGCATTTTGAAAGACGGGAATGTGAATGAAGCTTTCTGCATAGAGAATTCTCAGTTTTCTCTACTTGTTCTTGATTGAACTACGAACTTATCAAAGGAAAATCCTTTGTGACGTTCTCATTAAATCTAGGTTCTTGAAACAAGATTTCAACGGGTCTAGATCATCTTGACTTGATTCTTGGCTTTCTTGGGTAAGTTTCAATTTGATTGGGGGTTCAAGGGATTTCGATCTCATGGGTTCACATCAAGCCTTGTCTCATCCAGCTCGACTTGGAGTCTGTCTTCTAGTTCTGATTCTTCGGGGTAATCTATAATGGCAGCCATGGCATGAGCCTTGCCTAGGAATAAATAAAAATTGGACAAGTCACTAAGGAAAAAAGTTAAAGAAATATATTAAACACTAAAATTAGACTAGGACAGTATTACCCTTATATGGGAGACCAAGAGGTCCCTAGAAATCTTCCGAGGCTTCAGACCTTTGAAGCGACTAGCAGCCGAGCTCCAAGTCTCCTCGTAGGCCTTCTGTATGGCTACCTCCCCAGTTTCAGCCATAGCCACCCCTAGAGGAACTATGCCTATCTTTCATTTTCGTCGGGATCCAGAGCACGTTATTGGGGCTAGAGGTGGAAGAATTTCACGTCGTAAGGTAGGTAGAGCCAATTCTTCTAAAATTATACGTTTAGGAGAATTGGATCCCCCTACCTCGGTCTTCCTCTTCTTTTGGGGAGGAGCTGGCTCAGCAGGGGTGGACGTCCCCCCAACCTTCTTCGATCCTAGCATCCAGTCCATCAGGACTGTCTTCTTCAGGATTTCCGACTTATCCTTTACTAGTCTAACGTCCATGAAGTTTTAGAGTATAAGGATCTTGTCGTGAGGACGATCTTGAGGGTGGAGAAGCCTCTTGTATTTTTCTTGTAGGTCGGGAGTGAAGATTGACCTTCTCCAAGACTTTTTATCTCTAGTAGATAAAATTTTCAACATTCTTAGGTAGATCAGAATAGAAGTAAAATATTAAGTATTAACGTCTGACTTCGGTAGGCTCACCCTTGAATCCAGTGTACCGAGGAAAGAAGCTGCTCTTGTTCTCAAAATCCTCGTATTCCCAACCACCCTTAACGAAGAAGTACCACTTCTTCCATGTTTTATTTGAAGTGGGTACCAAGGTTAGGGGCTTGAACCTTCTGTTGAAGGACATATAGAACATCCCCTTCGACTTCAACTATTTCATGTCTATATTACTCCTAATGAGGTTCAAATCTACCTTAACTCCATTATGATGTCCTAGAACTAAAAAAGGCCATCAAATGCCACCAACTATTAATGTTTAGTTCGGCAGGATATATCTTAAACCAGTAAAAAAAATTGTTGATTAACAGATAGAAGGGAAAACGTACACCAACTTCAAGCCAGTTGAGGTAGGCGCAGATCTCCCCTCTCTCGATATTTAAAGGGCGATCTACTGCTCTCGGTAACCTATAGAGAACATTATAAGGAAAGTTGAAATTGACTTTAGGGTATCTAGTATACCCTCAGTTATGACACTCTCACCATCTTCTCTCTTGTGGGGTTTGCCCGACGTACCGGCCTTCTTATTCCTAGGTTCGAGGCACGCTTTGATGAGAAGCGCTCTTGAACTATCATCAGAGACGATCCTATCTTTGTTAATCAATTCAAGGCCTAAAGCCTCCTGGCCTTCTATCTCTACAACCTCTCTTGCCTCCTCTCTCGTGCTTGATTGGGCATCAAAGGTAACTATCCTCTCAAAAGTATAGACTCAAATAAAATAGAAGAAGAGCAGAAATACAAAACAAAAACAGAAAAGGAAATATGGAAAGGTATTTTTCACAACTGACCAGAAACTTGAAGGATGATGGTCAGAATGATCATGAGGTACACTGAAAATTTCCTTGGGGTCTTCTTTTTGCTCAGAAGTGCACTTGGTGTTTTGGAGAGTTCATAAAAAACTCCTCTTGGGAAGATTTCTTCTATTTATAAGACCACCCAAGGAAGATCAACATTTATGGCCCCAAAATCCCAATCGATAGTTGGCCGATAGTGGCCTCGGTTATCCAATCGACGACTGACGCAATCATGAGGCATTAATTGTCCCATCAACGGTTGTTTTATCGGAATACGTAACGATGCATTATGAAAGTACACGTGACTCTTTAGAAACCCTAACCTCAATTCTGCAAAGGTCCCACAAAATTGAGGCTTGGGGGGGGGAGTAGTTGATATACCGTAAAGTGACAAACATATTCAAAGCATGACACGTGTCTGTATAGAGCTTTTCAGGGAACAGAGCATGAAAGATTATTTTATCCAGATCAACCAGGCACAGAGGGTTCAGAGGTATATGGTTCAGAACATAGCACTGCCTTCCATATCTTACCAATCTCAGAATAAGAAAACATAGTTCAATATGACAACTATTATCTTCAGATATCTTCAAATTTTTACTTTTATGGCTTATAATCCTACTCAACTTAGGAGATCTACAACGTATAAATAAGACCATAAGATATGTTTTCAATTCATGTTCAATTTTTCTTTTGAATTACAGTCTCTTTTTTGTTACTAACTTTATCATTGGAGCGGCTAACACTGGAGCCTTCATGGTGACCCTCTGACTTCAAGTTCTTTATAGATAGCAAATGATGAGAGGTCCTTCTGACTAAAAAGGAGCAACATCAACCCTTATATTAATAAATAAATAAAAACTCTAAAAACTAAATCAACTCTCAAACGAAAAAAAAGATCTTTTAAGATTTTTTTTTAGGATTTTAAGGACTTCGTATACTCCTATATAGTTCTTCAATTCGAACCGTTATATATAATTTGTCTTTACAAAATCTTGGATTGAACTTCTAAAGCTATTGACACAACATAAAATAAATTCACAAGGCTAGCTTAATAATAGTATGATTGTATTATGTGAACTTAATTTATACTTACTTTAACAATCACAATTTTTGTTATTATCTTTAGTTGTAGTAGAAAAAATAAAAAAAATTTCATGTCATTACTAAATTCTTTAATTAAATTTGTTAGAAGAATATTAAAATTTTGATAAAAATATATATTTAAAACATTGAAATTTATGTCCAATTTTCAATTGTAATGATGTGTGTTAATGGAGATAAAAAGACACTATAAGCTCATGACATTGTGTTAGAATTCATAATATTATTGAAAAATTTATTTCATGCGGGTTGTAAAATGTGCCAATCTTTTAGATTTATTCATAATCTGTTTTTAGTAATGGGCCAATGGCATCAAATGATGAAAATGTTATACCTTAATTTTTTGAATAGGAATCTACAAAACCACATTAAATAAAATTAAAATTAAAATTAAAATTATTGTGCCAAAAATGTCAGGGTGTTCCTTCTTGTATAGGAATATTGTTCTCAGATAATAAAAAAAAAACATTTTTTTTCTATGTAATTGAAATAAACTAACAGAAAAATTTGAAACAAAGGACCCATTGCTCTAATTAATTTAAAAATTATGCTTGACATATTAACAAATTTGTACACCAAGTCTTTTATTACATTAAAATAATCATCATATTAAGTTTATAACTGTGTATAATCAAATGAAAATTGTTATGAATAGTTTGCATCCTTAGCAAGAATTGAAATTCTATAATAAAAAAGAATGCCTTTGAGGCCACATCCCCCGGGAAACAACCGACAGTCATTAAAAGAAAAAAATTAGAGGAGCGTGTAGGGGCAGTCTTGAGAGTTTACTGCTTTTATATGTTTTTAATTTTAATATTTCTTTAGAAGACAACTAAAAATATCATATACCCCTCAGCAGCATCTTTTCCTCGAGACGCTCAAAATGTGACAGACCTCTATTATTGGTCTTGTCTTTGGCAAAAATTCATCTGAACCATTGGATTTGATCCACTCCACCGTACTACTTTCTGAGAAGAGATATGATAGATTGATGACGATAGATCCCAGATGATATTTCCACTACCGTACGCATTTCGTGGAAGCCTGGCTACACACTTGTCCCCAAAAATAAATAAATAATTATATATATATATATATATATTTAATTGTTTATATTGAAAACTGGTCCATGAGATATTGATGACTTCTTATGGAGTTTTTAAAAATTGCATTGTTACCTCCTTATTTTTAAAATTATACTACACCTTATGTCTTGACTTCTCAAACTAATGAAGTTAACAGAATTAAGTGTTTTACAAATTTATCATTCATATTTTAATAATATTTTTAGTCAAAAAGTCTTTTTCCTTTTTATTTTCTCTTATATATATATATATATTGATGATGACTATTTCTATCCTTGACTGTTGATGATCAAAAATCCTTGGAGCAAGGTACTTGAAAGGAAGGGGTTAGAAGATCACCAGTGAAAGTTCGATAAAGAATCATCTGACGGTCAAGTTAGCAGCTTGAACAAGGAACTACTCAGAATGAATATCAATGTATTTCTTTCTTAAAGTAAGAAATGTGTGTACCTCTTCAAGTTGAGGTCTTTCTCTTTTTATAGATGATAAATATTTTGCTATTAAGATAGTTCCAAGAAAGTAGGATTTTGATATGATCCTTTTGACTTGGTCATTTCTCTCATATTTCTAAGTGTTTCTTTGCGTACACACCTTAATGCTGAGTGATGAGGTCTCATGGGAATCTCTTTGGGTACGGCTATCATGCGTCACTCTTACATTGTGAGTTAAGTTTGGGTATATCAGCTACTAACCCCTCAAGCTTTAGATCTTATGATCTGGGGTCAAAGTTTCGAGATCCGAGTTGAATGCTCCGTTGCTTTCAATTCGTCGATTCATTTTTTGATAAGCCAATTGTCTCATCGCTTCGTAAAACGTTTAGTCATTTATTGCCCACCATTATTTCAAAATCCCCAGATAATTATTATGTTTTATGAACAAATGTACCCCTTATATAAACATCATTTTAGTTTATAAAAGGGCTTTTATTTAGCAAGATTTTTGCTCAAGCTTTTCGATAAAGTTTTTCGATCAAGTTCCTCATCTTCTGACGACGGTTTCCTTTTCTGGTCTAGTGCACCCTGATTAGGTTAGAGTTCTTACCTGATCCTTTATTTTTTTTTTCTTCTATTTCATTTATCATGTCTGCTCAAGAAGAGGAGAACCCTTGAGTCAGCGTATCTAACTTGACTGAACCTAAGAAAAATGGAGAAACTGATGAGTCCAATTCTAATGAAGTTGGTAATGTCAAGTTTAAGGATACCCTTAGAGACCCTGAAATTAGCCATTTTACTTTAGAGAGTTTTAGGTGCTTTAAAGGTTACTTATAACATCCTTAAGACTGTGGTCTGTAGGGCTCTTGAGCCCTTTGAATGCCCAAACACCCCAGGACCTAAGGAGATATATGTATATAAGGAGTGGTTTGAATTTGGATTTGGATTTCCCTTCCACCCCTTTCTCATACTATTTTTTTATTTTTATGACATTTATCCTGCCGACCTAAACGTTAATGAGTGCAGGCAACTAATGGCCTTTCTAGTATTGCCTTTAAAAAATAAAGTAGAACTTGATCTTGGCCATTTGAGGTGCAACATGGACGTTAAAAAGAGTTCTGAAGGACTATATTACATTTCCTTCCTATCTTGGTTCAAACCTCTTACCTCGGTACCCACTTCTAATAAAACATAGAATAAGTGGTACTTCTTTGTAAATGGAGCTCTAGAGGATGCTGAACATATCGAGTTGGACTCTGGGGTGATACATCAAATCTCAGGCAGGGCTGGTGAGATATATGTCCTTTTAACTTATTTTATCTTACGGTTATACCCTCTTTCTCTTAATCTCATATTTTCCCATTTTCAACTTTGAACACAAAGGGTTATACCAAGCTGATTGATGATCGGTAGAAGAGGCTTTAGAGGGTTCTGAAGTTGACATCACGAAACCATTACTCTGTTTTGAGCATAGATAACTTAGTTAAAGCGGGCCAAATTCAAGTTCTAGATATGGATCTTCGCAAACAAGTCCTTTCGGGTTTCCGACCCTTGAGGAAGAAAGCGAGTAGCAATTGGGGAGCCCATAGTTGCAGTCTCGGCCAAGAGAGTGGCCATTGGAGATGATTCTTCCTCGGAAAGGACCGTGATAGAGGACAACATTCATAGCCATGAAATTTTACCCTCTCAAACTGAACTACCGAACTCTCCAATTGTCGGAGGTTCTGACATGGTTGGGACTTATCAAGAAGGAGGGGAAAAGAGATGGCGACTCCAGGGCGGAGATGAGAGGCTTTTGCTCGAGTTCTGGGGGAGAATGACTCCTCACTGCCCTCCATCAAGGATGCTTTAAGGATGGCATGGGATCTAAGCTGGGACAAGATCACAGGAAAGTTGGCTTAAGTGAGTGTTTCCCAAGCCGTCCATGGTGGGTTCATTTCTTTGTGCAGGGTAAGGGTAACACATTTTGTAACATTTTTTTTATAATTGTAACAACTCTTATTTTGTAGGCTCTACACATCATGACTACTTTGGGTGAGATCAGGTACGAGTCTCACGGCTTGGAAGCTCAGCTTTAGCTCCAACTTATGAATTTTACCGAGGCGGCTAATAAAATTGAGAAGCTAAAGAAGAGACTTGAAGGAGCCGTGACAGAACTCGGAACCTCCCGATCTTTGACTACTGAACTCAGGGGGTAGTTGGCCCAATCTTTCAGCACCGTATCAGCTCAGGACTCAGAAATACACTCTCTAGGTAATGAGGTTATTGACCTAAAGCGGTAGATTTTAGACCTCAGATTAGAATTGTCTATCATTGAGACCACTGCTTCTGAGGCTGAAGCAAGGCATCATTCAGAGATAGAAACTGCCAAGGTTGCAGCAATTAATGAACAAAAAGACAAAATTTTGAAGCTTGGGAGGAAGCTTACCTTTGATGGTTACAATCTTGTCTCAAGAAAATAACTAAAGCTTACCCTGTGATTGATAAGGAAGTACTGGATCATATAGAAGTTTTTGACATCGAGAGCAAGGAATTTGAAGATGATGAAGTTTCTGAAGACCCAACTGCTCTCATTGATACTTGGTCATGCTCTCTTTGTAATAGTCTTTTTGTAATGATTCTAAACGTTTGATCTTAATATATATATATATATATATATATATTTTTTTTTTTGGTTTCTCAATTTCATTTGCCATGAAATTGTGGAACACTTATCTCCTCTTCTGATTGTTTTCACCTCTATACTTGATAACATCTGAAAAATCTCTATTGAATTTTTTAGAGTAAACATTAACTTTCATTCAAAGCTTATATCATCCCGAGTTCATAACCTTAATAGAATTTAGAGCTAACAAAATTTATTCAGAGCTGTAACATCTAGAGCTCTTAGGCTCCGTGGATTTTAAAGCTAACAAATAGTTACTTAGAGCTGTAACATTCAGAGCTCATAAGCTTCGTGGAATTTAAAGCTAACAAATCTTTATTAAGCTATAACATCCAGAGCTCACAGGCTTGATGGAATTTAAAACTAATCAAGGATTTTACTCAAAGTTGTAACATCTAGAGCTTATAGGCTTAATGGAATTTAAAGCTAACAAATCTTTATTAAGCTGTAACATCCAGAGCTCATAGGCTTAGTGAAATTTAAAGCTAGTCAAAGATTTACTCAGAGCTGTGACATCCAAAGCTCATAAGCTCAATGGAATTTAAAGCTAACAAAGACGTTACTCAGAGGTGTAACATCTAGAGCTCACAGGTATCGTGGAATTTAACGCTAAAAAAGGTTTTATTCAGAGTTCATAGGCATCGTGGAATTTAAAGCTAACAAAGATTTACTGATAGTACTTCTTCAAGTGCTCATTGTTCTAGGGCCTCGAAATTTTTTTTCCATTGAGTTCTTCCAACCAATAGGTGGTCGACCTATATGTTTTTACCACTCAGTAGGGGCCCTCCTAGTTGGGAGATAGCTTTCCTGAACTAGGCTCTTTAATATTTGGAAAAAGTTTCTAAGTACGAGATCCCCAACCTGAAAATTGACGGACTTGGCTGCTTACTTGAAATATTTTGATACTCTCTGTTTATAAGAAGCCATTCGGATCTGGGCTTGGTCCATCTTTTCTTTCAGGAGATCCAATTCTTTTGAAAGTAGGTTGTCATTATTATCTGAATGGTACATATCAGTTCTGCGGGAGGGTAGGCAAACTTCCATAGGTATGATGGCCTTAGTTCCAAATGTTAGAGAGAATGGCGTTTCCCCAGTGGGAGTTCTTCTAGTGGTCCGGTAAGCCTAAAGAATCCCAAGTTACCCCTCAATCCATTTTGCTTTTGTTTCCTCTAGTTTTTTCTTAAGGGTCTCCAAGACAGACCTATTTGTAACCTCTGTCTAACTATTGCCTTGAGGGTAAGCTAGAGAGGAAAAGTGTTGGAGTATGTTAATGTCAATGCAAAATCTTTTGAATATCCTACCTTGGAACTGAGTCCCATTATCGGAGATCAATACCCTAGGTGTCTCGAACCTACACACTATCTCATTCCAAGTGAAATTTCTTACTTCAGATTCTATTACTCTGGCTAAGGGACGAGCTTCTACCCATTTAGTGAAATAGTCTATAACTACTAAGAGAAACCTTTTATTATGAGACGCTCCTTGACATTGATCTTCCACTACCAAAAGACCATTACTTGGTCTCATTTATGCAAGGGGATGGAGGATAAAGCAGAGTCAGACCTTATATTTACTATTATTTCAATACGGAGTGATTGCTTTTTAATTTTAACTTGCATTTTAAAATTTGACAACTTAAATATTTAATAAATTAAAATAAAAACTAAACAAAAAAAAAAAGAAAAGAAAAAGAAGAATGGTCTTATGCTATATTAATTAGGTGGAAATACATTTATTTTATGAGTAACAACTATATACAAACAAAAATTATTTGTAAAAATTATCACACACGTAAACATATATAAGGCCAAAAAAAAAAAAAAGTAACAAATTGACCTTAATTATAGCAATTTATTATCTCCGTGATGTAGAGTTTTTCCAAGGTAATTTCATAAAGACAAGTTTTTTCCTTGAAATATCTTCGATAAAAAGTTAGGGTGGATAGACTAAATCGAGAAATTATTCAAGGGATTGTTTCACGAAGTTACGTTGCAGACGTGGTGGTCCTGAACAATTACACAGAGCCACGTGATCAACGTGTTAGGAAATGTGCAATGGTATCTAGCTCAGCTTTTAATGGTGAGTAATGTTTCATGTTTAACCGTTTTCATCCCACTTCTATCCTGCTTCCCTCACAAGGGTAAGATTTATTGGTAAGATATGAAATATTATTCTTTAATGGTAGTATAGATGGACAAAATCACATATTCTTAATTTTTTTTTTTTTTTTTATCCGATGTCATTAATATTATAAATTGAAAAAATATTGTATGAACCTGATTCATATATCATACTAATCACAGTCTGTTATCTGGACGCGTTGTTTGACTTTAAAAGTTCAATTTTCTTTTATTTAATTAACAAATGGCAATTAATTTAATTTATAACTTAGTCAGAGTCCACTCAAAAATAACTCTTGTTGACCATATTCTCTTAGCAAACTCTTCCATTCCTTTT
This sequence comes from Nyssa sinensis, assembly GCA_008638375.1. Classification (NCBI taxonomy): domain Eukaryota; kingdom Viridiplantae; phylum Streptophyta; class Magnoliopsida; order Cornales; family Nyssaceae; genus Nyssa; species Nyssa sinensis. Next base: position 26,060,165 of record CM018035.1, read on the forward strand.
GAGAAGTTCTTTCACGAAACAGGTTCGTTAATTTGGTTCATGAGCCCACTAATTATATCTTGTCATAGAAGTAAGAGTATTATTTTTGTATTTGTTAAAAGTCATTTTTCTCTCTTTTTCACTCTCCCAAGCTGTCTCAATTTTTTTGCTCTCTCTCTCTCTCTTGATGATTGTGATGCCATTAGATGACAGTAAATTTAGAAAAAAAATTTATTGGTTTTGGTGCAGTGCATTTGAACTAATAAATATTTGTCAGATCTACAAAATATATGAACCAAAAATTGACGTGATAGATATTTATTATCTCATGTAAATTACACCCGAGACTAACAAATAACAACTTGTAAATTTGATAACTACCAACCATAAGAGAGACCAAGAGATGCCCCTTCTAAAATTATTGCTCGAAGTGTATAAATGGTCCCGAATGCTTGAAAATTTTGGCAATATCATTGGAGAGGAATAGTTGAAATGAAGTTTTTGATATTAGAGGGAGATGAATTGCGAGATCTAACTTCCGGTGTCAATACAAATTAAGTTCTCTTCTAAAGAAATTAATTGAGTCAATTTATATTAGTGAAATTGCTCATAAATTGACTAAAAAATAATAATTTATATGTACTAGTAGCAGCTCACGATTTGACACTTAAGGAGCTAATGGTAGCACATAACTTGTATGTATTATATAGTGAACAATTGGTATCATATAGTGAATTGCAAATAGTACCTATCAAAATAAGCATAATTTAATTGTTTTGGGTAAATTATATTATCCTCTTATTATTACATTAATTTTTCTCGATATTTTTGAAATTACACTAATTTTCTTAGTCAATATTTTTTTTTCAAAATAATAAAATTAATTAATTATTTATTTATTTTACATTTGAGAAAATTTCAAAAATAGTTTTAGCCCATCAGATAGGATTTTTCAATCAAATCGGCTGATCAAAGGAAAACTGAAAGGGGGGAAAACAGTAGTGGCTCACTATTGGTTTTTACTTTTCCTTATTTTCAAGGATCTGTTAGGTATGGGAATTCTAATAAGCTAATGTTATCAGTTTCCAGGTAGAGAGGAGTTTGAAAAGCATAAACTAAATACACAAATGAAGTATGGTGGAGGGAGAGAAAGAGCAGCCCAGGCTGGATGATACTATAAACTATTACTGCCGCCCCGACTGGCTGAGTTGCCCCGCTTATGAAACTACATACAATATGTCTGTCTTGTGGCTGTCATGCTATTAATACTGGGCCCTTAGTCACACTCTAATTGGGCGGTGATCTAGTGGAAAAGTCACATTTATATGATGAAAGGTAAGCCAAGGGAGGAAAACCTGAAGGGCTGGAGCCTGTCAATATGTTGTTATCCGGGCCTATATGAAACACTATGGGCCTTAATTCGGCCCAGTCTTGTGTAGTCTAAAAGCTGCTCCAGCCCAACCTAGATCAGTCGGGCCCAACTTCTTACAAGCTACAAACATTTACGGTGTGTTTGTTAGGAAGGCTGTGAGATGGATAAGAATATAAAAGGTAATTGGATTACCACAAACAAAAAATCAAAAGGCCACCACCTCCACAAAATATCATTAGAAATGACTTTTACATGGTTTCAGAATTTGTTATTATTATTATACTTTTGGAGTGTAAGGGGATAGGTGTGGAGTGGGAAGAGCTTCACCAATTATTATGATGATTGTTGTTGTTGTTGGATGGCATCTTTAGTTTTTGTAACAAGGCCTTGATCTAATAGGAAGGACTATTACTTTGTGCAATGGTAAAGTATTCGGATTGTAAGCATGTGAAAGCATCTTCGAGTATGAGAATAATTACTTTGTGTAAATGATGTCAAATGTCAAGTTTATTTCTAACCAACACTAGAATTGCTAACACCAAGTAGGTCTCCAAAAGTAGATACCATTATTCCTTTTTTTCCCCCTCCACTTGGGTCTTGTCAAATAGGATTTTAATGAAAGTTTTAGAGAAAAAAAATGTTTAAACTATATTTCATATTTGTTTGAACTATAATCTCTAGCTAATAATTTTACCAAGCGGCATTATTATTTATCGACATCATTAAGGCCACGCTTTGATTAATTTTCATGAGGTTTTGTAACATAATTATGGGTTTGAACGGTTAATTATGTGTTGTTTCCTCCTAACAAAAATAAAAACAAAAACAAAAAAAGGGTTAATTATGTGGAACCCCATTGACGTATATAAACCCCACGGCTGAGCTAATAGCATTTGCAAAAACAGTGCTTAATCATGTTAAAAAGCAAGATTAGGCAAGGGGACTAGTGTGATATGTCTGGTGCTCAAAGTTGTTTCACATATGGGGTTCAACTTGTTTCAAATGATTGAGCTGAGCTATCTTCATCTCCTTGCAATTGTTTGTCTCTCATTAATTAACCCAACTCCACATGTGCTTCAACAATAAATATATATGTCAATTCTAGAGTGTGTTAGGTGCATTATTTAGCTGTGCTTGGAGAGACAAAACACTATTCAATAACATGTATAAATATCTATCTCCAACTGATATTTTTTCCTGTTTCTTGAGAGGAGTTGACAAACAATGCTTAGATAGAGGCCTCATTTTAACTCTACAAAAAAATATTTTGATAAAAAAAAAAAGGATGCTTAAGACCGTTGAGAAGGTAATGATTATTGTCTAATGTTGTTTTAGTGGTGACATGATAACATCATTTCGTTAATTAGGGCACTAGCATTTTCAGATTCAGTAATTCATGATTGTGATTAGTCTCTCCTATTTTCACCTGCAAATTAAGCTTTACTAATATAATATCAATAAAGGGGCATATATCCTTCTTTTTATTTTATTTTATTTTTATATGGTTGTGATGGTAAAGACTGTGTTATACTAATATTCGAAAAAGGTTCACAGTAAGTTCCATTTTGAGTGACAGAACGTTTCTGCAATAGGGGTTTGTCTCCATGGAGGCTTGTTTGTTTAACGGGATAATATGGTAGGATAGGATAAGTGATGTTCAATCTTATGTTCGAATATTTATTAGGATGAAATTAGTTATAATTACATTTTACTAGTGTGGGATAAAAAAAATCATTCTAGGGTGATAGTATTATTTTTATTCTATACTTAATGGGATAAAAAGTAAAATAAAAAAAAAAATCCTTAATCATTCTTGATATACCACAAAATGACAAGACCAATCATCACTTGACACGTGTATCTACAGTTCAGCCCATGCTCGGCCAATTCAGCTCGCGCTCGGCCATTCAGGGTAGACCTACAGATCTGAAAGGGCCGAGCACATTCCTCCAGAGCAGATCAAAATTCTAGCAGAGCTCACGGGACTGAACACAGAACTTCGGAGTAACACTCTAGAGCTCATCACCGCCTTAACATCTGACAAGCAGAGAATAAAGAAATAGTTTTTTACAAGGAAACTGCCACACATGATTATCTCTATTTTGATACAATGTCCAACATGGTAACTGCTATCTCCGATGATCGAATCCCTACTTTCATGGTTCCAAATCCTAATCAACTTAGGAAAGCCACAGCCTATAAATTAAACCTTAAAGGTACGCTTTATTTTCATGCTCATTATTTGGCTTTCATTACAGTCTTTCAATTCAGTTTATTTGACTTAAGCATCGGAGCGGCTGCCACTGGAGCCAACCCGGTGGTCCTCTGATCTTCTTCTTTGAGTGTTTTTCAGGGAGTCGAGCTTGGAGTATACGTGGGCCAAAAAGTGCAGCATCAGTTTGGACGTCGTTTGTGAGAAACAACAATTACCAAGTGCTCTACTGATTCAAAACTCATTCTCTTTTTTGCAAAAGGATTATGGCTCCCAATCTTCCGACCAAGGAAGAATACTTAAAATTCCCAGAACCCTCAACCACAACCGCCTGCCGGACGAAGGAAGAGGACGAGTGAATGATCCCGTGCGACAAGAGCTTGACGAAGTCAAGCGGTAGAACCAGTTGTTGCAAGAACAACTCTTGACCATGTCTAGAACTCTAACAATGCTCACCTAGAATCATGAAACTTATCCTCAGAATCCACCTGTCAACGCGACTACTCAGGAGGTACAACTTCCTACCACCAATCATATTCATAGAGATCCCCAGCCATCAGCAACTGTAGGTAGAAGGGTACCAGGTTTTATCCCAGAGGTCCATTACCGAAGCACCACTAGGGTTCCAGTTCTTGGGGCTTCAAGAGCAGAACCTGTACCACAAGAGTCTCAACCTCAAGTGGCTTCTACACCACCAGCCCAGGAGAATTAGAATAACCCCCTAGTAATGGGCCGAGGCCATCCTGTCCTTGTAGGCCCTGAAGTCGCAAGGCCTGGCTCACAGCAGCCCATCCTACCAAGGGGATCGCAAAGGGATCGAGGAAGTTGCAGAATTTATGGACCACACTGTTGCTATGAGGGGTGCTCAAAACCCTCCAGAACAAGATGAATTGGCCAGGCTGCTCGGCAGGTTTACCACCCTATTCACTAATGCTATCATGGCTGAGGAGAGACCCAAGAAATTCGTTTTCCCAAAATTCACTCCTTATGATGGGACAGGGGATCTAAGGGACCACCTCTCCCATTACCAGCACACCATGGCCCTACACGGCACTTCTGACGCCTTTTTATGCCGAACATTCATGACCAGCCTCAATGGCACTGCTCTGAAGTGGTTCCATCACCTCCCGCCGAATTCAGTTACTAGTTTTTATGAGCTCGGCAGAAGATTCCTGGACAGATTCATGACCAGTAGAAGGTTGAGGAAGGGTCCTGAATTCTTGTTGAACATAAAGCAAACAAAGGAAGGATCCCTCAGAGGGTATATTGCGTGTTTCAACGCCGAACTCACTAAGTATAATGATCCAAAATTTTGGGAATTTTTTTTTTTTTTACTTAATTATTTATTTGTTTATTTATGAGATGTGTGTGAAAGGTGTGTTGTATATGTACATATGTGTATGAGTACGTGTATATGTACAATATAGTGTATTATGTATAGATAGGTATACATTTATGTATACATGAAATTAAATATATATTTATATATGTATATACATCAGATTTTGTGAGCAGTGTGTGTGGGTGCATGACAGCTAGCGTGTGTGAGTGTGTGGACGTGAGTGATATGATATATATATATATATATATATATATACATAGGTTGCACAAGGTCAACTTTGCATTTAATGCAAAGCTGGCTTGTGAGGGGAAAGGTGGCTAGGACAGGAGAGGAGTCAGGGAAATAAGGTTGGTCGTAGGAGGGTTGCGTGAGGTTGTGTGTGTGTGTGTATAAGATGGGTGCATACATCGGTTTGTGAGAAAAATCAGAGAGAGAGAGAGAGAAAGAAGGAGAGAGAGAGGATTCTGAGAAGAAGGAAGGAAACTCAAAGCTTGAACCAAGGGTTGGAAGAAGAAGGAGATAGGGAGCTGCACCTAGATAAAAACCAGGAAAGAGGTAAACTAAGCTTAACCCAGTTTTAGATTTTCAAGCATGATGAGTAGTTTTATTTGTGAGACCCTGTAGAGCATGAAATATAGGTTAAAATGCAAAAAGAACCAAGTTAAAAGGTTGAAAAGATGACCGAGATATTCACAGTTGCAGGTTCGGTGGATAATCTGGGTTCCACAGATTTCTTACCAAAAACTTAGTTTTTATAATGAAGAATTAATCCTCTTAGGTGCAGAAATGGATTAGGAAACAAATAGAGTTAAAACAGTCATGGAACAGGTGAGAAAATACATAATGTTCAGGTTGCCGGAATTTCGTGCTCACCGAAAAACCGCGACTGTGTTGGTTTGTTTTGACGACAGAGGGACAACCAATTTCATTTTAAATGTTAGAAATAGAATCCTCATGACTAATAGATTCGAATCTCATTGCAAAAAAAATAAGGAAACGGTCACCGGAGAGTCGCCGGTGTCGGAAGGGATGATCGGCGCACTGCTGGAGAAGATGACCGGGGAATCGCATTGGGACGAAGGGGCGGTTGGGCCTGTTTGGGTTTGAACTCAGTGGGATTGGGTTGTTTTAGTTTAAAACAGGTTTGGGCCTAATTTAATTGAGAGTCATTAGGCCTCTTGGGTTGGGCCATATAAGCTGGGTTAAAACAGGGATTGGGGGTGTTTGGTTGCAAGCTTAATAAATTTGAAATTGAAATTGATTTTGAGGATTAAACTATCCCAGTTCTACGGTTGTCCGCCGTTTGGTTTTGGAAACCTTTGAAAAATAAAAAGGGGGCTCTGCGCCCCATGGGAATTGAACACTGAACCACATGGAAGAGGGGGGGCTCAACCAAACCACTGGACCATTGAGATCCTCGTGACCTAATGGACCAAAAATATATATATATATATATATTACATTTTAATTCTATTTAATTGATTAAATTAATTTAATTAAATTAAATAGTAGCTAAATGGCCCAGAGCCCAAATTAGACAAGTCATATATGTATTCTGTCTATCTTGGATCTCCTGAGACCACTGGTGAGGTCCGTGACACGAGACAAGGTCCCGAAAAATAAAAGACACGTAAAACCCTTAAAAATTATCAAAATGCCCTTGAATCAAAACACAGTCAAACGAACCTCGATTAAAATAAAAAAATAGTGGATTTTTATTATTTCGAACATTCCGGACTCAACCGTGGAGTCCAAATTTCAAAGAGAGGCCTCGGGAAATGGGAAACCGTACAAGTGCAAAATGATTGTTTTACCCTTTTAGCCTGAAACGTCCAAATTAAATTCCACGAAAGCCTAAACCTATTTTGTTCGATGTTCCGGACCCAATGGTAGAATTTATTTTGGTAAAATAGAAACCAATAAAATAAAGACATAAAACTTGATGAATAGTATCACTCAAGTATCAAACAAACTGAGTTATGTTTCATGGTTTTAGGGACACTGAAAGGCAAAGAGAAAAGCGGTCTAACCTTCTACATTCTCGCTGCTAGTTCACTACACCGCGGGCACTACTTCTTAGGGTTGAGACCAACCTGTCAGGTACGATATATTGTGCTAAGTAAGAAATAGAATTAACTTTAGGATTAATTGACATGTTGACTTGATGATTCACTATGTTTGTTTTATTGCTCATATGCTTATGTGCTCCTTGTTATCTTGTTGAAAGTTTGGTGATGAATGTGTATCATGACTATGTGTATATCGCATGTGTTAGCATAATGTGTGGATTATATTTTGAGAATTGTTGGGATTATGAAATATGTGACTTAAAGCATGTGTTAAATGGACTATGTATGGCATGTAACCTTGATGAAAGGATCTTCTGATTTGAATGTTATTGTGTAATACATTATTTAAAGCATGCTTCATGTGTGGATATGATGCTTTATTGAGATTAAATTATGGTATGGTGGGATCAAAGCATATTGGCGTAGTGTGATTCCTTGGACATGACATGACATGACATGATATTGCATTTGGTACCCGAACCAACGGGAGCGATCCGTGAAGGGACATGACATTGCATTTGGTTCCCGAACCAATGGGAGCGATCCGTGAAGGGACATGACATTGCATTTGGTACCCGAACCAACGGGAGCGATCCGTGAAGGGACATTCCATTCCATTACATTACATTACATCGCATGAGTTGACATGGGTGTGGCATAGAGTTAACATGGGTGTGACATAGAGTTGACATTGCATAGAGTTGACTTAGGTGTGGCATAGAGTTACATGGGCGTGTCACGCATATTTTCATTACATTGTATTAATGAATTCATGGATGTGTGATAAATCTTGTTGATGCATTATATGGATGAATTGGATGGCATGTAGGTTATAATTGTGCATGTAGACTATAACTATACACTTGCACATGCCACGCCTTAGATCATGTTAATGAGTTAGATGGCATGTAGATTATTACTAGTATATTGTATGGATGACATTGAATGACATGTAGATATAACTGTACACTCGCACATGCCACGCCCTTAATTTTGTTTCTTGTATTAGCATTATATTGTACCAGCAGTTGAGCTGACCCATTCGTGGGACAACATTTCAGATGACGCTTTCGGTACTTGAGACTTGAGGAAGTTTTGCAGAGTGGAGGAGACATGAACTTAGAAGTATATTTGGCCCTCGGGGCACATTTTGTAATGTACGGGCTTAAGCCCGAATGACCTATTGAATATTTTTTATTAATTGTGCTTTACATGGATGTACATTGAAGGAAATGAATGTAAGTTTGAGTTGAATCCGTTAGATTGTCCTTTATTTTATTTTCCTTTTGTCTCGTTACTCTCGCCTCGGGTTAGCTAGAATTTGGGGCGTGACACTGAGGTTACAGACTGCAGCCCCAGTTTCCTTGTAGTTGCTTTGGCTTCTAGCCTTTCACAAGGAGGCTTTAGAGACTCCGTGACCAAAAATCCCCTTGCGGACATGGCAGCACTCATGGACCGAGCAAGGAAATACATTAACTTGGAGGAAGCCAAAGACACTTCTAGAAAGATTAAGGAACAAGCCTAGAAAGACGACCAGAAGAAAGACGACTAGAGAAAGGACCCTAGCTCTGGCTAGGAAAAGAGCCAGAAGCCCAGAAAAAGGGGGGTACCCAGAACTTCCTATAATTCTGGGCTAAGAGAGTTCAATAATTTTACTCCTCTGAACACCTCTCCATACAACATACTAAGGAATGTAAGATCTCGAGAAAACCTAAGATGGCTAGAGCCTTTGAAAGGTAACCCCAACTACCGAGATCAAACCAAGTATTGTGATTTTCACAAAGATTGCGGGCACACAACTAACACCTGTAAGGCTCTCAAACATGAGATTGAGCAGCTAATCAGGAGAGGACGACTATAGGAGTTCATCAAGCAGGACGGAGGGCAGAACCCCCGTGATGAGCAGCCTCAACAGAGGAAGCTCGACCAGAGACAAGAACAAAGGGAAGGACGGAATGAGTTTCCACGGCAGAACAACCAAGTAATCTTTGTCCTACACGCAGATTCCCCTGCAACTGGGACTTCCAACAGATCGAGGAGACGTTATTCTCGAGAGGCTAGGGCTACTCCCAACATCATACAAATCTCTAACATGGAAAAAAGGTTAAGGCCTATACCAGAAATCCAGTTCTCGGATCAAGACCTTGCAGGGGTACATTGTCCTCATAGTGATGCCCTGGTCATCTCCCTCAAAATTGCCAACTTTGAGATTCGAAGAGTCCTTGTGGACATTGGGAGCTCGACTAACGTTCTGTTCTATGACCCTTTCAAGCAGATAAAGCTCAACCCCAGTGACATTAAGCCCACTGGTGTAATCATGGCAGGTTTTGATGGGAATCTCAACACTCCATTGGGAAGGATTGATCTTGCCACCACTGCAAGAGAAGGGAACGGACAAAAGACCATAGTAACTGAATACATGGTTTTGAATGCCAAATCCCCTTACAATATCATAATTGGAAGCCCTTGGCTACACAAGATGGGAGCAGTCAAATCAACCCTCCACCAATGCCTAAAGTACGTCCACGATCAGAGGATGCCAACCAACCTCCAGAGAATGCCATGCTCTCGCACTCAAGGCCAAGGCCCCCAAATAACAATTATTGCATGCCCGTGAATGTGGGGATCCAATCCACTCCTGCTATCACGAGGCAGAAGACTGTCCCTCCAAGATTGACGAGCCACTAAGCCCCAAAGGAAGGGACAGTAGGGCCAAGCCCATAGGGGAACCCATTAAAGTCTGGGTCAGCTTGGAAGACCAAGGTCACTACCTGCAGATAGGCCCCGACTTGACACTTGCCGAGCAGGATGAGTTGATCAAATTCTTGAAGAAAAACCTCTCCGTGTTTGCTTGGGAAACAAGGGATATAGAAGGAATAGATCCAGACCTTATCACTCACAAACTGATGGTGGATCCAGATCATCCACCAGTAAGGCAGAAGAGAAGGCCACTCGCTTCAGAGCGGCACCAGATCATCAACGATGAGGTCCAAAGGCTACTCGATACCAACATGATACGAGAGGTATTCTATCTTCATTGGCTAGCTAACATTGTTCTGGTAAAAAAGAAGAATGGCAAGTGGAGAGTCTACGTCGACTATACAGACCTCAACAAGGCTTGCCCCAAAGATAGCTTTCCTCTACCGATGATAGATCAGTTAGTCGATGCTACTACAGGGCACGAACTTATGAGCTTTATGGATGCCTATTCAGGATACAATAAAATATAGATGCACCCTTCTGATCAGGAGAAAACATCATTCATAACCGAACGAGGTCTCTATTGCTATAGAGTGATGCCGTTTGGACTAAAAAATACTGGGGCCACATACCAGCGTCTGGTTAATAAGATGTTTAGCCCTTTGATCAGCAGTACCATGGAAGTCTATATTGATGATATGCTAGTCAAAAGCCTACGGAAGAGCAGCCACCTCCAGCACCTGGCTCAAACGTTTGACATCCTAAGGCAGTACAAGATGAAGCTCAATCCCTCGAAATGCACCTTTGGTGTAACAAAGGGAAAATTCTTGGGATACATAGTCTCTCAGAGAGGTATAGAGGTGGACCCCACCCAAATTGGGGCCCTGATTGGACTAAAGTCCCCAAGGACCAAGAAAGACATTCAGGCCCTGAATGGCAAAATAGCAGCTCTGAGCAGATTTATCTCCAAATCCACTGATCGTTGCCTACCATTCTTCAAAGCTCTGAAAGGTAACAAAGCTCTGCAATGGACGGACGAATGTGAAAAATCCTTTCAGGTACTAAAGGAGTAGCTAGCTTCACTTGAGCTCTTGTCAAAGCCGATCCAAGGGGAAAAGCTACTTCTCTACCTTGCAGTCTCCGAGAATGCTGTCAGTTTTGTACTAGTCAGGCAAGATAGGGGTGTGTAGAGGCCTATATTTTATGTCAGCAAAGCACTGTTAGACACAGAGAAGAGGTACCCCGAGATCGAGAAACTGGCCCTTGCACTTATAGTATCTACGCGGAAGCTCAAACCCTACTTTCAAGCTCATCCCATAGAAATTTCAACTACTTATCCCTTGAAGTCAGAATTGAGAAAGCCAGAGGTATCAGGACGATTAGTCAAATGGTTAGTGGAACTAGAGGAGTTCGACATATCCTATGTTCCACGGATCTCAATTAAAGGGACAAGCCTTGGCAGATTTCGTTGGCGAATCCACCCCAACACTACTGGACAGAGCACAACTTCGTGAAAATTTGGGGACATGGCAGCTATACATTGACGGGTCGTCCACCGATCGAGGTGCTAGGGTCGGATTGGTATTGCATTCCCCTGATGGGCTCATAACAGAAAGGGCAGTTAGCCTAAGGTTCAGAGCCTCTAACAATGAAGCAGAATATGAGGCCCTTATCCTAGGGATGAAGCTAGCACGAGAATGCGAGGCTGTAATACCCCGACCCAAAATGTAACCAAGCAAGCTAAGTAAACTCGAGCTGTTAGAGCTTTTTGTTATAACATTTAATAACTGGATGATTGTGAAACTTTAAATAGACTCGAAGTACGGATAATGCCCAAGCGATGTCAAGAAAGCATGGACGAATACCGAAATCAAAAATAAAATTTGAAATAAGGAAAATAAAATAAATGAAAAAAAAATAATAATAATATAAAAATAAAATAAAAAGAAAAATAAAATAAAAGTTAAATGAAAAAAATGAGAATTGGAAAGAAATAAAATGAGAATGTAATATGTAACCAGTATATATATATATATATATAGGTGTGAATATGTAAATAAATAAAGAAATATGTATATGTGTGGTGTAATCAGTTATAACATGTAACTGAAGAGAAACAAAAAAGAGAAGAAAAATGGATGGGGGGTTACGGCGCAGAAAATGAAGGGGCGGTAGTTACGGGTGAGAGTGAGGGAGAAGGAGAATAAATGAGAGGGGCGCATGGCATGGAGCAGGAGGTTAATTCAAAAAAAAGAAAAAGAAAAGAGAAAGAGATGGAGGGATAAGGGGGCGTAACGGAAGGAGAAGCGGAACAGGGGAAGTTTTGTGATGTGAATAGATATAGATGTTAATTGATATAGATTCAGAAATCGCCCAAATTGATGAATTGTACAAGGATGATAGAGGGGTTTTGTGATGTGGGATGACCAAGGAAGCGGAAGAATTGTTGCAGCAGAGGAGGTTCTGTCTGCTCTGGTATGGGTGTTCAGATGTGGGCCGTTCAATGTATAATCGCCCTGGTAATGGTTGACATCAGGTGGATTGGGGGGCTTTGGGGTTGGCTTTCCTGTAGCAAACAGAGCAGCAGTAGCGACAAGTGGTGGTCCAACTTTGAGTTGCGGTGTATATCGAAGCCCAGGACAGGGGATCACTCGGAACAGGGTAAACCACTGAACCTTTCGTCTTGGATTTTTAAAAGCATGAATTCCTTCTTTGATATAGAATCTTGAGGAGGATGGGAACTTAATTGATGCATGGAACTGGGTTGGTGTTGGAATTGAATCAAGGAAAACAAAGAAAAAAAAAAAAAACTGGGAAAATTCCCATTGACGGAAAACTATCCAGCAGCGGCGCAGCCACTGTTGTGGCGTTTTTAACACCCCAAACGTCTACCAATTTTTGTTTTACCAATTGATATAGAGCCCCCTTGAAATTCCCAGTTGAGCCCATCAAGAAAACCAAAGAAAAATGGCCTCCATCGCCGGAAGAGACGGCCGGAGCGTCGCTGGGAAACTTAGGGAAGAAGAACACGTTGGGGTTTTTGTAATTTTATTTCGGCCAAACCGGGTCGGGTCTGACCCGACCCACCCATTCAGATGACTGCCCAACACTTGTACTTCATGGGTAAATTTTTAAATTTGAGTTTAGATAGTGTTTGGTTAGAAAGGAGGGCTATCCATTGGTTGGGTTAAACTTGAACAGGAAATGAAAAAAAGAAATAATAACTAGGAATGGAAAATTTGTATGTGCAGTGAATTGAACCTGTGACCAAAGGAAAAAGGGGGAGAAGCTTAGCCACTATGCCACCAAGGCACATGTGGTCTGTTTGGACTCAAATACGATATGTATTAGCTATATTAATTAATTTAAATAAGTGATTTAAATTAATAAATTTTAAATTTAATTTTGAGGCTTAAATTAGTCGAATGAATAATGAAAACTTACTATTTTGGACCCTCTGAATTTAATGGTGAGGTCCGTTTTACGAGACGGAGTTCCGAAAAAAAAATATATAACCGTAGAATGCCAAAATGACCAAAATGACCCTACGTCGAAGGTGAGTCAAACGGACTCCGATTTAGTTAAGTAAATAGTGAATTTGTATTAATTCAAACCTACTGGACTCAACGATGAAGTCCAAATTATGAAAACAGAACCCAAAAAGTAGAGACACGTAAATGATCATTTTGCCCTTGGGTAAATTAAGTTTAAAATGGAAATCGTAAAGCATAAATTAGTACGTGAGGTATTTAGAGTAACGAAGCATAAATTCGGTAAATTATATGAAAGCTAAAACGTGTTTATTGATTTATAGGCAAGTCAAAAGGAAAGGAGGAAGTCACGGAATATTAAGACATTGATAAGGTAAGTGGATTCCTATCTTTGATATGTGGTTTCCAAGCCACGATCTTTCCATTACTGCCAATCTTGTACTCATATATGTATTCACTATCATTGTTTCCTACCATGGATATTGTTCTACCTGGTGGATGTCTATTGGTTGATGTTGCATGACTGATTCCTTTCATTGATGTCTATTTACTGTATGTTATGTTATGATGTTCCATGTTTTGTACATTCATATGGAATACTATAGAATCTTAATTTATGTTAAGTGCCGGGTTTTGTGCTCAGTCACACTACCTATCTGATGCTATCTGATTGACTGGGACCTACGGGTCAATTTATGGGACCTACGGGTCAAAAAGGACATATGGAAATTATGGCGTTTTTACGCATTAAGGAAAATAGGCATTTTATATGCATTTATGTTAATGGGGGTATGCCGGGCCCTAAAAGACCGAGGGTCTGCCAAACCCTGAACAGAGTAAAGGCATCCTCCATGTTAATTGATATTGTTCTATGTTGATTGGTTTGATTCATTGGACTTGACTGTGACCGTTTCATTGTGGCAGTATTTATGTTGATTGTGTTCATCGAGCCTATTCTATATTCATGCTACACTATTACTCTTGACGGTTATTGTACGTTGTCATTCATTGGTTACTCTTGACTGTTATTGTCCCTTGTCGCTCATTGGCCATTGTGGCATTTTACAGTTGACTGGAATCGTTATCATGACTGGCTATCATGTTACTTTGACTTGTATTCATTTATGTCATCCCCACCCGTATTGGGGATAGGCTTCTACTTACTGAGTTGGTAGCTCACCCCTTACTAAATTTTTCAGGTGAGAATGTTACAGAACCATAGTAGGAGATCAGGAGCTTAAGGAGACAGTTGAGGAGCATAAGAGTAGTGAATGAAGTCTCTCCCATGTACTCACCACCTAAGAGTGGTTTAGGATCAGCTTATTGTTAGTTGAAGTTTAGTCTTTGAACAATAATTGTAATAAAGCTTCCGCACTTTAATGTCATGTTTATATTATTTACTGTTATCATTGGTAAAAGAATGGAAGAAGTAGGGACGGCCATTGGGTCGGCCCCACGATACGAGATCCGCATAGGGTGGGTTTCGGGTTGTGACAGAGGCTCAGAACCTTGAAGTCTCTTTTGATTCCCAATTAGTGGTCAGCCAAGTTCAGAGAGAGTTTGCCATCAAAGATGAAAGGATGTTTCGGTATGCAGAGCTAGTCAACTTGTTGAAACGCTCCTTCTGAGCATTCTCAATCCAAAAAACAGAAAGAGGACAGAACTGCAGAGCTGATGCCTTGGCGAACATGGCATCCCACATGAAGTTAGAAGGGGACTCTATGCTAAGAATCTCCCATCAGCCAAGGCCTAGCATCGAAGAAGTCCAGGTTTCCCAAATTACAGAACAGTCTCAGAACTGCATGACTCCCATCCTCCAGTACCTAAAGAAGGGCTCCTTTCAAAAGACAAGAATAAGGCAAAAAGAGTCCGAATCAGAGCAGCTCGGTACCTTGTCATGAATGGGAGGCTTTACCAAAGGTCTTATTCTCAGCCATTGTTAAAATGCCTAGCTCCAGAAGAGTCTCAGTACGTCATGGCAGAAATTCATGAAGGAATATGTGGAAATCATAATAGAGGCAGAACCATAGCGTATCGAGCTCTAACACAGGGCTACTACTGGCCTGGAATGCTAAAGGAGGCAAAAGAATACGCTCGAAAGTGCGACAAATGCCAAAGGTTCGCTCCCTACCAACACCAGCCCCATCATGAACTCACCCCTATCACAAGCCCATGGCCTTTTACACAATGGGGAATGGACATCATAGGCCCATTGCCTAAAGCCACGCCGAACAGGAAATATCTATTGGTAGCTATCGACTACTTCTCAAAATAGGTGGAAGCAGAGCCTTTAACACATATTACAGAAAAGGAAGTCAAAAGTTTCACTTGGAAGAATATAGTCTGTAGGTTCGGCATACCTCGCGTGATCGTCTCAGACAACGGTACACAGTTTATTGGTAAAAAATTCAAAAAGTTCTGCCAAGACTTGCATATCAATTAACACTTCTCCTTACCTGGTCATCCCCAAGCCAATGAGCAAGCAGAGGTCACTAACCGAACAATCTTTGATGCTCTTAAAAAGAGATTAGAGGGAGCTAAGGGAAAGTGGGTTGAAGAACTCCCTAGAGCACTTTGGGCCTACAGAACAACTAGGAGAACTCCAACATCAGAAACTCCCTTTTCACTCGCCTACGGCACCGAAGCAGTGATCCTTGTTGAGATCGGCATGCCTACCCTAAGAATTGAAGCTTTCAACGAAGAGACCAATAACCAACAACTAGCAGAAAACTTGGACTTGCTCGAAGAGAGAAGGGAGCAAGCCGTGGTCAGGATGGAAGCATATCAGCACAAGATGGTTAGCCGCTCAAAACTAGGGCTTAAGCCTGTCAGCTTCCAAGTTGGAGACCTTGTCCTAAGAAGAGTGTTTCAGAACACCAAGGATCCCACCATGGGAAAGTTATCACCCAACTGGGAGGGCCCCTATAGAGTCACCAGAATAGTGAGATCGACCATTTATTGGTTAAAGAGCATGGATAGGAAACCTGTTCCCAGACCTTGGAACATGGAATATTTACGGAAGTATTATCAATAAAGAAATTTTTCATTTCAAATATTCCATGACGTGTTCTCATCTCAATGTACAAACCTCGTGTCTGGTTCATCTTAATGTACAGACCTTGAGTCTGGTCCATCTAAATGTACAGACCTTAAGTTTGGTCCATCTTAATGTACAGACCTTAAGTCTGGTCCATCTCAATGTACAGACCTCGTGTCTGGTCCATCTAAATGTACAGACCTTAAGTCTGGTCCATCTTAATGTACAGACCTCATGTTTGGTCCATCTAAATGTACAGACCTTGAGTCTGGTCCATCTAAATGTACAGACCTCGTGTCTGGTCCATCTAAATGTACAGACCTTAAGTCTGGTCCATCTTAATGTACAGACCTCATGTCTGGTCCATCTAAATGTATAGACCTCAAATCTGGTCCATTTCAATATACATACCTCGTGTCTGGACCATCTCAAGATACAGACCTCGGGTCTGGACCATCTTAATGTATCGACCTTCATGTTTGGCCCATCTCACCAAAGTTACATGGTTATTTCTCAGAACAAAGGGGAAGGGAGCAAACCCAGCTGCTCAGCTACATGACTGAGAATATTTATTCAAACCAACAGTTGTGATTCTAATTGCTCAAATTCTTATCAATAAGTTCTGGAAAAGGGTACTAACTATCAAGGATCTTTCTCCATTTTATTACAAGTCTTTTTGTTCGGCAGTTAAGCTCAGGTTAAGCTTTGAGTAGTTAAAGTGACAGATTACTACAAGTCTTTCTGTTCGATAATTAAGCTCTGGTTGGTTAGTTCCTATATTGACTACCATCCTTATTACTCAGAGTAAGTTTATGATTTGAAACCCCTCCAATTTCAAGAGTCAGGCTTAGTTGCTTATTGTTACACTTTGGTTCAAAGTTATTGCAAGTCATGAAGCTCAGAAGTCAGCCCATCATTCGTGGCCGACCAAAGAATGATATTTGGTCCCCGAAGAGGTTTACCTATGTCAATTGCAACTTTTAAGGGTCAAAACCCATTTGTAGACTACAGAACAGTGGTATTTTGAACAATGCTTGATCAAACTGCAAAGATTGCACATGTTCAATGGAGAAAAAAGGCAAAAAGCTCTGAAGAGAATATATTATTATTATAATGATCGGTTACAAAAAGGAAAAACAGAACTACAAAATATTTTCTTTCCTAAACTAAAGGACTGGCAGACGCATCATCATCATCATCACTATCATCATCATCCTCATCGCCATCCTCCTCATCAATACCCGACAGGTCAATGTCCGGGAACTTAGCAAGAAGCTTGGATTTTAAGTTGTCATAACCGAACTGCACAAACCTATACCCCATCTTCTCCAGCTTGGTCTTCATCCTGACCTTGGTCTCAGCCTTGGCTTCATCGACCTTCAGAACAAGGGAGGCCTGGAGTGCGCTGTTCTCCTCCTTCTGCCTTTCCAGCTCCTGAAGGAAGGATTCCCTCTCAAACTTGAGAGAATCCCTATCTGACTCCATGATGGAAAGGGAATTCCTCACTTCTTTAAGCTCTTCCTCGGCAGCTTTAGCATTGGATTGGGTTGTGCCGAGCTGGAGACGAGCCTCATCCAGTTCCACCTCAAGCCTCTCTACCGCTTGAAGATCCATGGAAGACTCTATCAAGGCAGCCAAGTTGTGCAAGGTCTACAGAACAGTAAGAGACCCAATCAGACATAAGTAAAAACAAAATACTAAAAAAGAAAAGAAAAGGCAGAACGGTCATTACCTTCAGACGAGCGCCCATGGCGCCAGCAACTGTCTGTTGAGCACCTTGCTTGGTACTACAAGAAAGGGAGTCCTTTTTTAGGGCATCCGCCCAGAATTCCTCAATGGCCTGGTGGATGGCCTTGTACCCATCAGGCATCAGGTCCAAGTCAACTGCCACCCTCTTCTTGCCCTTTTTTAGGAGCCTTTGTAGTTGATGAGAGGGCAGGCTTGGAAGCCGTTATGTGCTTCTTGGGCAGAGCAGAGGAGGATTCCCTGATCATTGCGCTTTTCTTGGGAGGCGCAGGGGAAGGAAAAGCAGAAGGCATCGTCCCTTTCTTGGGGGGTGCAGTAGAGGAAGGGGCGGTAGTGGTCTTTCTCTTCTTCTTTGATGAAGGATCGGTAGGAAGGGGGAAGGTTCACCACCCTTTTCTTCTTTGCCGAGGACGGTTTGCAACACATCTTCAACAACATTCTTATCTTTTGAGGCCATTGGAGTGCTTGACTGAAGGATGACTCTGTAATCTCTGTTTTTGGTCTGGAAAAGCCTACCATACTGCTCCTTGAGAACAGGTGTGAAGGACGGCCTCTTCTTAACACTTTTAGCTACACAAGATGAACAATAACAACGATTAGTTAAACAACGGTAAAGGCAAGAGCAGAAACAAAAATTACAAAAGAAGGGGGGTCTCACCTATAAACCCCGTGCTCTGGGGGAATGTAGAAATCTGGTCCTCAAGGTCTGCCTCCTCCCATCCTTCACTAACGAAAAAATACCTATTTTTCCAAGATTTATTAGGAGGACGGTACAACTGACAGAGGTCTGAAACCACTATCAAAGGACATATAATAGAGGCTCTCCGACCTCATATACTTGATATCCATTTTACTACGGATCAAATCTAGAGAGACGTCTACATTGTTCATACGACCCAAAACTAAAAACCTTAGCAGGTGCCTCCAACTATTCAAATTCAGGTCGGTGGGGCAAAGGTTGAACCAATAAAAGAACTCCCTAAGTAATTTGGGAAAAGGAAGACGCAACCCCATCTCAAACCAAGCAGTATAAACACAGATCTCACATTTCCTAATATCCGAAGGACGATCTAGGGCATCAGGAACCCTGAGGACGACATCTTTAGGAAAATTAAATTCCTTCTTTATGCTTTTTAACCAGGAAGAGGTCACGATGCTCTGCCCCTCTTCCCTTTGGGAGGGCTGACTAGAGACCTCTCCCTTTTTATTCCTAAGCTCTAAGAAAGCGTCTACGATCATAACTTCGAGGTTAAAATGGGTCTTTTCTGACCCGGTCCCTAAGAAACTACTATCCCTAATAGGGGTTTGGGATGAAGTATAAGTCTCTAAAAGACTCCCAGAACCACTGCCAACACCAGAAGATGCAGTAGAGGCAGACATTTTCAAAAATAACTAGAAAAAGGAGACGAAGAAAATACGAACGAAGAAACCAAAACCGAACCTGAAGAGAAAGAGAAGCCTCGGACGACCAATACTCCTCCCAGTCTAGCTTGCTAACTTGACAATGGCGAATACTTCTTTCTTCTGAGATGCAAGGGAAACAGTAAAAGAGGAGTACAATGCTCCTTTCCCTCCTTATATACATTCAGAAAATGGGGGTTACTAAGACAAACAGTCGCGACAGTTACAAACAATGATAGTCTTAAAAATCGACTGCGTAATAAATGACGCATCAACAGTCATCTTGAAAAACAAGACGACAGAATCAATGACATTTCGAGGCTCATAAACCTTAGTTACAAGCTCAAACTAAGGCTTGGGGGGGGGGGGGGAGTAACTGATATACCACAAAATGACAAGACCAATCATCACTTGACGCGTGTATCTACAGTTCAGCCCATGCTCGGCCAGTTCAGCTTGCGCTCGGCCAGTACAACTCGCGCTCGACCATTCAAGGGCAGACCTACAGATCTGAAGGGGCCGAGCATATTTCTCCAGAGCAGATCCAAATTCTAGTAGAGCTCACGGGACTGAACACAGAACTTCGGAGTAACACTCCAGAGCTCATCACCGCTTTAACATTTGCTGAGCAGAGAATAAGGAAACAGTCTTTTACAAGGAAACTGCCACACATGGTTATCTCTATTTTGATATAATGTCCAACAAGGTAACTGCTATCTCCGATGATCGAATCCCTACTTTCATGGCTCCAAATCCTAATCAACTTAGGAAAGCCACAGCCTATAAATTAAACCCTAAAGGTACGCTTTATTTTCATGCTCATTATTTGGCTTTCATTACAGTCTTTCAATTCAGTTTATTGACTTAAGCATCAGAACGGCTACCGCCGGAGCCAACCCGGTGGTCCTCTGATCTTCTTCTTGAGTGTTTTTCAGGGAGCCGAGCTTGGAGTATACGTGGGCCAAAAAGTGCAGTATCAATTCTCTTATGACAATCAAAAGAGAGAAGATGGAGAAAATTACTTCCAAGAAACACTGCTGACGCCACCCATATAAATTTTCTTAATATATTATCATCCTCTTTTTATTACACTTTTTAGCTATTAAATAGATTTCAAATGTATCGATAATTTTTTTTTTATTATTCTTACATCTACTAGCAATCTCTAAAAGCTTAAGTTTTTAGATTGGTTTAACATGGTATCAGAGCAGGTCAAAAGTCCTGAGTTCAAATCTCACCATCACCTTGAAAAATATGAATTAACACATGTAGGCTCAAATTGGTCACACGTGAGGAGGCGTGTTAGAGAATATAATAATAAAGTTACACCCTCTCTAAAAGCTTAAGCTTTTAGATGAGTTGGTGCTTTAACAATATACAATAAATTATTAAAGTTAATTGTTGAACCCTCTCTTATTTCTCTATTGTTCTTTTTTTGGAAAATTTTGAGTATATAATTTGAAAAAAAATATTTTTAAGAATTTGATTTTTTTAGGATCTCAAAAAAAATTATTATTAATAATACAAATTTAATATCACATAAGATTTTATTATTTTTATTAATAATTATATCGATTTAAGTATAAAATTAAAATATAACAATATATCCAAACATATTCTAAATATGGGAATAAAATATTTAATATTTTATATAATTTTATTTTCTATTCGATCTAAATATATTCTATCTGATCCGCCTCTTTTTATTCGATCGTCCAAAGAAGACCGAAAATAATATTCATACTGTTTACAAGACCTTCTTTCACTGATTTTGCTAGATGAGAGAGATTTTCACTCTCATGCTAATTGTCATAAAATTTTCGAAAGAAATGTTTAGGTTGCAACTTAAACAATGACTAATGGGGGTAATGATTTAAGAATAATATCATGTATTACGAAAGATTTAGAATTTAGAATTTTTAGAATTATTAATATTTATAAACATTGAATTTCTTACAAGATTGCAGCTTGCTACACAAAAAAGGACCTCATACTCTATCTGTTCAATAGTATCTCTAATATTTTAACGAAAAAAATGTATTATTAATTATTGGCCAAGATATTTATTCAATATGCTATTTATCAATTGAGTACTACGACATACACATAAAACAATTCACTAATTTCGTCCACATGTTGTCAAGGATTTTCATATAACTTGATATACCACAAAAGAGCAAGACCAATCATCACTCGACACGTATGTCTATAGTCCAGCTCACGCTCGGCTAGCTCAGCTCATGCTCGGCTAGTTTAGCTCACGCTCGGTCAATGGCTCGCGATCGACCATTCAGGGCAAATCGAAAGATCGGAAGAGGCCGAGCACATGCCTCCAGAGAAGATACATATCCAAATAAAGCTCACTGAGTTGATCACAGGACTCCAGAGCAACACTCCAGAGCTCATCACCGTCTTAACGGTTGCCGAGCAAGGAAATAAGGAAACAGTCTTTAACAAGGAAACTGCTACACATGTTATTTCTATTTTTGATACAATGTCCAACAAGGAAACTGCTATCTCCGATAATCGAATCCCTGCTTTCATGGCTCCAAATTCTAATCAACTTAGGAAAGCCACAGCCTATAAATGAAACGCTAAAGGTACGCTTTATTTTCATGCTCATTCTTTGGCTTTCATTACAGTCTTTTCAATTCAATTTACTTACTTAAGCATCGAAGCGGCTACCACCGAAGCCAATCCGGTGGTCCTCTGATCCCCCTCTTTTTGAGTGTTCTATAGGTCGCGGAGTCCAGATTTCTTGCAAGCTGAAAAGTGCAGCATCAGTTTGGCGCCGTCTGTGGGAACCGACTAATCTCCAAGTGCTCTATTCACAAACTTATTCTCCTTCTCACCGGAGAACCATGGCCCCCAATCTCTGACCAAGGCAGAACGCTCAAAATCCTCAAAACTCTCAACGTCGGCCACCTGCCGCATGAGTAAGAGGGCCGACGGTTGATCCCATGTGACAAGAGATTGAGTCAATCAAACAACACAACGAGCTAGTGCAAGAATAGCTACTAGCTATATCTAGAACTCTGGCAATGCTTACACGAAATCAAGGGGCGAATCCTCTAAATCCGCTGGTCAATGTTGCTAAGGGAACATAACCCCTTATTATCCCTGAGAATGAAGAGTCCCATGAGGAGGCTCCAAATAACCGGCCTAGGCACCCCTAGGGTGTTGCTCACGTCGGCAGAGATCCAGAGCCGTCAGCAGCCCAAGGCTAGGGAACGCCAGTCTTTGTCCCTGACATCCATTACCGAAGCACTACTAGAGCCCCAACTCCAAGAGCACAGGGAGCACATCCGGCAGCACAGGAGCCTCAGCCCCAAGCGGCACCAATCCCTTCAGCTCGGGATTCTCAGAACCCTCCTCCGTCCGTGGGACATGCTCAACCCGACTACCCAAAAATCGAGTCTGTAAGGCAAGGTTCACAAGAAGTCCGGCCTAGAGACCCACGGAGGGTCGAAGAAGTTGCAGAATCTATGGACCGAACAGTAGCTGTGAGAGGTGCCCAGAACCCTCCTAGAGTAGGATGAGTTAGCCAGGCTACTCGGAAGACTTGCCACTCCATTCACTCCTGCCATCATGTTAGAAGAAAGACTGAGGAAGTTCGTTGTGACAAAATTCACCCTATATGATAGGACTGGAGACCCAGGAGATCATCTATCACACTACCAGCATACGATGGCCTTTCACGGGGCCTCTGATGCCTTTATGTGCTGAACTTTCATTACCAGCTTAAAAGCTACCACCCTAAAATGGTTCCACCACTACCTACCGATCTCAGTTACCGGCTTCTATGAGCTCGGTAGGCAATTCCTGACAGATTCATGAAGAGCAGAAGGCTCAGAAGAGGACCAGAGTTCTTGCTAAATGTCAAACAAACTAAGGAAGAGTCCCTCAGAGCTTACATTGCACGCTTTAATGCCGAACTCGTGGAGATTACCTGACTGCAGCCCAGGTTTCCTCGTAGCTTGCCTTAACTTCTGGTCTTGCTCACGGTGGGTTTAGAGATTCCTTGACAAAGAACCCTCCTTCTGACATGACGGCATTAATGGACCGGGCCAGGAACTATATCAACTTGGAGGAAGCTAACCGCACATCCCAAAAGGGCAAGGAGCAAATCTAGAGGGACAATCCGAAAAGGGAAGATCATAAGAAGGACGACCTACAAAAGGGACCCTAGCAAGAAGAGGGCCAGGAGTCCAGAAAAGAGAACGAAACCTAGGGCTGTATATAATTTCGGACCAAGGGAGTTTACTAACTTTACCCCTTTGAACACTACACTGGCCTAAGTACTTTGGCAGATTCGAGATCGGGAAAACCTAAGATGGCCAGAACCGATTAAAGGAGATCCCAGCCTTCGGGACCAAGGTAAATATTGTAATTTCCACAAAGATCATGGGCATACGACTAACTCATGCAGGTCCCTTAGATATGAGGTTGAGCAGCTTATAAAGAAAGGACGTCTTCGGGAGTTCATTAAGCAGGACAGGAGGTAGAATCCCCCATGAAGACAAGCCTTAACAACGGACAGACCAGAGGCCTGAGCAAAGACAGGAGCAAAGGGAAGGACGAAATGAGCCTCAAAGTTAGAACAACCATGTCATCTATGTCCTTTATGCCGACACCCCTATTACAGGAATGTCAAACAGAGCAAGGAAGAGGTATGCTCGGGAGGCCAGGACTGCCCCAGATATATTGCAGGTCATCAACGTTGAGAAAAGGCTCAAACCAGAACCGGAGATTCGGTTCACAGAACAGGATCTGGCCGGGATACACTACCCTCACAGTGATGCCCTCGTCATCACTCTTAAAATTGCCAACTTCGAGATCAGAAGAGTTTTGGTTGACACCGGTAATTCCGTTAACATACTGTTCTATGAGCCACTTAAATAGATGAAGATTGATCACAACAGCCTCAAGCCAACCACCGCCGTAATGGCGGGATTTGATGGTATCTCAGCACCCTGTTGGGAAGGATCGACCTGCCTACTACTGTAGGGGAATGTGAAGGATAGCAAACCACTATCTCATAATACATGGTGTTGAATATGAAATCTCCCTACAATGTCATAATTGGGAGACCGTGGCTACACCAGATAGGAGCAGTCACCTCGACCTTCCACCAGTGTTTGAAGTACGTCCACAATCAGAATGTTTACTCTGTTAGAGGGTGTCAGCCGACTTCTCGGGAATGCCATGCCATTGCACTCAAGGAGAAGACCACCAATTAGCAATTACAGTATGTTCAGGACTGTGCAGATCCAATTCTCCCCCATAATCCCGAGGAGGAAGGTTTCCCTTCCAGAATTGAGGAACCCCTAAGCCCAAGAGGACGAGACAACAGGGCCAAACCCATTGAGGAGCCCATCAAAGTATTAGTTCAGCTCAGAATCGGAGAGGCGCTATTTGTACATTGGTCCAGACCTAACACATGCCGAGCAAGAGAAAATAATAAGGTTTCTGAAAGAGAACCTCTCTGTATTTGCATGGGAGACCAAAGATATGGAGGGTATAGATCTGAACCTCATAACTCACAAACTGATGGTAGATCCAGACCACCCATCAGTGAGACAAAAAAGAAGGCCACTAGCTCCAGAGCGGCATTAGATCATAAACAAGGAGGTCTAGAAGCTGCTTGAAGCCAAGATGATACGTGAAGTATTCTACCCAGATTGGCTGGCCAATACCGTTCTGGTCAAAAAGAAAAATGGCAAGTGGAGGGTCTGCGTTGACTATACAGACCTCAATAAATCTTACCCTAAAGACAGCTTTCCACTACCAAGGATAGACTAGCTGGTTGACGCTTACTGCAGGGCACGAACTCATAAGTTTTATGGATGCCTATTCGGGGTATAACCAAATCCAGATGTACCCTCCAGACCAGGAAAAGACAGCCTTCATAACCGAACGAGGTCTCTATTGCTACAGAGTAATACCGTTCGGTTTGAAGAATGCTGGGGCCACATACCAGCGGTTGGTCAACAAGATGTTTAGTTCACTGCTCAGCAATACCATGGAGGTGTACATTGATGACATGCTAGTCAAGAGTTTACAGAAAGGTAGCCACCTCCAGCGCTTATCCCAGACCTTTGATATCCTAAGACAACATAAGATGAAGCTCAATCCCTCAAAGTGTACCTTCGGGGTGATGAAGGGAAAATTTTTGGGATAC
This sequence comes from Nyssa sinensis, assembly GCA_008638375.1. Taxonomy (NCBI): domain Eukaryota; kingdom Viridiplantae; phylum Streptophyta; class Magnoliopsida; order Cornales; family Nyssaceae; genus Nyssa; species Nyssa sinensis. The sequence continues at coordinate 26,085,695 of CM018035.1, forward strand.
ATTGTCTTTCAGAGGGGTATTGAGGCAGACCCAACTCAGATCCGAGCTCTGATTGGACTGGAGTCACCAAAAATCAAGAAAGACATTCAGGCACTGAATGGCAGAATCGCAGCACTGAGCAGGTTTATCTCCAAGTCCACTGATCGTTGCCTACCCTTCTTCAGAGCTTTAAAAGGTAACAAAGCTTTACAATGGACGGAAGAATGTGAGAAATCTTTTCAAGAACTGAAGGAATACCTTGCCTCTCCAGAGCTCCTGTCAAAACCAGTCCAAGGGAAAAAGCTGCTCTTCTACCTTGTAGTCTTTGAGAACGCAGTCAGCTCCACACTAGTCAAACATGACAAGGGAGTCTAGAGGCCCATATTCTACGTCAGTAGGGCATTGCTCAACACAGAAAAGAGATACCCAGAGATTGAGAAATTGGCCTTCACTTTGGTAATATCAGCTTGGAAACTCCGACCTTATTTCCAAGCCCATCCAATTGAAGTCCCAATCGCCTAACCCCTGAGGTCGATATTGAAGAAGCCTGAGGTTTCAGGAAGATTAGTAAAATGGTCTGTGGAGTTAGGAGAAGTTGACATATCATATGTACCACGGAACTCCATCAAGGGACAAGCCTTGGCAGATTTTGTTACTGAGTTCACCCCGGCACTTCAGGACAAGGCACAACTCTTTGAAACTTCAGGGACACGGCAGCTCTATATTGATGGGTCATCAACCAATCAGGGTTCTGGAGTGGGCCTGGTATTGCAGTCCCTTGACGGGCTCTTATCAGAAAAAGCAGTTAGCATAGGATTTAGAGCTTCCAACAATGAAGCAGAATACGAAGCCCTAATCCTAGGCATGAAGTTGGCTCTGGAATGCGAGGTTCAAAACCTTAAAGTCTTCTCAGATTCCCAGTTGGTGGTGAGCCAAGTCCTGGGAGAATTCTCCATTAAAGACGATAGGATGCTTCGGTATTTCGAACTAGTGAACTTCTGGAAACACTCCTTCCGGACGTTCTCTATCCAGAAAATAGAAAGAAGTCAGAACTGCAAAGCAGACGCTTTGGCAAACATGGCATCCCGCCTAAAGTCAGAAGGAAACTCTGCAGTAAAAATTTTGTACCAACCAAGACCAAGCATAGAGGAGCCCAAGTTGCTCAAATTGCCGAACAGCCCCAGAACTGGATGACCCCAATCCTCCAGTACCTGGAATCAGGGCTCCTCCCAGAAGATAAAAACAAAGCAAGGAGAATCCGAATCAGAGCAGCTCGGTACTTGATCCTGAACAATAAGCTTTACAGAAAGTCTTACTCTCAACTCCTGTTGAAATGCTTAACTCCAGAAGAATCTCAATATATCTTGGCTGAAATACACGAAGGAATTTGTGGGAACCATAATGGGGGCAGAACAATATCTCACCGAGCTCTAACACAAGGCTATTACTGGCCTAGCATGCTGAAGCAGGCTAAGGAGTACGTCAAGAAGTGCGACAAATGCCAAAGGTTTGCCCCATATCAACACCAGCCTCATCACGAGCTCATCCCAATTACCAGTCCCTGGCCCTTTGCTCAGTGGGGGATGGACATCGTGGGCCCATTACCTAAAGCCCCACCAAATAGGAAATATTTTTTGGTAGCCATTGACTACTTCTCTAAATGGGCTGAAGCTGAACCTATAACACATATCACAGAAAAGGAAGTTGAAAACTTCACTTGGAAGAACATTGTCTGCAGGTTAGGTATACCACGCGTAATCATCTCTGATAATGGGACGCAGTTCACTGGCAAAGTCTTCAAGAAATTTTGTGAAAATCTCAACATCAGACAACATTTTGTCGAGCAGGAAATAAGGAAACAGTCTTCAACAAGGAAACTGCTACATATGTTTATCTCTATTTTTGATACAATGTCCAACAAGGAAACTGCTATCTCCGATGATCAAATCCCTGCTTTCATGGCTCCAAATCCTAATCAACTTAGGAAAACCACAGCCTATAAATTAAACCCTAAAGATACGTTTTATTTTCATGCTCATTCTTTGGCTTTCATTACAGTCTTTTCAATTCAGTTTACTTACTTAAGCATCGGAGCGGCTACCGTCGGAGCCAATCTGGTGGCCCTCTGATCCCTCCTTTTTGAGTGTTCTATAGGTCGCAGAGTCCGGATTTCTTGCAAGCCAAAAAGTGCAGCATCATAACTCGTCTTTAAATTTAAATAAGATAACCAACTTTATTCATTAATTTGAAAAACACTCTTGAAAGATCAACAGATGAACTAAAATAAATAACTAAATTTGATATATCAAGAATTTTTCTTATCAATTTATCCAATAAATCCACTTGGTAGAGAATTTCATTGGCTAAGTCATGCACCATGTAACTAATTCAAATTCTTGAATAATTTATTACAAGCTAGTGATTCTCAATGTAATAAAATGACTTATTTAAGAATTTTATTGTGTGTATAAATATAAATGTTGCAATAATTGGATTGTTTTGTTTTTCTTTTTATGTAAGTAGAAGTTATTAGGAAAATTAGACAATTTATGTTAGGAATTCTTTTTTCAAAAGATTATCATTATTTAAATATGTAATTGTTGAGTCATGATTGAGTTAACTGGATTATTACTGGTCACGAAGCAAAGATTCAAGAAGCCTCATAATTACATCAATGTATGAAGAAGTATGTAATTCAAGGTTTGTGATCATGCATTATATTTAAGCACTACACTTTATAATTATTTTTTTAAATTTAGATATGAGCTTTATAATGGTTAAAATGACCTTAAGTTTGAGGTTATTTTAATACTTTATAAAAAGTTATTCGAAATTTGTGTTTAATCCGTCATTAAAATCGAGTCTAGTTTCTAGTAGCTACCCTGTTTGAATAAAGTGCAAATTGTGTCCAAACAGAGCTATCCATCTGAACGGAGAACCTCTTTCTGTCTGAAAGCATGTTGGGTTTTAGACGCATGGATTGGCAGAACTTGTTATTTTTGAAGGTTAAACCTATTCTAATAAGGATTAAAGTTTTATACACGAATTTTTAGTATAAAAAGGGCACTTTGTGATACAAAGGTAAAATACTAACCTCTTGAAGTACATAGTTTTATTAAGAGATTCACAACTTCAATTTTCTTTAATATAGTCCGTGTCTTTGCAAGGTGTTGAGCATTATGGTTGAATTCTATATACCTAGTGTTGGGTGGTACACGTAGATATATATAGAAGGGTTATTCACGTACTTTCATTGCATAGAGAATTGCACGCTATTGCGGAATTGAATATGAGAATCATGGTTAGTGTTATGGCTATGAAGACTAATCAGGATTGAAACAATAAATAGAAGCTTCAAGTAGACTAGTAATAAACTATTGGAGGTAGTAGGTGTCACATCCCGCACCCCACCCTACGCGGATGCGAAAGATGTGATGCCAGTTAGCCGCCTTGTCAGTCTCCGACTAACAATGCGACCAACCGAAGGACAATCTTCTGAACCGTATAATGAATTGCACTCCAAATGTAGGGTCAGAACAGTAGAAATTAAAACCTTTTTATCTCGAGAACGCAACTCATCAATATACCACAATTAGAGTATGTACCACAGAGCAAGTCTACAATCAACCAATTAATAACTCTAAGCCACAAAGCATATCTATCACTAGTCAGAGAGCATAGAACATATCTAATCTCTCTAGAGTACCATTACCATGAGCCATGTCCCAATACATCTAATGCATATCAACGAAGTCAATCATAACATGTCACTCACCTGAATAGCCAGAATCAATCCATCAGAACCGAAGTCTCTACAAATCCATGCCATCAAATCCATACTTGAAATGCCTCACATCCTACTAGTATCATCTCCTTATACATTCTAGTCCAATGGAGTTATATCCTGAAAAATGTTAAATAAATGGACTGAGCTTAAACAAGCCCAATGAGTAACATAGGTTCCTGCCTTGGGTTTCAAACCCATTTATATATATATATATATATATATGCATGCTCAAATGTAACTCAGATAGAACAATGCAGGTCAAGTAGACAGATACAGCTCAAATAGAACGAATATAGCTCAAAGTGCCTGAACCTTCCCCAGGCAGTGTGGGATGCCGCACAAGATAATCCGTTAGTCACCCACCCCACACATGGAGGCCCATGTCCCCACAGCACACTACCAGGTTGGGGTCGGTATCAGAGCGGAACAGATAGGATTGAGCGGATGTTGAGTTCTGGGCGTCCCGTAGAGCCAGCCATCCATCTACTGATATACTCAATCCCAAGGGGCCCAATACTCAACATGACAAGATAAACACGAATCAGACTCCAATAGCGTAGACAAGTTAGAACAATAGACTCCAACAAAATCAGAACAGGAGATATTCAAGAAGCAGGATAAAATCATGCCAGATGTAGTACAATACAAGGAATATGCATGAAAGCAAGTGCATTAAAACAATAGTGTATAAAACAGTTCAGCATATAAAGCAGCTTAGCATACAGAAAATATACACCAAGTCAGGAGTCCGAGTTACTCACCTGAATACTACGCTTATCTCCATTCACTGACATCCTCCAGATACGTCGTTAGCCACGTCCGTGCCTATCCTAGCATTATACTTCTGATGGCCATCATAATTGATTCAACATCCAAAAGATCATCCTATGCCTCAGAAGTGAACATATCCAACCTTTGTCTTTTTGTAGTTAACACTCGGCTAGCACTGCAATCATTGTTTAACTCTCCAACTAGCTTGGCAGGGTGGTTCCTCTTGTTTTTCCATTCCGAACCCCAACCACGTGAACTTTCAATGGGATCTCTCTTGTGATCCCATTGAGACTGTATACTTTCACTCCAACCGCCAACTATGACTTCCTAATATAATCTAGTAATTGTCTTAGGCAAAGATTTTAGAGCAGGAAACAAATTTCTAGAATTCTGCTGAACAGTGTGACCATGAACCTTGTAGAGCTCTTGGCACCATTGAAGTATAACTCCATATGGGGCAGTTCTCCAGAAGATCCGTAATTGTCTCAATTAACCTATGCAAATATTTATAAGGGACTACTGAAGTAACAGCTGGTATATCTGCAGAACTTACAGCAACAATGCACTTTTAATCATAGCATCTTCATTTAAACGCATGCTAAGGATTAAAACTCTGCTAGGTTGATCTTCACTTAGTGCTGCATTAACTGCCTCTGGTATAACATTATTGCCAAGATCAGTGGGGTCACAGATAAAGGATTCATCTATCGAATAAAGTTGGACTCCTCCTATTATTGCTGCTGCCCACTATCCAATTTCCATGCTACTGTGAACTCTACATGAGCTCAGCAAGGTTGCCCAACCAATAGCATCAGGACGGCAAGGCATGTTACATATAAATTTTTCTGTTTTTGCTTCTTCCATTGCCAGCACTAGATCCAGACAAATTTGAGTAGCTGAACTCTCTAATTGGCCTGTCGGAGCTCTCATTTATAGATTGAGCTACTAATCTTTAAACACAAATTTCGCAATAGTCTCGGAACAATAATAGATCTCCCTCAACGGGACCACTGCACTAAAACCACCACACACTAGCAACACGGAAACATGATTAAAACATATAGGACTACTCAATCCCTTACAGAGAATCTTAATGAGACGTTTTTCTCTTCAGGAAAATGCCATTCCAACTAATTCCAAATTCCCACCTCCAACCACCTTGTGCATCACCTGCTTGAAATCAAATCAGTTCACCCATGAAGTCAAATATCAATTGTTTGATCAGTTGATTGAATATTTTATCAAAAATCAATTGTCCCTTCTATTTTGGTTCGGTTCAGTCGTGATGAGCAATGGCCAGTGCACTATGAGATGCCAAGTGGATTGGCAGAAAACCTCAGATTCTAATTATTAATCATCTTAATGTCTCAATATAAAATAGCATATTATTTTAAAACTAATATAAAATCAGTTTTCTATTAGACGTAACCTGCTTAGAACTGCTGCACCGCAATACATATTATGCCATATCAATATCTAATTCAAAAGATAATTTGATTGGGGGAAAACTTACTTTTGCTCCTAGTTTCGGCTGAATCAATTTTCCCTGCACCAACACGCTGCTGCAATTTCCTTTTTCTCTCATTTGCCGTTTGTTTGTGGGGTCTCCTATCGTGGCCAACTAGCTATAGCGATGTAGATATATTTATGTTGGCAGGCGGTGGACTGATCTAGAAGGCTAGAGAGTTCTCTATGTCTGTTACCTTCACACACACATGTATACATAGATCACGTTGATGCACACATATTAATCTACTACATCATCAATCTCTCTCATTCACTCTCTTCTCTTACGCATAACAGGAATTAGCTGTTGCTATTCTCTCTCTATATATATAGATATGCGGCTGCTACTAGGTTCTCCTAGAATCTTCTATCCTCTTCTCCAACGTATTGGGTGTTCTCTCAAAAACCCCCTTTTTCTTTTGACGTTTCCAGCTTCTTCAAGAAGCTTCTACATAATACATATTCATATATTGGCCTCACATGATTCTCTAGCAGTTTCGGCTGCTGTATAAATTCATATATATATATATATCTCATTTTTTTTTATATGTATATATATACATATTCCTCGAAACTTCTTTTATATGTATATACATATATAATATTCTTTATGTTTGCCTCATAATATTTACATAGTCCTGTACGATGGATTAAATATATATATCATGGCCGTATTTCATATATATAATTATTTGAATATATTTTATATCTCACCGTATTACTATTTTATTTCATAAAATATTATATTATAAAATGCCAGTAAATTTGCCGTAAAATCGAGGCTCAATTATCAGGATGATTTATTTTGCCAACCCACTCATGTCATATTTTAAATTTATTTTATTCGCATAATTAATTATTCATATTGGCTTCATTTATTTATCTCAGTGCTCGGTCATCTGGGTTAATTAATTTTCGAGCATATTCATTTTACATCTGAGGGCATTAAATCCCGTTATAACTTACCGTATTTGAGCTTATTTCAAATTATTAACGTCAAACAATCTATTTTTCTTAAGTCGGAATAAAGTCTAGATTATGTCAGATTTTGGGAGTATTACAGTAGGTTAGTTGTTTAAGGGATATATCTTTGTGGACTTGTACTATATTCATATTAATTATTGAGTCCTTTGAAGTTAGATTGAGTTTTATTACCTAGAGGATTTCCCACGTAAAAAACGTCGTGTCCTGATTTATTGTGGATGCATATTTTTTATTAATATTTACATTAACTCTAGATCCTAGGTATTTAACAAGTGAATATTTTTGATAGTAATTCACCTTGATCTAAATAAGAATATTAAAATCACCATTCCTTATTAAATAAAAAATGGTTTAATTAATTAAAACTTGATATAATTTTTTTGTACTTTTAATAGCTATTACTATCATTAGTTTTATAGAAAACCAAAATTTCACTTATATTTCATAATTGGTATCAGATCAAGTTGTCCTATATTTTGATTATCTTGCTCTATTGCCTATTGATACACTAATTAGGATAGATTTAAAAAATCTTATTGGATGTCAAACATGAATTCCTTGAGTTCATTCTCAAGTATTGATAATAATAATAATAATAGTAAACATACTATAAACATGGATGATGAAGAGTTTTATAAATCTATAGTTTCTGAAACAGAAAAAATTAAATAAAAAATTGCTTGTCAAAGTGAATGACTTATAACAATCTAAGTACTTATTTAAATATACTATATAAGAACTTACGAATCAAGTGAACATGTTGCTTAGTGAAAATTCTAATCTAGAAGACAAGTACAAAATCTTGGAGAATAAGTTTTTATAAAGCATGGATGATAAAAAATCAAAAGAGGATAAGTTGAAAACTACTTAAATTGATTTACAAAAATTCAGTGAAACTATTCAAAAATTGAATAAAGGATCTATGAAACTAGATGGAATACTTGAAAATTCTAAAGTTGCTAATGATTAAATCAGTTTAGGGTATGTCGAAAAAATTAATATTTTAAAGCAAATAGCCCTGCTAAATCTAAGAATGTTAAGAACAGTAGTAGTCAAAAGGATGTTTAGTCTAACCCAAAGAACTTATATAAATCTGCTCAAGGTAAAAGATTTGTACCTACTTGTATCACTGTGGTATAAAAGGTCATATACGACCTTATTATTTTCAATGGTGGAAAACATAAAGAAAGTTCATTTCTATTTGTCATCATTATAGAATAGAAAGACACATTAGACCTAATTGTCATAAACATAGGAATCCTAACTTCCAAAATAATAAGAAAAATTCAAATACTCAAAAAATGACCTTCTTAAACAAATCAATGAACTCAATGATACCATCAAGACTTTAGATGTTGATAGGAATGAAACTAGAAAAGGTGGCATAAGGAATGAAAATCTTGGATTTACTTCTAAGATAACAAAAATCGAACAAATTGAAAAGGTTAACATAAGATGGTATGAGTTAAAAAATCAGGTACTAGTAGTGAGAATGGTTCTAAGGTAGAAGATACCAAAAGTAATGCTTAAGTAGTTGTTCTAAAAAATCTGATAAACCCAAGAACACAATCAATAAAAAGATAATTTCTATTTCTCAGTCTAAAAAGTGTCTTGTTCATATGATAATTTGAAGGTAGAGAAAGCAAAATTTCCTACTTCTTCAAATCTCGTAAGGAGGTCTTATTTATTTATTTTATATATATAATAAAATAAAAAATACCTTAAAAATAAGTTTGCATTTATGCTTTGTTTAAAGCACTTTGATGAATGGAAGAGAACTTAAGGTAACACATGAACAATCTTAAACTTTTATTCAATTAGATTGTGGCTTTTTAGTCTAAGTTCTATATCTTACACAAAGCACATCTAATTTTTATATAGATAAGTTGGGATTATTCTAGTGTTTGGAATTGTCAAGACCCACACCTTCTTAGCACGATATTGTCCACTTTGGGCCTACGGCCTGCACGGTTTTGTTCTTGGCTAGGCTTTTACCCACCAAAAGGCCTTATTGGGTATCAGAGTGCCAGCCGAAGCCTGGGCCCGTCTCCCACATGATCTTGTCCTCTTTGGGCTATGAGACGGCACCTTTTAAGGCATAGTATGGCAGGCCATGTCGTTCACCGATATGTTGGACAGAGGTAGGGGTAGATGGCTACTTTAGGGCCTAACATGGTCCATGAGACCACGGAGTCCAAGAAAACCACTTGGGAGCGCGAGGCTGAGGTTTGCTAGGTATTCAGAGTTGTTTATTCATAGAGGTACATTTTTAAATTTTGGGATGAAATTTTTTTAAGAGGGGAAGGATGTAGAGATCTGAAAAATCAAGGTAAATTTTTCATATTTGCCAGTAGGGCACTATTCATACACTATTTGCTGTTAGGGCACTACACATGCATCATTTAGGCATAATTCATATTTAGAGGCATATTTAAAGTATTCCATAGAAGAGAGATGTGCTTAGAATGTTAAAATACACCTCTTGTGAGAATTTGAGCCTATTCGGAGATAGTTTAAAAAATTGGACCAAAAGGACATCCCGGGTGGAACCGGCCAAACCCAAGCCATAGGCAAAAATAAATTTTCTAGAAAATTTTCATTTAAAATAATTTTAAGAACTTTGGCTATAGAAAGATGTCAAATTGAGGAGTTTCGGGACGATTTGTAGTGCAACGGGGTCTCGAATTCATTAAGGACAAAATGGTCTTTTTGCCCCCATAGCCCCTTGATTATAAATACAAAAATTAGTGTAAAAAAGTCACATAAATGGTCTAGAGAAGCAGCAGCAGCTCGTGCATGGAGAAAAAAGTGGAGAAAGCCTAGGTTTTCCAATCTTCAAGCTTTCAAAACACAATTCTAGGCTTAGATTTTCATAAGACTTCCTTCTAGGAAGTTGTTCCCCACGTCAAGGGCTACATTCTCATCAATTGGTTGGGCTGCACTAGCGAACACAAGTCCCTAGGGTTGAGAAAATCCTTTTAGGTATGATATTTTGCTAAGTAAGGAATATGGTTAAGTTTAGGAGTGTTTTATAAGTTGATTGAATGATTTATATGTTTAGTTGCTGTTAGAAAGTCACTTAGGATGTAGTTGCTTTGAAAACCTAGAGTTGGTTATTTATGTACTTGTGTGTTCTTTGTATTCTTTGGGAATTTGGAAAAGTGATAAACATGAACCATGACCATATGTATAATTTATTGTATTCTAGCTTATGTTCATGTAGACAAAATCTTGTAGTTGAAAAGTTATGATTTATTCAATGTGTTGGTACTTTATGTATTTTGTAATCTTTGTCAAAATGATGAACATGTAACTTGAATATATGTTTAAATTATTACATGGTGGCTTATATTCATGTAGATAGATCTTGTGTTTTGGAAGATATGATTATTTGATGCATTGAATGCTTTGTGAAATTCTGTGTTCTTTGTGAATTGGTAAGATGGTGAATATGTGACTTGAGCATATGTTGAAATGGATGGTATATAGCATATGTTCATGTAGAAGGAGTTTTGGGGCTTGGAAGTTATGATTTACTTTGGGTATAATGCATGACTTACGGTGAATACCATGTATTTGATGAATTGTATCATTGAAGTTGCATAAAGAAATCGAGGCATATTGGCATATTGTGATTCTTTGAAAACATGGGGTCGGTTGAGCACTTTGGCACTATGCATTATGAGGGTGTAGATCTTGTGGTGAAAAACCCAAAATTGGCCATCAGTACTCGCGGGCTGACGAGGACGGACCGTGAAGTGAGACATACAACAGTACTCGCGGGCTGATGAGGAAGGACCGTGAAGCGACACATGGGTGTGACATAGAATTGCATGTGTGTGTCATGAATATTGACTTTGCATATGTATTGAGGGATTGGAGGGTTATAACTTTTAATGTACACTTGTAGATGCCACACCTTAACTTTATTCCTTGCATTAGCATTATGTCATACCAGCGGTTGTGCTGACTCCTTGTGGAATATTATATTACAGATGAGGCTCCTGGTTCTTGAGACTTGATTAAATCTTGAAGGAAGGAGGGAAAGAAAATTTGAAGGATATTTGGCCCTTGGGGCATATTTTTGTATGTATGGGCATAAGCCCAAAAGACTTGTGTTTTAATTTGGAAGAACGGTGAACTATAGGCCTTGGGCTATTTTGAAATGTAAGAGTTTAAACCCAAATGACATGTAGGATATATTTGTTTAATGAGCATCATATGTATGTGTTGAGAACAATAGATGTATGCTTAATTTTAATGAACTTGTGGCCATCGAGTAAGGATTGAATGCATAATGCTTGTATATATATATATATATAAATGGTTGCAAAATATTAGGTGAAAAATTCTTAGAAAACAAAAGAGATTATTATGTTAAAATTTTGTGAAATTAAAAGGGTTGTTAGGTGTGTAAAACACCCTATATATAGGTGAGAAAAGTGCCAAAAAGGGGGGGGGTTAAAATCCTTGAGGAAGTAAGTTAAAAATTGGAAAAACTAGTTGCAGCACTTTGAAGAAAAAATCAGAAAATGAAAAAATTAGCTTGCAGCTAGCTACAGTAAAAATTCAGAAAATCAGGTCTAGTAGCCCCAGGCCATGCCAGCCTTCCGGCGTGCGCCAGCCTGCGCGCCTGCTATTGCTCCCATGCGTGCCCACGCGTGATAGCCTGCTGCCTTGTCATGGCACCCTGCCTGACAGCCCCCTTGACACCACCCCTTGGCCATCCTTTTTAAGCCATGTTTGGCCATCCTTGTGAGCTATGTTTGGGTACCCTTTTGGGCCATGTTTGACCACTCTTATAAGCTTGTTTGGCCACTTCCTTGAACCACTTTTGGTAGACTTTTTAACCTATTCTTGGCTTATGTCTTAGGGCATTTTGGGGCCTATTTTAGGGTCACCATTCCAAGGCATATTTAAAGACATTTTGGGGCTATTTTGGAGGCCACCCTTGAATATGCCTTAGACTAATTTTGGCCATTGGTTAGGGAGATATTTGACTACCATTTGGGACTTATCTTGGGTGAGTCTAGTTAACTAATTTTCATTTTTCATTTTGGGAAAACATCGGGAAATAGATGAGTAATCAACCAAATCTATTTAATTATCAGTTATTAATTCATTTTCACTCACCCCCGGGTTTATGAAAATTCAGGGCATGACAGGAATTAATGACCTTAGCTATTCCATAGTTTATATGAGGCATTTTTTTATACACCCCTCAAGTTTTGAATGGAAAAAATTTAAAGTTATTTGACTCCCTTAAAAGAAAGAAAAAAAACTATACAACAAAGTAATAAATATGAAAATTAAGGGCATAACTACATGGAAAAAGAAATATGTGAAGCCCTAAGAAGTTAAAAGTTGTAGTAAAAGTGTGCTATTGTAATAAAAAAAGGGGACAATAAAGTAAGGGGGAGTAAATAATATTATTCAACACATAAACTGAAATTGGGTAGTTTGTAGAGCACCTTAATTTCTTATCCAAGACTTTTTTCCAATAAATGTTTATAATATTAGGTTCATGTAAACACAAAAATCATGAAAATGGTTAAGTCACATTTTTAATTGTGTTTTCAAGTGCATCTGATTCTAAGTATTTTATTGATAAAAATATTCTATTAAATTTTTTCTGTTTTAAGTAAAACATATGATTTTATTCTCCCTATTATATAGTAATTTTTTTATTTAAAAAATGGTTATTTTTTAATACATGACAAGTATTTTTACTTAAATATCTAAACTATTTTTACTAATCAAATCCTAAAATTTTATTTTTCAAATAATCCTAATCAAGATCTTCTAAGGCTAAGAACTACAAAGATAAACAAAATGATGAAAAGTGTCAAAAGTCCTAGCAAGAAGAAATATTCAAATAAAATAAAAATTGATATGAAAAAGGGTAATCATAGAACGGATGACATGACCTCGAGTTCTGACCTTAAGGCCTTCATAGATGAAGAGCTAGTAATAAGCTATGATATCTACCGCATGAATAAGAAAATGGTCTTTGAAAGACAAGTTGTGCCAAGAGACTTTGATAACACCTTTATTTTTGCCAACTTTAATCTTCAAGGATGGTCAAATCTATTCAAATCTTAAAGGACAACTTGTGCCAAATTGGTTCATATCTTCTATGCAAACGTTGTTGCTTATGATGATAATACTAGAACAATTGTGTCTGAGGTGAAAGGACATAGGATTATAGTTGATCCTGATGATGAGGATCATATACTTGGAATCTCTAGAGCTATACTTTTGGTTGCAAATCAAGTTTATCCATTTGAGGGTGAAATTTTGTGGATGTATAATGTGTTTTACACAATCTTTATTCAGAAGTACAATGTGAAGTCTAATATGACTAGGTTGTGTCATCATCAATTGGAGAAGGAATATCGAGTGTCGAATTTAATTGTGTGTCATAACATATCTTCATCAAGTTATTTGGATGGTTTTGGTCATGAATGAGCTTACCTATTTTATGTTATAGGAATTGGTATTGTGATTGATCAATCTAAGTTGATCTATCAGATCACGTATCAATCAAGTCTTGATTATGATCATTTTTACTTACCTTATCCTATTTTGGTCACAAAGTTGATTCGACAGTCTAAGGAAGGCTTGACTCACTGGGATAAAATGCAAGAACAACAAACTCCTATTGATCATAATGTGCTAATATGAAAACTAAGATGGATTGTGGAGACTAGAGATTTAACTAATGTCTCCTCCTCTAGTAAAGATGAGTTTGATCATGAGTATGAGGAAGCAATAATGGAAGCATACGAGGATGAGGTTGAAGAGGATCCATCTGAGAATTCTGATAGTGTTGACCCTCTATCAAAATGGAAACCTTTTTTTAGGACATTATTTTTTAAGTATACTGATTTATTTTTAAGAGTATTAAGTTTTAGGAACTTATGTTTAGCATAATTAGAATTTGGTGGTTGCTTAAGGTTTTTTTTTTTTTTTTGTTTGGATGCATATGTTTTGTTTGAATATTTTTTGGTTTAAGTTTAATATATGCTAGTTAATTTAATAATCTTCTCATTTTCTCTCTTTATTTATAATTTAATTCTTATTGTGTTTACTACCCTTGTAAATTTTGACAAAAAGGGGTTGATAATTTTTCTTCTAATTGGCTATTATGAATGTTTGCTTAAGAGGGAGTTTATGATATTTGAAAAAGGGAGATTGTTATGCTGTTTCTCAACTCATCTTATGACACTTTATTTCTTATCTACCATACATGCGTTTAATATCTTGTTTAAGTTTTGATGTGTAGATATCTCGACAGGTGATCCAAGTTATATAAGTTTTTTTTTTTTTTTACTTTTGGTTTGACAAAATGTAATGGGTATAATAGTTGTAATTTTCTTACTTTTGTTTTGTCAAGGGTTTTCAAAGGAGTAGATTTTTAGGAAAATTAGACAATATATGTTAAAAATTCTTTTACAAAAGGTTGTAATTCTTTAAACATGTAATTTTTGAGTCATGGTTGCATCAAGTGGATTATTACTAATCATGAAATAAAGACTCAAGAAGCCTCACAAATACATCAATGTTTGAAGAAATGTTCAATTCAAGATATATAATCATGTATTACATTTAGGCACTACACCTTAGAATTATTTTTTTGAAGTTTAGATATGAGCTTTATAATGGTTAAATTGATCTTAAGTTTGAGTTAGTTTTGACTTACAGACTAAGTTTATTACTAAAAAGTATTTTTCTAAATTGTTTTTAATATTTTATAAAAGGTTATTGGAAATTCGCATTTATTTTGTTGTAAAAAATGATCTTAGTTTTAGTAGTTATCTTGTATGAATGGAGTGCAAGCCGTATCCGAATGGAGCTGTTCATCTAAATGGAGAACATCTTTTTGTCCGAACGTGTGTATACTACAAGAAAATAGAGTTTTGTCATATCATAATTTTCTATGCTTAAAATATTTTTTTGACTTTAACTAAAGTAGAATTTACAAATATAATTACCAAGATATATCATAAACAAGATATTTATAAGTACCTGTATAACTATTTTATCTCTCTAATAATTAATATTATAAAGATTTTTTTGAAAAAAGTATTACTTATTAAGTAATAGAATTATTAATTATCTATCATAGAATCAAGTCAATTCCTTAAAACTTTATTCATTATTAGAGATTATTAACTTACTGAATATTAATTAGAAGAAGGTTAACTGTAAGTCAATAGTTAAAATAAAAGACATTAATATCTATAAATTACAATGATTTAAAGTTAATTATTAAAAGCTATTGAAATATGAGCCCAATTTGAATCATAGAATATGGTCATACCAGAATGTTCAAAGATTGTAACTGTGATACATTATTATGTTCAAAGTTGGTAATTAACAGTGATATAATACTACATTCAAAGTTGGTAATTATTACATATTAGTTAGTGACTTCCCACTAACTCACTGCCTAGATGCAAAAAAACAAAAATTGCACCAAACAGAATAACTTACCAAAATCTCATATTCTCTAAAATAATTAAAATGGAACCTTAATGTTGGAAATAAATCAATCTTTATATACCATTATTAATCATTGATTACCAATCTAACACGTGTCTCTACAGGTCTAGAGATTGTATCTCAAAGTGCCCTAAAATAGGAGATTACTGAGCTTGGTGCATGGTGAATTCCAACTCTTAGTTTTATACTCGTTCAATCTGTCCTCTAATTTAATCATTGGAGCGGCCATTTCCAGGGCCCTTCTGGTGACGTTCTAACCTTTGTTTTGTAGAAAATCTCTATGAAGAACTACCCACGTTCAGAAACAGGCAACAACATTTTGGCATCGTCTGTGGGAATGACATGTTCTTCTTAACCATTATTCATGGCACTAAAGCTCCGTCCACATGGGAATCAACATGGGGTTTAACCAAATTGAGCCCCTGTCTGAAGGACCAACACCCAAAGATAAGTCACAAACCTAATAGATCAAAGAATGGGTTGATTCAACCAGCAACTCGAGGCTCTGAGTAGAATAATGGAAACTCTAGTACAGAACCGATAGGCGGTACCACCATCACCTCTTTCACATGTGTAAGGAGGAGGGAACTTGATACCTCCTTTGCTTATGCAGGAAGGAAGAGGCCACCCCAGCTTGTGCAAGGAAGAGGGAATTTGCAGTCTCTAAGTTCCACAAAGTTCAAGGTCACACAACAAATGAATGCTAAGCTCTGAAATAGGAAATTAAGTATCCAATCAAGAAACGAAGACTTCGAGAGTATGTGCAGAAGGATAGAAGGCTAGCACAACATGAGGAAAAACAAGCTCCAAGAAGACAGGAGCAAAGACCAGTTGCCCAAAATAACCATCGTCTTTAGGGCGATAATCAATAGGTGATTTATGTGTTACATGCTGACCGAGCTTAAACAAGATTGTCAAACAAAGCCAGAAAGAGGTATGTTCATGAGGCAAGGTTAGAACTTTACCTATGTCAAATTAATGCACTTGAAAAGAAATCTAAAGCAATGGCTCAAATATAATTTTTTGACATGGATCTGGGTGGAGTACTCTGTCCTCACAGCGACGCACTCGTCATCACCTTGAAGGTGGCCAATTTTGAGATCAAAAGGGTCCTAGTAGACATAGGGAGCTTAACAAATGTGTTGTTTATGGTGCTATTTAAATAGATAAAGCTTGATACAAAGGATATCTGCTATATAGTGACCATTATGGTAGGATTCAACGGTCACCTCACTATTGGGATAATTATACTCCCCGTGACTGTAAGAGAATGTGACGATGAGAAGATGCTAATGATAGAACTCATGGTCATAGACGCCAAGTCTATTTATAAAAATGATAATAAAAAGACCTTAGATCTATGACATGAGAGCAATCACCTCTACATTGCACCAATGTTTGAAATATGTTTAAGGGGATCATGTGGTCATCATAAGGGGTTGCCAGCCAACTTCAAGGGAATTCCATGCCATTGTCCTTAAGGAGAAGGCTCCTAAATAGGAAATACAAAAATAGCTTAGAAGTGATAAATTTTTGAGCTTGGAAGAGGGTGATTAGAGAGGCTACCCAATCGAGCTAGACGAACCCTTTTGTCCAAGAGGAAGAGATAACTCAGTAAAGACTCAAGAAATGGTGAAGAAAGTGCTCGTGAGTTCTGAAAGGAGGAGAAAAGTTCCTCCAAATAGGCTAAACTCTCTCCCCCTTTGATCAAAGCTTACTTTTGACCTTTTAAAAAGAGAACCTTTTAGTGTTTGCATAGGAGACAAGATATGGAAGGGATTGATCCAGAATTAATGCTTCACAAGCTCATGGTAGACCTTGACTACCCTCTAGTGTGCCAGGAAAAAAAGAACATTCACCCCATAGCGACATCAGATCATTAGTGATGAAATACAGAGATTAGTAGATACTAACATGATTAGGAAAGTCTACTATCCTGATTGGTTCCAAACACCGTCTTAGCAAGGGAAGACGAATAAGAAGTAGAGAGTTTGTCTAAACTATATGGACCTCAACAAAGCATGCCCTAAGGACAACTTCCTATTCTTTAGGATTGATTTACTCGTTAATACCCCAACAGGTCACAAGCTCATGAGCTTCATGGATGCTTATTTGGGGTACAACCAGATTCAAATGTACCAGTTCAAATCAAGAAAAAATAGCCTACATCTCTAAGAGAGGACTGCTACTTTAAAGTCATGCCATTCGGTCTGATGAATGAAAGTGCAACATACCAAAGGTTGGTCAATAAACTATTACCAGAACTGGATGATTGATGACGTGGTCCATGGAATTGGGGGAATTTGAACATTACTTAAATACCCAAAACTGCCACCTAAAGCTCAAGTGTTGGCTGACTTCATCGCTTAATTTATAGGAATCTATATTCTAGATTAATGCAAACCGACCTACTCCAAGGAACCTCTTTGGGTCTTGAATACAGAAAGATCTTCAATAGATCAAGTTGTTGGAATAGGCATAATCCTCTCGTCTCTACACGAGCTTGTAATTGAAAAATTTTTCAACCTGGGATTCAAAGCCTCTAATAATAGGGTTGAATAGTAAACCTTTTATCTTCGGACTTAAACTAGCTCTGGAATGTGTAGCTAAGAACCTTAGAATATTCTTAGACTCTCAATTGATTGTAAGCCAAGTATTGAGAGAATTTGCTATAAAAGATGACAAGATGATGAAATATTATGACCTTATTAATTCGTTGAGGAAGTCATTCGATGACTTTGCGATTAAAAAGGTGGACAAAAGCTAGAACTCTAGAGCTGATGCCCTAGCTAACATGACATCATGTTTGAGCTCAGAGGAAGAATCCAATATGAGTATGTCATATTAGCCAGAACCCAGCATAGTCCGAACTGTACAGAGCACCTAGATATCGACAAAGCCTTATTCTAGGATAACTCCTATTATCAGATACCTCAAAGATGAACTTCTTCCTAAAGATAAAAATCAATTTAGAAGGGTTCGCATCAGGGTAGTTTGGTACCTAATTTTAGATGGAAAGCTATATCAAAGATCTTACTCCCGACCTCTCTTGTTGTTCTTGGGACCCAAATGTGCTTAGTACGTTTTATCAGAAATGTATGAAGGCATATATGAAAATCACAACGGAAGGAGGACCTTAGCTTACCGAGCACTCTCGCAAGGTTACTATTGGCCCAGTTTACTGAAGCAAGTTAAGGAATATGTTAGGAAATGTGACAAATGACAACACTTTACCTCTTATCAACATCAACATTAATAAGAACTAGTCCCTATTCTTGGTTGTTGGCTTTTTGCACAATAGGGAATGGACATCGTGGGGCCACTGGCCCCAACACCATAAAATAGAAGGTTTCTTTTGGTTGCTATAAACTATTTCTCCAAGTGGGCAGAAGTCGAGCCATTAGCTAAGGTTACCAAGCTTGAAGTACAAATCTTCAATAGAAAATCATTGTCTATAGGTTCGGTATACCAAGGGTCTTGATCACAGACAATGGAACACAGTTCCAAGGCAAGCTATTTATTAAATTCTATTTAGACTTGCACTCGCCACTTTTTTTTCCCAGGTCATCCACATGCCAATAGAAAGGAAAAAGTGACCAACCGAACCATCCTGGATGCACTCAAAAGGATACTTGACTCTACAAAGTGAAAATGGGTAGAAGAGCATCATGGGATCCTTTGGGCATACCTTTCACAACTCGAAAACCCGATTTATGTAGATTAGGGGTCTGTGATCGGACCACCAAGGCCTTTCAATGCTCAAATCATCTTTCTAATTACCATTTATCATAAGCAGTGGAATAATTTTTTTTCTTTTCTTTTTCATATTCACAAGGTAAGCCACATATCTTGATCAGTCATTTAAACATTATCTCTGAAAGATATAGTTTCCATGTCACAATGCAGTGTTGAGCAGTTTAAAATTACACAACTAAATTTGCTAAATCAAAAAACATCAAATCTATCTTTAGTTAAGGACTTATAAAAACTTCGCTTCATCCTTTAGGCATTTAGTCTGTATCACTTGAAAATGAGCTTGTCTAATCTTTATCTGAAAACATGGCAAACATCTGTAATGAGTTCGACGACTCAGTGATAATTCCATAACATGCCAAGGGTTTCAAAATTACTACGTAGTTCTATATTGAAATATCTATACTCATATAGAATTGGAATACATCATATCAAAACACAAGAGTTCAGAGAATAAGATCAAATTTATTTTTGATAGATCTTAGTTCAATCATAGTCATAATTCAATAATCAATAACATTGTTCGATCATAATAATAATTAGATGATATAGCTCAATAACAATAGTCAATATTACAGTTCAATCATAGTTATGGTTCAAAGTCATGGTTCGAAAACATTAGTCATAGTTCAAAATCAATATCAAGGTTCAATCTTAATCATAGTTTAATAACATAGTTCGATAAACAATTCATAGTTCAATGATTAATATCATAGATCAATAATTCTTAGCCATAGTTCAATAAATCAAAATCATAGTTCAATGAGTCTCAGTTTGATGATTCAAAGTTCAGTCATAGTTCATACTCGATATTTATAAAAGTTCAAACCAATAAATTCCTCTTTTATGGCCAGCAAATTAGAACCTCGCTGACTGAGATTGATATTTGATAAGACTAGTTCAATAATACCGTTCTGTGTGGCTTACCACCAATATACCTCGTGGTTAGGGTTTGATAAAGTCACAATCTATTCAATAATGACCAATCATAGAAGATTCTATGGACAACAAATTAGAACCTTGCTGATTGAGATTGATATTCGATAATTAGTTCAATAATGCTGTCTATATGGCTCACCACCAATATACCCCATGGGCAGGGTTCGATAAAGTCATAATCTATTCAATAATGACCAATCATAGAAGGGTGTTCCATTCAAAACATTAAAATCATATCCAAAATCGATAATCATTAACAACAAGCTTAGTTATCCAAACAAGAGTTCTATATCTAGCATTTAGTCAAAACAATTCAAAGGTCGGTAAGAAACCATATAGTGTTTTGAGTATCTTACAAAACATTTTATTGAATCAAAGGGAAGATAATATAGATATCGATGGATCATTTAAAATATATACTAGGTACAATGTATCTGTTATCAAAGGCTATAAAGGAAATGATAACATATATCGATAAGTCATTCAAAACGATATTAAATGAAAGGAGTCTATTTTCAAAGTCATAAAAGAGTTCAATATTTATATTCAAAATAAAATCCACCTTAAACATGGCATGAAAAACTCACAGATTGTTCTTATTTTTCAGTTACTTGGCGGTTGCCGTTGCATTCCTAATCTCTGGGTAACTCAATTTCCTGGGAGTTGTTGCCCATGCTTTTTTATTTTTTGACCAATCTTTGTGTGATCCTTTCTCTCATCAACCGTCCCATTGGGACGGTGGGGGTCTTGATGATGAAGGGGTTCCAGCTAAGGACCTCAACCCTCTTGACGGTCCTTATTTTCCTCTTTTATGCTTCTTGTCTCCATGCTTGGTTGTGCATGGTTTACCTCTAAATCATTTCATAAACATATGTCATAATTTAAGATCTTATTACATACTTGTTTGAAGTGTTACATAATTAAATCTTATCTCAGAGCTCTTTACATTTCAATTGTACTCTTCTGGTAGTTTTATTAAGGCTTAAGGGCGTATTGGTCATTTTTTAGTTTGTTACCGGGTCTTATTTTCCTCAAAAGGATGTCACTGTTAAGTTCAAAGTGTCGAAGATAATCGGTTTAGACTTTTTTGGATCTTAATTTGCATACCTATAACTCATATTAAGCCTAAGGTCGTTTTCATAATTTTATGTTTTTACGCGTCATATTTTTTGGTACTTTGTTTGTTAAAATAGACTCGACCATTGAGTTTGGATTGTCAAAGAAATTCAGAATATTCCATCTCTGACATTTAACTAACTTTTGGGTTATTAAGGATAAAATGATAATTTTTATATTTTTACGTGTCTAAATTTTTGGGATTCCATCTCGTAAAATGGATCTTGCCATTGGGTCCAGAACATTGAGAAAAGTTAAATACACTACCCTTTTATTTTCTTTTATTTGGGTATCGGGACATTTTACTATAATTAAATTAATTAAATTATTTAATTTAATATTATATATATATATATATATATTCTGTTAATATAATACACAAGTGCCATGGTGGCACAATGGCACACACGTGGGGCTTTAGGATTCTCACGTGCGTGAGGTCCCTGTTTAGAGTCTGGGGAGCTGCGACTCCCCTTTATTTTTCTGATATTCATGGTGCCAAAACAACGGATAGTGGGGCAATTCGGGTATAAGATATCCCCATTCTGTATTCGGTTATTAAATCGAAGTCCTAACCCTATAGCCAAATAGACTATATTTGTCTTAAGTTAAAAACCTAAGCCTAAATGACGCTGTCCCACTTACCCGTGTGTGTGCCAGGAGGGGTTCCTACCCGAACCTTGGAACCGACCCGACCCACTAACCCATCACTATTCATCTTCTTCCTCGCGTCACCCTGCCGTGTGGGTCATTTCTTCTGCTTTCAGCTCCTATGAGTTTATGGGACATTGGGGATTATTTTGGCGTTGCTCTAGTGGTTCGACTTGAGCTCGAAAGCTCCATTGGAGTTTCATGGCTATTTGGAATAATGGCCTCATTCATGGTCATTTCTTGACCAAAATTAATGGGTTGGGCTTGTTGTGATTGTCTCATCAAGGGGATTCATTTCGCGATCACAAAACAAGGTTTTGTGTTTGATTTGTAAGGGTTAGTTTTCAAACCGTGACCTGTAACTCGGTTCTTCTCTCTCATCATTGGCCCATTTTATGTGGTCATGGTGGATTCTTGATCCTTGTGGAATGTAGTTTAAACCCTTAGTGGTAAAAATTGGTTTCTCATTAGTTGATTTAGACCCACTTTCAAAGTGGTCCATCAATGGTGGATTTAGTGTTTTGGGTGGATGTTTTGGGTCTCTTGGTCTCCTTTTTACTTCCAAACCCTAGGACATCACAACAAGTACATTGCATGAACTCCAAACTTGTTAAACAATATGCAACTATAATGTTTTTCTTAGAAAGAGAAACTTAGGTATTTTAGGATTTTTGGTTTTTATATATTCAACAATGATACTCTTCCTCTCCTTTGCTTAGTTTTGAGCTTCTTGGGCTTCTTGGAGTCTGTCTCAAGTTCCCTTCTCTCTCTTTCTTCTTCTCATTCTTCTTTTTCTTCCTTCTTCCTTTTCTCTATCTCCCTCTCTCTCTCTAACGGCACACACACATGCATTTGGTTTGTTTCTATCTCACGTATAGTATATATATATATATATATATATACATATACTTATAAATATATATTCATATATTTAATTTGGTGAGGTGTTGCATGCAATTTGATTGGGTGTGGGGGTAGTCGAATGGGATTTTGTATAGCATATATATATATATTGTGAGATACATAACACAAAAGTGCTGTAGCTTAGTTGATTTATTTTTTGGGTATAGGTTCTTTCCTAATTTTTGGTCTTAGGTTCAAGACCTTGGGCCAACATTTTTGGCCTATTTTCCACCTTTTTTCTTTTTATGCATTGTTTGGCATTTTGCATAATTTATCCCATTTTTCCTTTTTGCGTTATTTTTTTATTTTTCTTCTTATGTACTTGTATTCTCATTTATTTCCTTCACATGTCGACTTCATAAATCAAAGTTTTGTTATTTTATAGCTTTTATTTTTCTTGGTCTAGTTTTTTTAAGAACCATTTTTCTTCTTAAAGTCCCTAATATTAAATTAGTGACTTAATTTTCAATAATCGGGTTAAGGTGTTATAATACCGCACTACAAAATGGGTCCCCACCTCTGAAATCACCATTCTCTATGGCATTCGAAATAGAAGTAGTAATATTAGTTGAGATCGGAATGCTAATGCTAAAAATAGAGCATTATGAGAAAGAGATCAACAATCAAGGCACTGCTCAGAACTTAGACCTCTTGAAAGAAAAAAAGGAACATGCCTATAAGGATGGAAGCCTATCAACAAACAGTGGCTAGAATATTCAACAAGGAAGTCATACCCAAAAATTTAGCTAGGGGACTTAGTTCTCAAGAGAGTCTTCCCAAACACCAAGGAGCATGGTATGGGAAAACTTTCCCCAAATTGGGAAAGGCCTTACAAAATGGTTAAAATAATTAGGCCTATGACCTATTGGTTGGAACAATTGTCTACAAAGCCTGTCCCAGGCCTTTGGGATATTGAACATTTATAGAAGTACTATCAACAAAAGCTTTAAAGCATAATTGTTTCTCTAACTCTATATATTTACATTGTTTCTTCAAGACCTTTAAATCTTGTGCAAAACTTTACAAGTTGCATAGGTCTGAAGGGTTTAAATTCCTACACTTCCAATATAATTATGTTACACCTATTGTTTCTTCAAGACCTTTAAATCTTGTGAAAAAATTTACAAGTCTCACATGTTTTAAGGGTTTAAATTCTTACACTTCCGAGCTAAAGATGTTACATCCACTGTTTCTTTAAGACCTTTATATGTTGTGCAAAACTTTACAAGTGTTAGAGGTCCTTATGCTAAGGATATTGCACCTGAAAACCTCAATATTTATGCAAAATTTTATAACTGTATGAGGTCAAGAACACTAAAAGGCCTCTCAACATTTACGTAAAATATTACAAGTATATGAGGCCAGGAATACTAAAAGGCCCCTCAACACTTATGTAAAATATTATTAGTCTATGAGGTTAGGAACAGTAAAAGGTCCCTCAATACTTATGAAAAATTTAATTAGTGTATGAGGTCGAGGGCACTAAAAGGCTTTGCAACACTCTTGAAAAATCATATAAGTATTTGAGGTATGGAAAGTAAATATATATGGAGTCATGTGACTGTCAAAGGTCTATGGAATTGAGCCTAACTCTTAGATTTGACAAGTTTATGAAGAACTTGGATAACAATTGAGATCTTTTAAATGTTGACTTATGACATTTTTTTTTATCAATAACATATTAAATTATAAAAGGCAGTTCATAAACAAAAAGAGACACATTGATGCAGAGAAAATTTTATTGATATTAAATAAATTACAAAAAGAGTTGAAAAGGAAAAAAAAAGAAAAGAAAAAAGAAAACACAAGGCTTTCATTCTTTTGGGGGGGGTGGGGGTTCTAACCCTTAGTCTCTGGATCGACCACCTCTTCTTTCACTACCACCTCAGAATGATCATTGCCAGTGAGATCATGGGCTTGCTTTAAAGTCCCCACCTCAGTCTCCATCACCATTTCCTCCTGGTCTAGACCAAAACTGTCTAGATCGGGGAATGCTTTGGCAATTTTCTTCAAGTAGAGCAGGTACCCATAGTCATCCAACTCGCTTCCCATGCCAAGGACTTCTTCCTTTATTTCTTATTGAGCACGGACCTTGGAAGCTTTCAGTCTTCAACATGTTTTTCATTCATGTTGAAAATTCGGCTCTTTTAGGAAGTGGTCTCCCTCATCTCCTCCCAAAAGTTTCATTGAAGGACCTTGATATCCATATTTAGCTCATTCAGCTCAAACTCTAGTAGCGTAGCAAGGGTGTAACACCCCGACCCAACGAAGCATCGTAAAAACACCCTTTTTATAGCGGGAACCTTCCACTTTTCCTCTGATGCCTAAGCAGTAGAATTCGTTGGGCCAAGTTGAAGGTGGGACTTGTCCAGCTCCTTTTGAAGTTTAACCACTTGTTCATAATCCCTCATAGAGATGAACAAGTGAGCCATTACATGGACTGTCATGACACGAGTTCCAAAGACTCAAGAAGTGATGGAAAATTACTAAGGAATATCAATTAATGATATCCCAAACTTGTGAGGTCAATGGGAGTCAACCATACTCCTGAACAATTAGGGTTGACCAATGTTCTGTTGTGCTAAGGCCCAAAAAATTAGTTATTTAAAATCCTTAGAATTGGCCTTGCAAAAGTCTCGATAATTATTCCTTAGGTATCCAATAGTCTAAAACTGATTTTTAATAAATTTCACCTATAGGGTAACCCACCCAACTAGCTATGGTCCAAAGTGTTATTTTTAGAAATTTCAGAATTTTGTTCTTAGAAGGGGGAGTTGACTTTTTATTCTTAAGGAATTAGGCCTTAGGACTATTTTTATTAGTTACAAATAGGGGTACTTCCTTATTTACATTATAATTTCTTAAGTAAATGAAAATAAAATTAAATAATAACATTGAGAGTCAGTGAATTTCAGTCGACCTTCCAGTCGATTGAGTCTAGATACCAGTCGATTGGAAGTTCGGGATTGTTTGGTTCTTTAGTTTCTGTTAATTTCAGTCGAATTTTCCAATGGACTTAAAGATGTCTTAGGCCGACTGAATTGGTCATTGAAAAAATTTAACTTGCTATTTTATAAATTTTTTTAGCCTTTTTTTCGGTCCTTTATTCACCAAACATTAATACAACATTGATAAAACACTTTTAACATAAAATACCTAATTTTATATAGTTTCCTGCATTTAATTTTAATTATTTACAATCATTATAGAGGAAATTTCCAAGCACTTGATCCTCATTTGAATGCAACACGCACATTTATCATTTCATTTATATTTTCACACTAGTCTTATAATAAGGGTTTATGATTACAAAGAGGGTACCTACATTTTATTCTCAAATTATACCAAAAGCTTTTGTCACTCTTCCTTTATTACATAATATATACAAACTTTATAAAATACCAAAACTGAACACTTGAAATTCATATATAACATCCAACACTATTATGACATTAACCATGCTCAAAACTCTACCAAGATGCCAAAAATACACATCTTCATAAGTCTTGAGTTTCATGGCCCGACTCTTTGCCCTTTCCTGCAACTAGTAGGAGGTTAAACCAATAACCCCGTAAATGAATCTAACAAAAGGAGAAATTTAAGTGGTGCCATGTGGATGCTTGTGCTTGTGTAGTGATAGGCTATATTTGTCAATCTAATTTATGCATCTATAATTCTCAATCTCAAATTTTATGATTTATCTTTCAATAATGTTCACCTAAACAAGCATACATATATATATATACATATATATATATATTTATCACTTAGTACTCACAATATATTTAATTTATCAAGACTACACATCATAAACAAGAAGAACAATATATAGACACATTTTAATAGACACATGGTAGCTGTAGTAGACACTATGGTTCACATATATATATATATATATATCAACAAATCAAGATCTAATCATTCGTAATCTTCAATGAACGATCCAAAAGACTTCGAATACAAGGAGGAACACAAGAAGTTAGAAAGTAAGACCAATCACACATAAGAACAAAATATTGATACACTTCCATCATTTCTACCACCACAAAACTCAATAAATCCCAACATCAATCCATGAGAAACACATACAACACATATCATGCACATTCACACCCTCATCTCATTCTTAGGTTAGAAACCCCCACCTCAAATCTTGTAGATTTTGACACCCTAGTGCTTTCTTGACACATTTTGCTCAATTTTCCTTCAATCTTAGGTTGTAAATGTTGTAGAACTCTTCAATATGAAAGATCTTACATCTAGAAGACATATAAAGCCATGGGTTCAAAAAAAAAAAAATGAAGAGGTTTGAGGGAGAAGAGGAAAGTCCCAGATCCGAGCATGAGAAAGAGAAAAATGTGGAGCCACATAGGTGAAAGAGTCATTTTATAGGCCAAGGAATTAGGGTTTAGGGTCTATCTTGCCAATTTACCATTTTTCCCTCACTTATCTTATCCAGTTCACTTATCTTTCCTTGTCTATTTTTTCATTTTACTTCTTCTTATTTTATAACACCCAACTAAATATCATTTCATTTAACTTTTAAGTTTCACAAATTTATGTATTCCAGGTAATGTTCTCGTGTGTTCTCGTATTGTCGATAAAATGACAATTTTTTTCCTTATTATCTCAAA
Organism: Nyssa sinensis; assembly: GCA_008638375.1. NCBI lineage: Eukaryota > Viridiplantae > Streptophyta > Magnoliopsida > Cornales > Nyssaceae > Nyssa > Nyssa sinensis. The sequence continues at coordinate 26,113,223 of CM018035.1, forward strand.
TGTGTCCAAATGACCTCCAAAGGTCACCAAACAAATTTTAATTTGCTTAATTATCATTATTTTTCATTATATACATTTATAATACATTATTTACATTTTCATTAATCATTAAATATTATTGTGGGCGCCAATAATCAAAAACATAGAAGGAATGTGTGTCATTCTTTTTATGGATTTAGAGGGATTCTGACTGTCCCCTTCCCTTAAGTGGGAAGGAACACCTCTTATGGGAGATAGAGAGATTGAGGAGTCGCTAGCTTATTTTTGGGTAAGAAACAAGCAAACCCGTTACAATAGAAAATAATTAAAAGAAAATTAAAAATGAATGAAATAATCAAAATGTTCATTGCCTTGTCTCCTATACATTCTAAAGATCCTTTGACATGGATCAAATAAAAAAAAAACATTGAAATAAAAAGAAGAGAAAACCAAAGAAAACATTGATCCGGGGGCTAAGGTACGAAGTAGGAAGGTGTTAGGCACCCAACCCGCCCGATCCGAATGGATCGGCCTTGAATATTCACTTGCAAGGCTATTTTGTCATGAGAAAAACTAAAAAAAAAAGAGATGAGAGTCCGGAAGAGATAAATAATAAAAGATCTAGTGTAAAGAAATAAAATGGAACAAAAAAGATAGAAAATAGATTTGACTCGGGCTCGAAGGCTTCCTATGTATCCATTTAAAAAATAGAATCAGAGTCACGTAGTTCTCCAGTTTACCCTTTTTTTTTTATCAAGAGTGATAAAAGAGATGATATTAACCGGATCTACAGAAAAAGAATCTATTAACGGTTTGAGAGTGTACCTTATTCAGTCGTGGTAGTCAGGCAACACTTCAGCTACGAAAGTCTGGATTGGAGGCTTCTGTCTGGTAGATCTCCAGTTTGTTATTCGGTTCGAAAAAACGTCTCTTTGACTGGCTTCGTAGAGAGAGGTTGTCACTTCGGCAGGGTTTTGACCTCAAGAGAGGGAGAGTTCTTGTAAAGAGAAGTCTAGAATTATGATAGCAGGGTAAGGTTATGGAAATCGTCTTCCATTCGTGTATTTTTATGTCCCTAAAATGGATGGCCCGGGGGTTCTATTTATAGGGAAATATAGAGATTTGATCTAAGGGTCTAAGATGAAACCCTAAAATGGAGGGCTAAGATCATGCCTTGAGTGATAATTATCTAATTAAATAAATAAAAAATTAAATAAGAATGATTATCCTAATGAAATGAATTAATAAATAATTATGATAATGCATAAACCAATAGAATTGATGTCTACATGTAAGAGCCAATAAGATACAAGAGAAATAGGATTTAAAAGGAAAATAAACTCTAAAATAAAAACGTTTAGGTTCAATGTATCTCCATTTAAGGAAACATCAAGCAACCAAATATATGGAAACTCTAAAAGTGAAAGTTCTTATTAAGCCTAAATACACTACTATCACTCAAGATTACCACATCGCCCCCAATTCGGTAGAGAATCTTTAAATCGCCACAAGACATGTGAAATGACCAAATTACCCCTAATTCGTCACCAAAAGATTAAAATTACCAAAATACGCCCATATGGGTAAAATGATATAAAAATTACAAAAATGCCCTTTAAGTTACTAGGAAGTCCTATTGAGGGTAGGATTATTACCAAAATGGCCTTAGTTGGCAAAAAGGTGCCGAAATTACCGAAAAGCGCTCTGATGGGCAAAAGAGTCTTAATAGAAATGGGACTCTAGCAGGAGAGTCCTAACGGGAGTGAGACTCTTTCGAGAAGAGTCCTACTTGGATTAGGACTTTGGTAGGATAGTCCGAATAGGAGTGAGAGTCTATCGGGAAGAGTTTTACTTGGACTGAGACTTTGACAAGAGAGTCCTATCGGGAATAAGACTCTGTCTAAAGGAGTCCTAATGGGAATAAGACTCTATCTAGAGGAGTCCTAATGGGAATAAGACTCAATTGGGAAGGGTCCCTACTTGAAGTAGGTTTCTTAGCATAATCATCGATTTTTACTACTTAATCAAGGTCACAAAATGAGGTGTTTACAGAAATAAAATATACGAAATGTTACATGAATGACCTGTGAACAAAAATGACAATCAATATCAAAAAACATAAGTAAAGGCAAAATAACTAGCAAAGAGTATTATCTTCATTTGGGCTGCCAAGCCCTCTTTTAGAGCCTGTTTGGAAAACAAGTTCTTCATCTTGCTTGGAAAAGTCTTCTAGGCACCCACCCAAGAGGATTTTAGAACAATGTCTGCAGTAGCAACCCTAGGTAAGACTGTGGCAATCTTCTTTCCTTTTCTCGCGACATGTGCTCGGGTCACTACAAGAGTACCTTGCTCAGAAGTCCTTTGGGAAACTCCCATCAGAGGGTGGGTAGGCTAAATGCCATGATCTTTGGACTCCATCCTCTTCGATGATTTGTCTTCGAGTTAGAGCATTTATTTCTTCTTCTGAGGAGAAGCAACATGGGAAGTAACGAGAGTCTTCTTTGATTGGCCAAGGATATAGGATGAGAGGATTGATCTTTGTAAATACATCCCTTTCAATTTTATCAAACTTGCGTTGTGGAGGTATTCAGAGCTCAAGATGGTAGAGTGGGGGCGATTAGAAGGTTGAAGGAGAGTTTTTAGCCTCTGTTTGAGGTCTTTAGTGAGGATGGGTTTGTCACGCCCCGAATTCCAGCGAACCCGAGGCACGAGTAACGAGACAAAAAGAAATAAAATAATAAAGAAATAAAAGATAATTTAGGATAATCACATACATTCTACATGCTGTTCTGATACATTACATAGGGTCTGGTCCATTTGTTCACAACATACAAAATAGGAAACAGTCTCGGGCTTATGCCCTTATACAATATCAAATGCGCCCCTCGGGCCAAACATAATCCCCAATCAAATCATCTCCACGTCTCGCACAGCTGGAGCATCATCTGAAATGTTTGCCCCACTAAAGGGGTCAGCTCAACATGCTGGTACAATATAATGCTAATGCAAGAAACAAAACTAAGGGCGTGGCATGTGCAAGTGTACAGTTATTTCTATATGGCATTCGATATCATTATGACAGTATATGAACAGTATACAGTATATGAGTAGTATGCGTGACACACCCATGCAACTCTATGCCCACCCATGTCTCATGATATGGCCCTTCCCCGCTGGCATGAGTACCGCCACGTATGTCTCGCTTCACGGTCCGGAACCCGTCAGGCAGGCGAGTACCTATTGGCCGATTTTGGGTTTTTTACCACAGGATCTACACCCTCATAATGCATAGCACCACGTGCTCAACTCACGCCATGCACAAGGAACCACACTATGCCAAGATGCTTTGATTCATTCATGCCACAATATAATCTCAATGATGCATCTCATTCATACATGAAGCATGCTTTCAAGTACATATTTCATAATGTCAACAGCTCTTAAAGTATATAATTCACACACTACTCTAACACATGCCATATACACATAATCATCATCCACATCATCACCCAACTTTAGCAAGATAGCATGAAGCACATAAGCATGTGAACAATCGAGCAAACATGTGAACAATCAAGGCAGCAGAACAAGTATTCCTAATCTCAATTCTATTTTTTACTTAGCACAATATATTGTACCTGATAATCGACCTCAACTCAGGAAGGTGTACTCGTAGTATAGTGGGATCACCGTGAGAATACCGAAGGTCAGATCACCTTCTCCTTGCCCTTTCGTGTTCTTTTGTTTCTCTCTCCTTCTCTTGGTTCAACTACTGGGCATCAGTGTGCTTCTCACCTTGAAGCTTCTCCCTCTGTTTTCCCTTCAACTAGCACACACTTCTCCCTTTTTCTCTTCACTTTCTCTCTCTATATCTCTCTCTTTCTCTTCTCTAATTCACACGACAGGTCTGCCCCTCTCTCAGCCCTCACCACACACATATACACAGACCTCACCACACACCTTCAACCACTCCTCTTACACACTCTTTGCCCCTCCCACACTTGTTTGAGTGTGTTACACTCAAACTCACACACACACACAACCGGGTACACATACAGTGCATTGTGCACTGTTATATATATATATACATAAATATACATATTCTCCAAATCAGCTTTTTAAATATGTATATAATATATATATATATATACATGCACATGTAGCATACACACATAATTATATACATACAATACACACATTACATTCATATAATAATAATAACTCTAATAATAAAATAAATATAATAACAACCAACAAAATTTAATATATAAAAAAAAATTTTGTGGTTGTTACATCCTTCCCTCCTTGAAGAAATTTCGTCCCGAAATTTAAAATAAAATACATCAAAGATCAAACAACTCGGGATACCTAGCACGAACCTCGGCCTCGCGCTCCCAAGTAGCCTCCTCAACCCCATGATGGTTCCAACGAACCTTGACCAAAGGGATGGTCCTGCCTCGCAAAACCTGGTCCCTCGAGTCCAATATCTCTACGGGTCTCTAGTCATAAGAAGTGTCGCCCTCTAGCTGAAGATCTACCCAATCTAATACATGGGAGGGGTCAGGCTGGTACTTCCTCAGCATCGACACATGAAAGACATCATGAACTCCAGATAGCTGCGGTGGTAAGGCCAGCTTATAAGCCACCTCACCAACCCTCCCAAGAATCTCAAAGGGGCTTATAAATCGTGGCGACAACTTCCCACGGCACCCAAATCTCCTCAAACCTCGTCTGGGAGATACCTTGAGGAACACATGGTCCCCAACCTCGAATGACAAGGGCCGCCGCCTACTATCTGCATAACTCCTCTGGCGACTCTGGGCTGTCAACAAGCGCTACTTGATCACTTGTATCTTGTCCGTGGTTTCACAGGACTATATCGGGTCCCAAGGCAGCTGTCTCTCCCACCTCAGTCCAACACACCGAGGAACGGCACGGCCTACCATACAACGCCTCAAATGGTGCCATTTCAATACTAGACTGATAGCTGTTGTTGTAGGCAAACTCGACTAAGGCAAGGTGATCCTCCCAGCTACCCCTGAAATCCATGACACAAGCCCTAAGCATGTCCTCAAGGATCTGAATGGTACGCTCTGACTGGCCATCGGTCTGGGGGTGAAAGGCAGTACTAAACTAGAGCTGAGTCCCTAAGGCTGTCTGGAGGCTCTGCCAAAACCGGGCAGTGAAACGTGGGTCCCTATCTGAAACAATGGATACCGGAACCCCATGTAGTCATACAATCTCTCGAATATACAATCTACTGAGGGCATCTGATAAATCAGTCACTCTGATCGGCAAAAAGTGAGCAGACTTCGTCAGCCTGTCCACTATAAGCCAAACTGCATCGTGGCCCCTCGGTGACTTCGGAAGACCCATCACGAAATCCATAGTAACATGCTCCCACTTCCACTCGGCCACTGGCAATGGCTGCAACAACCCTCCAGGTCTCTGGTGCTCAGCCTTCACCTGCTGGTACGTGAGGCATCTCGACACGAACTATGCCACATCTCTCTTCATCCCCGCCCACCAATACTGACGGCGCAGATCGTGATACATCTTAGTGCCTCCTGGGTGCACTGCCAGACGTGAGTGATGGAAATCCCTAAGGAGATCATCCCTGAGAGACTCTAGGACAAAAACTCTACCCAAATACCTCAGACTAAGGTCAGAATGCACTGTCCATCCCGCAAATCCCTCAGGACTAGCAATCCGTACTCTGATCTGATCTGCCTCAACATCCACTAGCTGTGCCTCTATGACTCTAGTCAAAAGGGTGGGTTGTACACACAAGCTGAACAGAGTGGCCTGTCCCTCAAACTCAGCAATATGTAGATCAAACTCGCCAATATCCCCCATCATCTCCCACTCCCTGATGGCAATACTGGCAATAGTACCCCTCGACCTCCTGCTGAGTGCATCTGCCACCATATTGGCCCTCCCTTGGTGGTACTGAAGTTCAAAATCATAATCCTCCATGTACTCCATCCATCTCCTCTATCTAAGGTTCAGGTCATTCTGTGTGAAGATATACCTGAGGCTCTTGTGGTCAGAGAATACCTCGAATCTCTCCCTGTATAAGTAGTGTCGCCAACTCTTCAGTGCAAAGATGAAGGCAGCTAACTCCAAGTCATGTGTGGGGTAGTTCCGCTCATGGTTCTTCAGCTGGCGAGAACCGTAGGCTACCACTCTACCATCCTGCATCAATACACAACCTAATCCCTCTCGGGAAGCATCACAGTACACGGCATAACCCACTCCCCTCTCAGGTATGATCAAAACAGGCGCTGAAGTCAGTCTCCTCTTCAGCTCCTGAAAAGACTGCTCACAGTCATCCGTCCAGAGGAATCTGATGCCCTTGCGCGTCAGACGAGTCATCGGCTCGGCAAGACGGGAGAAACCCTCCACAAATCGTCGGTAGTATCCGGCTAACCCCAGAAAACTCCGAATCTCAAATACACTGCTCGGTCTCTCCCAGCTCATGACAGCCTCAATCTTGGAGGGATCTACAGATACCCCTCCACTGGATACTACATGTCCCAAGAACTACACCTCTCGAAGCTAGAACTCGCACTTCGAGAACTTGGCAAATAGGCGATGCTCTCTCAAAATCTGCAGTACAGTCCTCAAATAATAGGCATGTACATCCTCAGCAGGTGAATATACTAAGATGTCATCCACAAACACCACCACGAACTGATCCAGGTAAGGACTGAAAATGCGGTGCATCAAGTCCATGAATGCCGCTGGGGCATTCGTCACTCCAAAGGGCATGACCACAAACTCATAGTGACCATAGCGAGTGCGGAAGGCTGTCTTCGCTATGTCCTCCTCTCTGACCCTCAACTGGTGGTAACCCGATCTAAGATCAATCTTCGAAAAGCATCTCGAACCTCTCAACTGATCAAATAAATCATCAATCCTCGGCAACGGGTACTTATTCTTGATAGTAACCCGGTTCAGCCTCTTGTAATCTACACATAACCACAGTGTCCCGTCCTTCTTCTTCGCGAACAGTGCCGAGGCACCCCACGGAGAAGTGCTAGGACGGATAAACCCCTTCCGCTGTAGGTCAGTCAACTACTCCCTCAGCTCTCTCAACTCAGCTGGAGCCATGCGGTAAGGTGGTATGGAAATGGGTGTAGTACCAGGAATGAGCTCTATGGTGAACTCGATCTCTCGTCTAGGGGGTAGGCAAGTCAAGTCACTCAGGAAGACGTCGGGGAACTCATCCACTACTGGAGGCAACACAATCTCTGCGACCTCAAGATCACCCGCAATCAAACTAGCGAGCATGTAACTATGGCTTCCCCAGCTCCTAGAATCACGCAACGGCGGAATCAAGAAATCCCCCCGATCCCCTTGTGAAATAAAAGCAGTCTCCCTCAGGAGTGCATACGGTCACCCTCCCCCTGTAGCAGTCTATACTCACCCAATAGGTGAACAACCAATCCATCCCCAGAATCACATCAAACCCAGTCATATCAAGTACGATAAAATCAAAGTGGAGGACACGATCAGCTATCTCTATCGAGCAATCTCTACAGATCCTCGTCAGTACCATAATACCCCCAACTGGTGTACCAACATGCAACGGGGGATCCAACCAATCTATATCCAAACCCAATGACATAGCAAGTGCAGTGGAAATGAATGAATGTGATGCACCTGAATCTATCAACACACTGGCCCATGAACTGGATATAAGGAATGTACCTCGGACTACTGATGGTCCGGCAGTAGAGGTCTCCGGGGTGGCTACTGCATAGACTCGGCCCTGTGTGGTCTGGCCCTGTCTGCCTCCCCCTCTCTGTGCCTGCTGGCCTCCTCCCCTAGGTGCTGGAGCTCTGACACTCTGCGCGGAGGATGCAGACTGATGATAGGGCGCTGGGAGTCCTTGGACTGACTGTGGCTGGGGCAGAGGCACCTGTGTATGTTGGTAATAGTTGGGCCTCGGTGCGCTCTGTGAGGTCTGCCCTTGAGGGCAGTTGGCCCTAACATGGCCAGGCTGCTGACAAGTGTAACAAATCAGTGGGGCCCTCTGACTCGGTGCTGGTAGAGGTAGTGGAAGTGACCCCTGACTGGATCCGACACCTTGTGCAAGGCTAGGTCCCCTCAAAGGACAATCGGCCCTCCTATGGCCAGGCTGCTCGCATGTATAACATGTGCTAGGTCGCTGTGACCCTCCTCCCCTAGGAGCGGATGGTAAGGCAGGACGGGGAGCTACTGAATGGAGGGGTCCGGCTGGTGGCTGTGTGGAAGAAGTACTGGCTCGGTACCTCTTCGGCTGTCTATAGGTCAGGGCAGGTGCAGAGGTCTGTACTGTGGGTGCCCTGCCCTGAGCTCTGGTCTCTCTGATCCCTCTAAGATCAGCCAGCTCTCTCTCCACCTTGGAGGCCCTGATCACTGCCTCCTCGTATGTCTCTATAATATGACCAGCCAATCTGTCCCTGATAGAGGTCTTCAACCCCTTGAGGAAATTGTATACCCTCAAATCCTCCTGTCCAATAATATGTGGGGCGAACCTCCCCAAAGTAGTAAACCGTGACTCATACTGGGCCACTGTCATGTCCCTCTGAAGAAGTGCCTCGAACTCCTCCCTAAACCCAACTCTAGCAGATAAAGGAAAGTAGTGGTCATTGAACATGGCCACAAATGCCTCCCATCCCTCGCCAAACCGATGTAGTCTGTCAACAGCTACCTCCCACCACTGACTGGCCAGGTCTGTAAACTGAAACGTAGCATATCTGATCCTCAGGTGGGGCTCAGTAATCCCCTGTGAGTCTAAAATTCGAGTGATCTGCCTCAACCACTCCTCTGCAACAAGTGGGTCTGGCTGTCCAGCAAAGGTGGGTGGTCTCATCCTCTGGAACACCTTCATCACAAAGGTATCCCTGGTCTCACCGCCGGTGGTCCGTGCCTCCATCATAGTGCGGAGACACTCCTGCAAAAGGGCCGCCATGTCCTTGGCGCCAACCATCTGCTCTACCTTCCTGTACTGGAGCGGGAGCAAGAATGGGGCAGGGGCGGGAGCAATATCCTCCTCAACTGCACTGTGCTCAAGGTGTGTTAGCTGGGGCAATAACCTCCTCAACTACATCAGGAATAGGGGCAGCAGCTCTAGATCTGCCACGACGAGGCTGGGCAGCACCTCTAGGCCTACCCCTACCCCGTCTGGGTGGTCCGGCTCTCATAGGAGCTCGTCTAGGAGGCATATCTACAAGTCCAAGAGAAAAATTCAATATCACTTTTTCACGTTCAGATATAGGCATTTAAATGTGATCTCAATCATGTTCTTATCAATAACCTATACTTTAACGGGTGGTACATGTAGCAAGTCATGATATATACACTTAACAAGTTTCTCACACATCATACATGTCATGCCTCCAAACATAGCATCAATCAGCACGTAATTACAATAAGTCATGCATCAGGACATATGATCACATAGCACATAAGGCCCTACCGCATGCTACTAACAGTTCACACTAAGTAATCACTTTTACTCTAGGGTCTCATGGTGTTTTAACAACACCCCACGGTCTCTAGGTATTCGAACCTAAGCTCTGATACCACGTTGTCACACCCTTGAATTCTAGCGAACCCGAGGCGCGAGTAACGAGACAAAAAGAAATAAAATAATAAAGAAATAAAAGATAATTTAGGATAATCACATACATTCTACATGCTGTTCTGATACATTACATAGGGTCTGGTCCATTTGTTCACAACATACAAAATAGGAAACAGTCTCGGGCTTATGCCCTTATACAATATCAAATGCGCCCCTCGGGCCAAACATAATCCCCAATCAAATCATCTCCACATCTCGCACAGCTGGAGCATCATCTGAAATGTTTGCCCCACTAAAGGGGTCAACTCAACGTGCTGGTACAATATAATGCTAATGCAAGAAACAAAACTAAGGGCGTGGCATGTGCAAGTGTACAGTTATTTCTATATGGCATTCGATATCATTATGGCAGTAGATGAACAGTATGCAGTATATGAGTAGTATGCGTGACACACCCATGCAACTCTATGCCCACCCATGTCTCATGATACGGCCCTTCCCCACTGGCATGAGTACCGCCACGTATATCTTGCTTCACGGTCCGGAACCCGTCAGGCAGGCGAGTACCTATTGGCCGATTTTGGGTTTTTCACCACATGATCTGCACCCTTATAATGCATAGCACCAGGTGCTCAACTCACGCCATGCACAAGGAACCACACTATGCTAAGATGCTTTGATTCATTCATACCACAATATAATCTCAATGATGCATCTCATTCATACATGAAGCATGCTTTCAAGTACATATTTCATAATGTCAACAGTTCTTAAAGCATATAATTCACACACTACTCTAACACATGCCATATACACATAATCATCATCCACATCATCACCCAACTTTAGCAAGATAGCATGAAGCACATAAGCATGTGAACAATCGAGCAAACATGTGAACAATCAAGGCAGCAGAACAAGTATTCCTAATCTCAATTCTATTTCTTACTTAGCACAATATATTGTACCTGATAATCGACCTCAACTCAGGAAGGTGTACTCGTAGTATAGTGGGATCACCGTGAGAATACCGAAGGTCAGATCACCTTCTCTTTGCCCTTTCGTGTTCCTTTGTTTCTCTCTCCTTCTCTTGGTTCAACTACTGGGCATCAGTGTGCTCCTCACCTTGAAGCTTTTCCCTCTGTTTTCCCTTCAACCAGCACACACTTCTCCCTTTTTCTCTTCACTTTCTCTCTCTATATCTCTCTCTTTCTCTTCTCCTAATTCACACGACAGGTCTGCCCCTCTCTCAGCCCTCACCACACACATTTACACAGACCTCACCACACACCTTCAACCACTCCTCTTACACACTCCTTGCCGCTCCCACACTTGTTTGAGTGTGTTACACTCAAACTCACACACACACACAACCGGGTACACACACAGTGCACTGTGCACTGTTATATATATATATACATAAATATACATATTCTCCAAATCAGCTTTTTAAATATGTATATAATATATATATATATATATACATGCATATGTAGCATACACACATAATTATACACATACAATACACACATTACATTCATATAATAATAATAACTCTAATAATAAAATAAATATAATAACAACCAACAAAATTTAATATATAAAAAAAAAATTTGTGGTTGTTACAGGGTTGATGTTTAACAAAAGAGTTTGAAATAAAAGAAAAGGGGAACAAAACAAGAGGTTAGAATCATAATAAACACAGGTAGAAGTCAAGAAAAATAAGTTCAGAAGAGCAAGGCTCACATATGAGGCCAGTCCTCTGAAGGAATATATTAACCTTCTCCTCGGTATAGTCAGCAGACTCCCAGGCTCCTTTAATAAAGAAGTACCACTTCTTCTAGGTATTGTTGGAAGAAGAGGACTAGTTAGAGGTTTGAACCCAGAGTCAAAAGAGGTAAATAAAACCCTTTTTGAGCATTTTTGAAGTCCATCCCACATCTAAGAAGGTCAAGATCTAAAGCCACATTATTCCTGTGGCATAGAACTAGGAAGAGTATGACGCACCACCAACTATTTATATTGAGCTCTGTAGGGTAGAACCTATAAAAAGTAAATAAGTTTTTTAAGAAAGGGTGAAATAAGAACCTAAAGCCTATCTCAAAGCACTTGAGATAGACACAAATCTCATGGGCCTCTATGTTCCAACGTTTATCTTGAGGCCTTGGGACCCTACATTGTACATTATCAGGAAAATCATAATCTGTTCAAGTATGGAAGGAATAATTGAACTAGACTTTTTGTCCATTGTTCTACTCACCTCACCATTGCCCTTGATAAATCTAATCTACAATAGCTATTCTTGGGTTAATCTCTACTAACTTTTCAATATCTTTGACCTCTTTATGGGACCTATACCCACTATGACCCTCCAAAGTTAACATAACTCAAATAAAGAAATAAAAGGGAAGAAGAAGAAGAAGTGCACAAAAAAAAAAAAAAATGAAAAAAATGAAAAACTTAAGGCGAACTTGAGTTGATCGATGGGTGCAGAAGTCACTGGAGCTTCAAATATAGTGAACTAGAAATTGTCTAAACAACTCAGTCTCTTCACTCTTTAAATGCAGTCAATAAATTTATAATGAGGGACCATTTCTTCAATTTCTAGGCCCCACTAAGGCATTGAATGCACAACCGAAATGTAATACCCTAACCTGGGTTAGCACGTATACCGAGGTAAACTGGGTCGGGTAGAGTACTATCAGTTGTAACCCGAGCTGTTTAAACTCCACATTTTGATATTATATGTACTGTACGACTTTGGAAACCTAAACAATGTCAGTTATACATTCAGGACAAGGCAATACCGAACAATCAAGTATTATGCCTCGTAATGCACGCACGCACGCATTTCTATGCATGCATGCGTATATACACATGTATAGCCTATGAAATATAAGAGTATGTATACGCGATTAAAAACAAGTAAATACGTATATATATACGAGTATATATATATATGTATAGAGTATGTATTTATATAGGTATATATATATAAATATACATATGTATATATACATAGCATATTATACAAATATATATACATATATTAAAGTGTGCCTATACAAGAAAAAGGGAGGGGAGAGACTGCCAAGTACCTACACTGTTATGTGTGTCGGTTGGGCAGTGTAGATGTGTGTAGTAGGTAATATAATATATACATATATACACAAATATCATATCACCATAAATGCAAGCCCAAATGGAAAGAGAAAGACCGAAAAAATTGGGTCAAGGAAAGGGATTTAGAAGGGGGAGAAACCAAGAGGAAAGAGAGGACATGGGGGTGGAGTGTGCAGTGTGTATAAGGTAAACGTGTATATATATATATATATATATACATGTTGCGTAGGAAGAAAGAAAATAGAAAGATTTAGAGGCTGTGAGTGTCTCAAAAGTTGGGAAACTGATTGGGAAGAACATAGGAGTGAGCTGAGAGGAACTCAAGAGTAGGAAAAGTACGGTGCACCAAGAAAATCAGCAATTTCAAAAGGTAAGTGATTATTCTGTTTTTCAGTTATAGCATGATTCGTTTAATTCTGTGTATAAGGCCTTAATGAGCATGAAAAATAGATTTAATAGCAAGAAGAATCATCTAAAATGATTCAGAAATCAGTGAGAAACCCTAAGTTGCAGGTTTTAGAGAATAATTGGAATCCGAATATTTTATGTGTAAAACTTAAAACTAATGATGGGGAAAGGTTGCTGTGAGGTGCAAAAAAGGGTTAGAAGAAATCTAAGGTTAAAATAGTGAGCAACCGAGCGTGAAATGCAAAAATTGCAGGCCACCGGAGTTTCGGGTTTGCCATATTCGTAGGAAATTAGTGATCTAAATGAAAAACTAAGGTTAGATTTGTAATCTTCATGAAAATACAAAGAAAACCGCATTAAAATTGGTAGAAAAATCGACCGAAAAATATTGGTCGTCGTCGGAGAAGATGACTGTACACGGCGGAACCCTACTGGCGTATCGCCGGAGAAGACAACACTGTTGTCTTAGTTGGGTTCGAGTCACGGGTCGGATCTGGGTCGGGACCCGATCGAAATAGAAATGGATATAAACCAAAACGGCACAGTTTTGATAAGTTTTTAAGTTTAAATTTGGTGTGTTTGGTAACAGGGATAATAAATTGAAATTGGGATAAGGATTTTCTAATCCGTGGATAGGATAGGAAAATTGGGTTATTGAACTCCGATTTTCAAGATAGAGTGAACCGGTTGGTTCAGTGACCTAGGAGACCGGTTTAGGGTTTCTGACTGTGAACCCACTGGTTCAGACCGAGACTTAGGGAAATTCTATTTTAACCCCAGAAAGTTTAGGAAATTTCACTAAGGCCCAAACAGAAAAATTTATAAAATATAAATTTTTACAATAATACCCCTAATTCAAATATAGGTCAAACGAAGTCCAAACGAGGCAAATAAATAGTCAAAATTTATTATCTCAGATATTCTGAGTCTGATGGTGAGGTCCATTTCACGAGACGGGGTCCCGAAAAAGAATAAAATACCCCAAAAATTACAAAATGACCTATTTTGCCCTTTTTAGTACAGAAATCCAAATTGAATTCCGCGAAAGTCTAAATCGATTTTCTTCGACGTTCTGGATTCAATGGTTGGGTTTATTTTCATAAAAGAAGAACTTAAGATATAAAGGCATAAAATTTGATGAATAACATAATTCAAGTAGCGATAAACTAAAACGTGTTTCATGAATTTTAGGAACACGAGAGGGCAAAGAGAAGGCAGTCTAAATCCTTCTAGTGCATAGACAGTAAGAGGTAAGTAAAATCCGATCTCTGCATGTGTTGCATTCCAAGCCATGTCATAGCTTCTTGTATATATATTGCCTATTGTACTCTATACATGCACATTAGTATTTATTTAGCCTCATTGATATTGCCCTATCATGTGGGAGACAGTTATTGATTTCTATATATATCTCGATCATGATTGTACACTTGTGCATAGATTTCCTTATGTACACTTGTACCTCGGGCCATGAGGGCTAGACAGTTTTATTCGAAGCATTTTAGTAACTATAGCCTCGAAAACTAATGTCACGTCAGATTTGCCTAGAACCAGTTTTGATTCCACTATACTCTTCGTGGAAGATAACATGATCCTGATATATTATTAGTGTCGGATTTGTGCTCAGTCGCATCTCCATTCTGATGCCATTTATGACCTTCGGGTCTAGGTTCCGAGTGGAACATTTACCCATCGCTATACGAGGCATGGGATGTGGAGTTACATTGTGCACAGAGCAATATTATTCAGAGAGCTTGAGTGGAACTGAATACGAGCTCAGGGGGATTTCTGGGCCCCACGAGAGCATCTCAGTTTTAGTTGATATCACTATCCTTTATTGTTGATATTCATAGCTTGATCATGTTATATTGTTATTGAATGATCATGAGATTTTACAAGCTTTCAGTACAGTGCTTACATTTCATACTTGAGATAGCTCATGACTGTAGCAGTATGACATTGTTGGCATAGCAGTTTCATTTCCTTATCATTTGACTTCTATCATCTGATATTGAGTTATATATTTATTGACTGGCTAGCATTCTTTATACCCTTGTACACATGGCAGAGTAAAGGATTACTTACTGAGTTTTGATAGCTCATCAGATACTACAGAACATTTTGCAGGCACAAGTCTCGAGAACAGACCGTAGAGTCTGACAGCTAGGAGATGGACATTTATTTTTGAAGTTACAGTGTAATACTTAGTACAAACAGTCTTATAGCTCTCCTATGTTATCCACGTCTTGGGGATGAACAGTTGTATTAAGAATTTTGTATTCCTCATTTTTGTAAAACATTACATCTATCACATGCAGCTTTTAATTATTTATTTCCTGCATTTTAGTTGTTGCATGTTAGTAGCACTGATTGTGTAACAAGTTGAGACCCTTGGTTCGAAAAACAGCGTCGGATCGGGTGCGCGACAATGAGATCCGCATAGGGTGGGGTCTCGGGTCCTGACAGCTTGGTATTAGAGCGTCCTTAGGTAACACAGTGGTTCATGGGAGATAGACTAATGTACTAGTATTACGGATGTCCAAGTAGAGTTAGTAGATAGAAACTAACATGTGATATTAGATTCTTAAATATATGAAACTGATCTCTAAGCATTTGCAGAAAATGGTGAACACTCGCACTACCATACCATTGGATGAGGCTAATGCCCATATAACACGGTTAGAGAGAATAGTGGAAAGACTTATTCAGAATCAGGTGGGTCCCAGCACTCTAGCTAGACCAGAGCGACAGGAACCGCCTGTGATACACATAGTACGTTAGGAGAACGAGAGGGGTCAGACTCATCTGTATAAGTAGTTCTAGGCACTACGACCCTCTACGTTCGATGGTACTAAGGGCCCCACTTCAGCTAAAGAGTGGAGGCTCGAGATGGAGAGGATCTTTGAGGTCATGGCTTGTACTAAGGAACAGAAAGTGGCCTTTGCTACTTTCATGTTTAAAGGGATGGCTCACGAGTGGTGGTTACTACAAAAGGCCAGAGAGCCTCAGATGACATGGGATCGATTCACTGTAATCTTCAATCAGAAGTACTTCCCCAGGGAAGCCAGAGATCAGAGAGTCGCAGATTTCTATGTCTTACAGCAAGGGAACTTGACAGTGGAGGAATATGAGGCCAGATTCACACAATTGATTAGATACGTTCCTACTGTCATGGAGGACGAGCACGAGAGAGCCCGCAAGTTTGAGAGCTGGTCTGCGGTGGAATATTAAAGACAGGGTTAAAGCCCCTACGGTTAGCCACTTATGATGACGTGCTGAGCACTGCAAAGATCATAGAACAGAGTGGCGAGGAGTTTACCAAGAGGAGGGCAAACACGGCACCGAGGCTAGGAGGGAGTCAGCCAGCCCTGAGACCATCAGGAAGTCAGAATAAAGGGCCGACTGGGAGCCAGGGCAGGGGGATAGGACCTACCTTCACTCGGCCAGGAGTAGGATCAGCATCTAAGGGCTCTGGACCCAGACCATCAGGGGTCAATACCACTGGTGGAAGTGTAACTCAGTGCCCCACTTGTCATAGGTATCATCGGGGACCATGCCAGGCTAACTCCCGTGCTTGCTATACGTGTGGTCAGGAAGGGCATTTCAAGACCAATTGCCCCCAAAGGACCCAGTCAGTTGGGAGTACAGCTGGTATTCCATCTGCTTCAGTCGCCACGACTGCAGCTACATCACAACTGCGAGGTAGTGGACAGAGAGTCGAGCCGCAACGCTCAGAGAGGGTTTTTGCACTGACACCCGGAGACACTCAGGCTACCACCTCCGTAGTCGCAGGTACTCTCCAGATTTGTTCCCAGCATGCTAGAGTACTCTTTGATACTGGCTCCACACATTCATTTATATCACCGGTGTTTGCTACTAGACTGAACATAGAAACAGTACCGTTAGGTTATATGTTAACCATTTCTATGCCTTCAGGAGAATCACTGTGCAGCAACACTGTGTATCGAGCATGTAAGGTTCAGATTGGAGGCTCACATTTATTAGCCGATCTGATACCATTAAATATTTACAGTTTTGATGTCATACTCGGTATGGATTGGCTGGCCGCGAATCATGTATCTATAAATTGCGTGGCTAAGACAGTCAGTGTGCAGAGACCCGGATGCCCGAGCATCCAGTTTGATAGGACGGGTGTAGCTACCCCACCCTATTTTGTATCTTCTATCCAGGCCAGACGCTTATTGCTTAAGGGTTGCCATGGGTTATTGTGTAGTGTTTTGGACACTCGCCCACAGCAACCACCCCTAGATCAGATTCCCACTGTTAGAGATTTTCCTGAGGTCTTTTTAAATGACTTGCCAGGGATGCTTGTGGATAGAGAGATAGAGTTTACTATTGATATACAGCCAGGTACTTCACTGATATCCAAGAATCGCTACCGTATGGCACCGACAGAGCTGAAGCTCCAGTTACAGGATCTGTTGGAGAAGAGATTCATCAGACCTAGTTCTTCACCATGAGGTGCCCCAGTGTTGTTTGTGAAGAAGAAAGATGGGACCATGCGGTTATGTGTTGACTACCGTGAGTTGAACAAGGTCACCATCAAGAACCAATACCCTCTACCGAGGGTAGATGATCTCTTCGACTAGTTGAAGGGAGCACAGGTCTTCTCTAAGATCGATTTGAGGTCCAGGTACCACCAGCTAAAGGTACGACTGACAGATATTGAGAAGACGACTTTCAGAACACGCTACGAGCATTATGAGTTCTTAGTGATGCCGTTTGGGGTCATAAATGCCCCTGCTGCATTCATGGATCTAATGAACAGGGTTTTCAAGCCACATCTGGATGACTTCGTGATCATGTTCATAGACGACATCTTAGTTTATTTTAAGAGCCAAGAGGAGCATGAAGTACATCTGAGGAAAGTCCTACTGAAGTTGAGGGAGTAGAAACTGTACGCTAAGCTGAAGAAGTGTGAGTTTTGGCTCCCTAGCATAGCATTTCTAGGGACATGTGATCAGCAAAAAGGGGATCTCTATAGATTCTCAGAAGATCGAGGCAATCGTGGATTGGCCTCGGCCTACTAGTGTCACAGAAGTGCGTAGTTTTATGGGATTGGCTGGTTATTACAGAAGGTTTGTCAAAGACTTCTCGAAAATAGCTACGCCAATTACATAGTTGACCAGGAAGGATGTTCCATTTGTCTGGACAGATGAGCGAGAAAAGAGCTTTCAATAGCTCAAGGACAGACTAGTTACAGCCCCGATTTTGACAGTGCCAGATGAACTGAGGGATTTTTTATTTATAGTGATGCCTCACTAAAAGGCTTGGGATGTGTCTTGATGCAGAATGGGAAGGTAGTAATATATGCTTCACATCAGTTGAAGCCATATGAGAGGAACTACCCTACACATGATCTTAAGCTAGCAGCCATTGTCTTCGCCTTGAAGATATGGAGGCATTGCTTGTACGGGACCACGTGCGAGATTTTTATTGATCACAAGAGCCTCAAGTATCTATTTACACAGAAGGAGCTCAACATGAGGCAGTGCCGTTGGTTAGAGCTAATCAAAGACTATGAGCTCAACATTCAGTACCAACCAGGGAAGGCGAATGTGGTAGCTGATGCTCTTAGTAGGAAGTCATCAGGGAGCTTGGCTTACTTATTGACTACCCAGACAGAGATACTGAGAGACTTGGAGGATATGGAGATAGAGGTAGTACTGCCCAGCTTTGAAGCATTTTGTGCCAACGTCACAGTCAGTTTATCGATTGTGGACAGGATCAGAGAGCAACAGGCCCAGGATGAGAAGCTTTCCAAGCTTCGTCAAGAAGCTGAGTCAGGCATAGACTCCCAGTTTTCAGTGAGAGACGAGATGTTATGTTACCAGGGCAGGATCTGTGTACCTGATGTGCCAGACCTGAGAAGGGAGATCCTCCAAGAAGCACACAGTTTGAGGTTTTCCTTGCATCCAAGAAGCACCAAGATGTATCATAATGTCAAAAGCACATATTGGTGGTCTGGGATAAAGCGTGACATAGCAGGGTTCATAGCACGATGTGTTAAGTGTCAGCAAATCAAGGTGGAGTATCAGAAGCCCGGAGGACTTCTACAATTTCTACCTATTCCCGAGTGGAAGTGGGAGCACATCACTATGGATTTCGTGTCAGGGTTACCAAAGACATCGAGGGGAAGTGATTCTATCTGGGTCATTGTTGACAGATTGACCAAGACAACTCATTTCCTGGCAACAAAGACGACACAGACCTTGGAGAGACTAGCAGAGTTATATATCAGAGAGATAGTCAGACTTCATGGGGTCCCGGTGTCGATTGTGTCTGATCGAGATCCACGATTTGTATCCAAATTTTGGAGGGGTTTACTACGAGCCATGGGTACAGAGCTGAGTCTTAGCACAGCATATCACCCCGAGACTGACGGTCAGTCAGAGAGGACGATACAGACTCTAGAGGACTTACTACGATTTTGTGTCATGGATTTCAAAGGAAGCTGGGAAGATCAGTTACCACTGGTAGAGTTCACTTACAATAATAGCTTCCAAGCTAGTATTGGTATGGCGCCATATGAAGCATTGTACGGCAGGAAGTGCCGATCACCTTTGTGCTGGACAGAGGTAGGAGAGAGGAAGCTTTATGGGCCAGAGATAGTGGAACAGACTACAGGGAAGATACAACTGATCAGACAACGATTACTAGCGACTCAGAGCCGACAGAAGAGCTATGTTAATGCTCACCGATGAGAGTTAGGGCTACGTGTTCTTAAAGGTATCACCCATGAAGGGTGTGGTGAGATTTGGCAAGAAGGGAAAGTTAGGGCCGAGATACATTGGACCTTTTAAGATTATGGAGAGGGTCGGACCAGTAGCCTACCAACTTGCCTTGCCTTCAGAGTTATCACATGTACACAGTGTATTCCACGTGTCAATGTTGAGGAAGTGTGTACAGAGTGCAGATCAGGTAGTAGAGCATAAGCCATTAGACGTCTAAGAGGATCTGAGTTATATAGAGCATCCAGTGTAGATTCTAGACCGTCGAGATCAGGTTCTACGGAACAAGATTATTCCTTTAGTCAAAGTTCTATGGAAGCATCATTAGATTGAGGAAGCTACTTGGGAGCGGGAGGATGACATGCGCGCCAAGTATCCTCAGCTATTTTGATTTTAGTAACTATGTTTTTCACTCTAGTATGTACTAAGTTTGGGGATAAACTTATTTTAAGGGGGAAAGAATGTAATACCCTGACCCGGGTTAGTACGTATACCGAGGTAAACTGGGTCGGGTAGAGTACTATCAGTTGTAACCCGTGCTGTTTAAACTTCACATTTTGATATTATATGTACTGTACGACTTTGGAAACCTAAACAATGTCAATTATACATTCAGGATAGGCCAATACCGAACAATCCAGCATTATGCCTCGTAATGCGCACACGCACGCATTTCTATGCATGCATGCGTATATACACATGTATAGCCCATGAAATATAAGAGTATGTATACGCGATTAAAAACAAGTAAATACGTATATATATACTAGTATATATATATATGTATAAAGTATGTATTTATATAGGTATATATATATATACATATGTTTATATACATAGCATATTATACAAATATATATACATGTATTAAAGTGTGCCTATACAAGAAAAAGGGGGGGAGAGACTGCCAAGTACCTACACTGTTATGTGTGTCGGTTGGGCAGTGTATATGTGTGTAGTAGGTAATATAATATATACATATATACACAAATATCATATCACCATAAATGCAAGCCCAAATGGAAGGAGAAAGACCGGAAAAACTGGGTTAAGGAAAGGGATTTAGAAGGGGGAGAAACCAAGAGGAAAGAGAGGACAGGGGGGTGGAGTGTGCGTGTGTATGAGGTAAACGTGTATATATATAGATATATACATGTTGCGTAGGAAGAAAGAAAATAGAAAGATTTAGAGGCTAGTGAGTGTCTCAAAAGTTGGGAAACTGATTGGGAAGAACATAGGAGTGAGCGGAGAGGAACTCAGGAGTAGGAAAAGCACGGTGCACCAAGAAAATCAGAATTTCAAAAGGTAAGTGATTATTCTATTTTTCAGTTATAGCATGATTCGTTTAATTCTGAGTATAAGGCCTTAATGAGCATGAAAAATAGATTCAGTAGCAAGAAGAATCATCTAAAATGATTCAGAAATCAGTGAGAAACCCTACGTTGCAGGTTTTAGAGAATAATTGGAATCCGAATATTTTATGTGTTAAACTTAAAACTAATGATGGGGAAAGGTTGCTGTGAGGTACAGAAAAGGGTTAGAAGAAAGCTAAGGTTAAACTAGTGAGCAACCGAGCGTGAAATGCAAAAATTGTAGGTCATCGGAGTTTCAGGTTTGCCATATTCATAGGAAATTAGTGATCTAAATGAAAAACTAAGGTTAGATTTGTAATCTTCATGAAAAGACAAAGAAAATCGTATTAAAATTGGTAGAAAAATCGACCGAAAACTATTGGCCGTCACAGGAGAAGACGACTGTACACGGCGGAACCCTACCGGCGTATCGCCGGAGAAGACGACACTGTTGTCTTAGTTGGGTTTGGGTCACGGGTCGGATCCAAGTCGGGACCCGACCGAAACAAAAATGGATATAAATCGAAACGGCACAGTTTTGATAAGTTTTTAAGTTTAAATTTGGTTTGTTTGGTAACAGGGATAATAAATTGAAATTGGGATAAGAATTTTCTAATCCGTGGATAGGATAGGAAAATTGGGTTATTGAACTCCGATTTTCAGGATAGAGTGAACCGGTTGGTTCAGTGACCTAGGTGACCTGGTTTAGGGTTTCTGACCGTGAACCCGCTGGTTCAGATCGAGACCTAGGGAAATTCTATTTTAACCCCAGAAAGTTTAGGAAATCTCACTAAGGCCCAAACAGAAAAATTTATAAAATATAAATGTTTACAATAATACCCCTAATTCAAATATAGGTCAAACGAAGTCCAAACGAGGCAAATAAATAGTCAGAATTTATTATCTCAAATATTCTGAGTCTGATGGTGAGATTCGTTTCATGAGACGGGGTCCCAAAAAAGAATAAAATACCCCAAAACGTGCAATATGATCATTTTGCCCTTTTTAGTACAGAAATCCAAATTGAATTCTGCGAAAGCCTAAACCGACTTTCTTCGACATTCCGGATTCAATGGTAGGGTTTAATTTTATAATAGAAGAACTTAAGCTATAAAGGCATAAAATTTGAGGAATAGCATAATTCAAGTAGCGATAGACTAAAACGTGTTTCATGAATTTTAGGAACACAAGAAGGCAAAGAGAAGGCAGTCTAAATCCTTTTAGTTCATAGACAGTAAGAGGCAAGTAAAATCTGATCTCAACATGTGTTACATTCCAAGCCATGTCATAGCTTCTTGTATATATATTACCTATTGTACTCAATACATACACACCAGTAATTATTTAGCCACATTGATATTACCCTATCATGTGGGAGACAGTTATTGATTTCTCTATATATCTCGATCATGATTGTACACTTGTGCACAGATTTCCTTATGTACACTTGTACCTAGGGCCTTGAGGGCCAGACAATTTTATTTGAAGTAGTCTAGTAACCGTACTATCACGTCAGATTTGCCTAGAACCAGTTATGATTCCACTATACTCTTCATGGAAGATAGCATGATCCTGATATATTATTAATGCCAGATTTGTGCTCAGTCGCATCTCCATTTTGATGTTATTTATGACCTTCGGGTCTAGGTTTCGAGTGGAACATTTACCCGTCGCTATGTGAGGCATGGGACGTGGAGTTACATTGTGCACAGAGCAGTATTATTCAGAGAGCCCGAGTGGAACTGAATATGAGCTCAGGGGGATTTCCAGGCACCACGAGAGCATCTCAGTTTTAGTTGATATCACTATCATTTATTGTTGATATTCATAGCTTGATCATGTTATATTTTATTAAATGATCATGAGATTTTACAACTTTCAGTACAGTGCTTACATTTCATACTTGAGATAGCTCATGACTGCAGCAGTATGACATTGTTGGCATAGCAGTTTCATTTCCTTATCATTTGACTTCCATCATCTGATATTGAGTTATATATTCATTGACTGGCTAGTATTCTTTATACCCTTGTACACATGGCAGAGTAAAGGAGTACTTACTGAGTTTTCATAGCTTATCAGATATTACACAACATTTTGCAGGCACAGGTCTCGAGAACAGATCGTAGAGTCTGACAGCTAGGAGATGGACATTTATTTTTGAAGTTGTAGTGTAATACTTAGTATAGACAGTCTTATAACTCTCCCATGTTATCCACGTCTTGGGGATGAACAGTTGTATTAAGAATTTTGTATTCCGCATTTTTGTAAAACATTACATCTATCACATGTAGTTTTTAATTATTTCCTTCCGCATTTTAGTTATTGCATGTTAGTAGCACTAATTGTGTAACAAGTTGAGACCCTTGGTTCGACAAGCAGCGTCGGATCAGGTGCACGTACACGAGATCCGCATAAGGTGGGGTCTCGGGTCGTGACAAAAGTTCACCCACGCTATAATCACGGTTTCTCTTTGAATTCTGTAAAAAAATGGTGGTAATGATATGAAATTTAAGTCACATCATGTATGTTGCCTTGAAAACTGAAGCAATGCCTTTAAAACATATTCGAAATCTTTACGTAACACTAACCTTAGCTCAAGATGAATTACAAAGACCTGAGAGTCATGGGGGAGTAGCTGATATACTATTATTAATCATTAATTACTGAGTTAACACGTGCCTCTATAGGTTTAGAGATTGCAACTCAACGTGCCCTGAAGTAGTTGTTATAGATTGATACCATTAGGATATCACTTAAGGTCCCAAAGTGTGAATTAAACCTAGAAAGGGGGGGTGTTGAATAGGTTGGTTCTAGAAATAAAAATTTCTCAATTGTTAATTTCAAGTCTTGTTTACAAAAATGATGCCACAACAACAAAATCACTCAACGTGATTAGTCTAATACTATAAGCCATTCCCCCAATGTAGAGACAAGAATTGTTCAAAGAAACAAACCTATCAACAACAACCTAATTGATCAACTAGTTCAATTTAATCAATTTGATGCAAAATTCAATTAAGTGATTAAATGTCGATTCAATTTAATTTACAATTTCAATTGCTCAATTAAGTTTTCAATTAATCAATTTGTGCTCAAATCATGAGATATATGAAAACTTAATAGTAATATCAAATTCAAGTAGAAGCATTCAAGCAAAGCAATTTGTAAATTGTAAGAGATAAAGTAAGTGAGAGATTTGCAAACCGATTGATGATGGAGAAACCACCAAGGACAACAATCCTTAGAGAAAATCTCTAGAGCCGGGCCAATGCTTAAGGAAGACTTCCACTATGATAGAAATTGAATTACAACGTATCTACGAATGAAATTTACACTTTAAGCCCCATTCTACTTGATCATGTCTTTAATTTCTTATTGAATCCACATGTTCCTCATAGTTAGAATCTTTATACAATCAGAATCCTCGACGGTTTCGGAATCCTCTGATCTTGCCACTCTACAATTGCAAATTCTCACAATCTCGGTATCCACTGATCTAATCAACAATGCATCCACAAGGTTGATATCAATTCTTTATAAATGGTGAAATGACATGAACAATAGGTTCTTAGATTTGATTTGGATCTAGTGAATGATCTAAATCAAGCAATGAATGAGAGTAGAGAAATGCATGATTGAAAATTATGGTTGATCTCTCATGAAAGCCTTTTGATCTCTTAAGAATATAACTCTCAAAATTGATTTCTCTCTCACTCTATTTTTCATTGCTCTGAATTGAATTTTCATGATTTTTTCGCAACGAACTTGTTCTATCCAAAATGGGCTTCAAAACAGATTATAAATCTATTTTTCGCTCAGGGTTCGTTCGAGCGAACCATCACTCATTTGAAGGAGCCCCTATTTGTTCGAATGAACAAGGAACAAATATCAACAAGCACATTTCTAAGGTTGCAACTCTCCATTTGATACACGTCCTTTCAAACGAATGAGAATGAACTCTACTTTTTGTTCAAACGAGCCATGGCTCGTTCGAACGAGCAACAAAGAGTTGCTTATTCTGTGCTTATCTTATGAACATAATTTTTCCTTAACGGCCCAATTCTCCCTTTAAATTAAACAACCCAACCCACATCTCTTGTTAAACCTAACAGAAATGAAAAAAAAAAAAAGAAGGAAAAAGGGTGGGGCGAGACTCGAACCAGGGTCGTGCTGCGTGGGGGAGAAGCGCGTGACCAAGTGGGATGGTTACCAACCGTACCCACTGTGCGCAGAAAATATATATATGTCATGCCTGATTCTATTTTCTTTGTAATTAAAATTTATTTAATTAAATAAAATTAAATACTCTAAATTGGCCCGACACCCAAACGAGACAAGCCATATATGTTTTCTAACTATCTTGGACCTACTAAGACCAATGGTGAGGTCTGTGATGTGATACGAGGTCCCGAAAAATAAAAGACCCGAAGAACCCTTGAGAATTACCAAAATACCCTTGAGTCAATACACAATCAAACGAACCCCGATTTAAATAAACAAATAGTGAAATATTATTATCTCGAACGTTCTGGACCCAACCATGGGGTCCAATTTATGAGGAGAGGCCTCAAGAAATGGGAAACCGTAAAAGTACGAAATGATAGTTTTGCCCTTTTTAGCTCGGATGCCCGAATTAAATTCCGCAAAAGCCTAAACCTATTTTCTCTGACGTTCTGGATCCAATGGTAGAGTTTATTTTAGCAAAATAGAAACCAATAAAAATGAAGACAAAAATTGATGAATAGCATCATTAAAGTGACAAACAGACTGAGTTACATTTTGTGATTTTAGGAACACTGAAGGGCAAAGAGAAGGTGGTCTAACCTTCTGCATTCTTGTTGTAGTCCAGCTACACTACGAGTACACTTTCTTGGGTTGAGACCAACCCATCAGGTACGATATATTGTGCTAAGTAAGAAATAGAATTAAGTTTAGGAATAACTGCCATATTGACTTGATGATTCACATGTTTGTTTTATTGTTCATATGCTTATGTGCTCCTTGTTATCTTGTTGAAAGTTGGTGATGAATGTGAATCATGACTATGTGTATATCGCATATGTTAGCAGAGTGTGTAGATTATATTTTTTTTTAGAATTGTTGGGATTATGAAATATGTGACTTGAAGCATGTGTTAAATGGACTATGCATGATATGTGACCTTGATGAAAGGATTTTCTGATTTGAATGTTATTGGGTAATACATCATTTAAAGCATACTTCATGTGTGGATATGATGCTTTGTTGAGATTGCATTATGGTATGGTGGAATCAAAGCATATTGGCATAGTATGATTCCTTAGACATGACATGACATGATATTGCATTTGGTACCCGAACCAGCGGGAGCGATCCGCGAAGGGACATGATATTGCATTTGGTACCCGAACCAGCGGGAGCGATCCGCGAAGGGACATGATATTGTATTTGGTACCCGAACTAGCGGGAGCGATCCGCGAAGGGACATGATATTGTGTTTGGTACCCGAACCAACAGGAGCGATCCGTGAAGGGACATGACATTACATTGCATTACATTACATTACATGAGTTGACATGGACATGGCATAGATTTGACATGATTGTGGCATAGAGTGGTGTGGTTGTTTCGTGGGCATTGTCACTACATTGCATGGATAATATGGATGGCATGTGGATTATTGCTATTACATGACATGGGCAATTTGGAAAGCATGTGGATTATTGTTACTACATTGTATGGATAATATGGATGGCATGTGGATTATTGCTATTATGTGGCATGGACGATTTGGAAAGCATATGGATTATTGTTATTACATTGCATGGATGATTTAGAATGCATGTAGAGATAATTGCACACTTGCACATGCCACGCCTTAGATTATGTCAATGAGTTGGATGACATGTAGATTATTGCTAGTATATTATATGCATGATGTTGAATGCCATGTATATATAACTGTACACTTGCACATGCCATGCCCTTAATTTTGTTTCTTGGATTAGCATTATATTGTACCAGCAGTTGAGCTGACTCATTCGTGGGACAAACATTTCAGATGAAGCTCCCGACACTTGAGACTTGAGGAAGTCTTGCAAAGTGGAGGAGATATGAACTTAGGAGGATATTTGGCCCGTTGGGGCATGTTTTGTGATGCATGGGCTTAAGCCCGAATGATGTATTATATGTGTATTGACAGAAGTGAATGAAAGTTAAGTGAATCCGTTAAATTGTCCTTTATTTCTTTATTATTTTATTTTCCTTTCGTCTCGTTACTCGCGCCTCGGGTTTGTCGGAATTCGGGGCGTGTTAAGATGCATTTTTGAAAAAATTGTTTCACAATCACTAGTTTAACACACACATGATGTTATGATAAAACTATATGCAATGCATGCAATGTGCGAATGTATGAGATCCAAATAAAAAAACAAAAGTCAAATATATCCTTCCTGAACCAAGCCGGTTGGTAGATATGCACGATAATGTCTCTTGGACCATCTTGGAGTAGAACAGGCATTGAGGTACTCACTTCTCAGACGTATGTAATAATTACACACAGACCATGTTTTGTCAAACCAGATTAGCTAATTACAGTATTGGACCCCTTGGTCCTAATAGGAGATTACTGAGCTTGGTGCACGGAGTCAACATACCGAGCTACCTTTGGAGGCAGAGTTGAATAAGGAAACTTCCAACTTTGGATACATTATATATTTGATCTTTCTGTCATTGATCCTAATTAGGATTAGTAAGTGTTAACCTATAAATAAAGGCCCAAGGTATGTCCTAAATCTCACGGTGAATGTCAACTCTTTTATTATATACTCGTTCAATCCGCCATCTAATTTAATCATCAGAATAGCCATCACCAGGCCCTTCTGGGGACCTTCTAACCTTTGTTTTATAGATAAGTTAGGTGGTGAACTACTCGCGTTCAGATATAGGCAACAACAAATCTTATTGATAAAAAGTTCTAAAAGGACATGATTAATGGTTTGTTGCTTGAGAAAAAACTTATATCCTAAAAGAAAGGCACATGACGAAGTTCAGTTAAAAGAAGTTAAATTAATTACTTATCGAAAAATGAATTAATGGTTTAAATTGGAGAGAATTTAGACTAAGGATTTATGAAGTCCAATAGTTAGACTAATAATTCATGAAGTTCAGTAAACAAGCTTGAAAGCATCCATCACTAAATCAATTAAATGATGGAGTACTTTAGTTATGGCCGCTATAAGATACACACATACCTCAAAGTATGTCCAAACTACGAACAAGTAGAGAAACGACACATGGAAAAAGCCGAAGAGAAACATAATAAAACTATAAGAATCTCAAACCAGAAAAATCCCAAACAGAATGACGATAGTAATTTTCAAAAATTCAAATATATAGAATGCATATATATAGTCATCGTAAACAGTCAGATTTGTAAGAAATTTAAAATAGTGAGAAATGTACCTAAAATGCGAACATAAAAAGCTACCTTACGATTGGATTTGCAACAGAAGGGAAGACATAGTATTCGATCGATGTATTTGACAATGAAACAAAAGATGATTTTCAAATTGGAAGTAGGGGGATTGAGAAATCAGAGAGGATTTGGGAAATAAACCTTTTGGTCTAAAAGCAACTAGATTTGAGAAATCAGAAGAGAATATGTGGTAATCACAACTAGATTATCATACCTAGTGTTGATTGGTATGATTCATTTGAGAAATCATACCTAGCATTGAAAAGCAAAAGAGCTAGCGTTCATTTGAGAAATCAGAAGAGCTAGGGTTCATTTGAGAAACCCTTTAGTCAAAAAGCAAAAAATACAGAAGAGGCGGTGAATTTTCTTGCATTTTGGAGTGAAAAGCAAAAAAATGGAATTTCTAGAACCACATAGAAATTATGAAGAAGGATGGGCGATGAAAATGACGCCTTTTAAATATATTAGGAGTATTTCGACGCAACTAGGCGTTGTCAATATTTTCTCTAATATTTGCGATGCAATGAGGCGTCACTGAATAAGGAATTTCTTTTGTGATGCTTACCAACATCATAAAAGACATGTTATTTGAAATAAAAAATTTCAAAAGTGGAATTTACAACAAATTTTCCTTATTATTTGCAACGCTGTAGACTTCATCGCAAAAACTAATTTTCAGTGACGCATTTGAAGTGTTGCACTCTTGATAGCTATTACTATTATTAATTTTATATCAAACTGAAAATTTGCATATATATATATATATATATCACATAAACTTATTTGGCCTATAGTATTATTTTTGTTTCAATTTATGCTTAAGATAAAAAAAGACTTGTTGCCAACAGGGATCGAAAACTGGACTTCATTAAGATCCAGTTGTGTGCATGTTTTCATCTTGTTTAAAAACAAGTAAAAATACCTTTTAGATATTTCCAACACAAAAGAGAAATTTCTTTCTTACAAAAATAAAAACAAAAAACAAGATTAACAAATATGTTTTTTTTTTTTTGTTCTTGTTTTGCAAATTCTTGGAAAAAAAAAGGGTTAGTTAACGAGCCCTAACTTTAAGGTATGGAAATGAAAATAAAATTTATATATGATTGCCGCAAAATTAATTTGCACCTTTATTTTATCCCATTCATAGGTAATCATAGTTTTATTTTTTTAACAGCTCCTGGTGCTTCCACTATTAATATTTGGATATTACTTGGCTTCAAACTAAATAGGAGTTACCTTCTTGTATTTAGATATGTGTTATATAATATAATAAGTATCATGTAACTATTTATTTTTAACTTAAAAAAAAATAAAATAAAAACGTTTATATGCATTACATGTGTTAGATTGTGGTTATGATACATATCCGGATAGGAGAAGGTTTTCCTATCACGTTTGGAACTTAGTATTGTTCCTAATATTATAATTCAATGAATTAAGTTAAATTTTGAATTTTAATAGTTAAAAGTCTAACCTTATGATACCCAACTTGATTTTTTATTCAGTCTCAATCTTTCCACCGTGAAATTGAGTTTTGTCACAGCACACATGCAAGTCATGGTGGATAATAATATTGAAAGGCTAGGTCTAGAATAGTGATCAAATTGGACTCAGATACACAGCGAGTCTCATATATTAAAACCCAATTCTTGTAAGTCTCGATTATAATCAATTCACTCTCCACGTGCAGAACACATTATTTATATGAGAGAGAGAGAGAGAGAGAGAGAGAGAGAGAGCATGAGGATGGTAGAGGGGTTATAGAAGCAAGAGTACAAGAAACTTTATATAATGGAAAGGGCGCATTCTTTATGGATCCCTCTTAGCATTCAAGAGTTACGGATGGGAATCCAGACTAGGAATAAAACAAACACACATGCACCCCTCTTAGTTGTATGGATGTGCGCGCGTGTGTGTATATATTTATTGCACACTTATATATATGTATTGTACGCATGCATGAGAGAGAAAGAAGGCCTAATCCCGACGGGACAAACCCACAAAGGATTGTCTTGGGAATGGCCGACCCAGCAGAGCTTAGTGGGAAACATCAAAACGTTAGCCACAGCCGACACCTCTTTCTTTCTCTCTCTGCACTCAACTTGCATCTATTTGATAAAGACAACACTGACGTTGCCCGCCTTGCCTTTTGCACATTTTGTTGCTTTGTTTGGAGTTGTGTCTCTGTTTTACTTTCACATCCCACTAACTATATTACTTCTTCTATCATACAAGTGCGTGCAAAGCTGTTGCCCTCACCCTATAAATGGAGGCCCAGAGTATATATAGGAATAATCCCCCTCATAAAAATCTAAGTAAAGTCCAATCGCATAATATTCCTAATCATATACATTGTTGAAGGATCTTTGAAAGGAGCATGGAGAACTATTATTCCGAATGGATTTGGCTTGAAGGATATCTCCTTTAAATTTTCCTTTAGAGTCACATATGATGATGTGGCATCATCCCTTCCATTGAATAATAGTTCCCCATCGAGGAAAATTGAGTGTATGGTATCCTAGAGAGGAGCCAAATCCCAGTATGAATAATGGGTATATATAGCTTCACTGTTTGAGGAATGACATTCATTATGTGAATTGAAATATGTCATATTAATTACACTAAATAATACTATATAATAAATTTTAGAGTCTTCCACCAAAGGATCTATAGAAATTGATTAAAATTAAGTTTTGAAGTTATAGAATAAGGGTTCAGTTGGGCCCTTGTAAATATTTTTTTAAAAAATGGTAACACTATAGTAGTTTTCTATGTTGTCCACGGTTTTTTTATCTCTTACTTTAGTAGTTTTTGTGATTCTTATTTATAATTCATAATTTCATTAACAATGATTTGATTCTAATTCGTATGAGAAGACTGTTAGGAAAATATATACAATTTTGTGTTGAGAATTCTTTTTCAACGGGTTTTATCTCTTAGTTAGTTGTTTTTGCGATTCTTAGTTATAATTTATAATTTCACTGACACTGATTTGATACTGCTTCGTATGAGAAGTCTCTTAGAAAAATATATGCAATTTTGTGATGACAATTCTTTTTCAAAAGTTGTAATTTTTTAGACAAGTAGTTGTTGAGTCGTATTGAATTATGTGAATTATTGATAATCTTAGAGTGACAACTGAAGAAGTCTCACAAGTACAATTAAGTTTGAAGGAGTGTGTAATTCAAGGTATCATGCATTACACTTACACACTTAACCTAAAAATTGAGTTTAAGTTTAGATATGACTGTTATTATGGTTAAAATGACCTTAAGTATGATTTAGTTTTGACCATAACTAAGTTTACTTATGAAAGTTACTAAAAAGTGTGTTTCTAAACTTATTTATGTGTTATTTAATTATTTTTTGAAAAAATCGTTAAAATTATGTCATAATTCAGTAACTTGCCCATTCAAACGGAACCTTAGCCGCATAGGAATGGAGTCTCGTCAGAATGGAAGAAACTTTTCTATTTGAATGCACTTATGTAGTGATGAGCCTTGATTGGTTGTGAAATTCTATTCCAAATTGGTTTAGGGTTTTTTTCATATGTTTTGTTATAAACAGGGCTTTCTATGTCTCACAAAAGGAACCCAAACTCTTGAAGTATAGAGATACATTGTGAGAGTTTTGCTTCAATTGTTATTGATATAGTCAGTTTCTCTACAAGGTTTCGATTCCTTGTGTTTAAAGTATATACCTAGTGTCAAGAAAAATAGTAGGTCCATAGAGAGGGATAGGCACATACTTCTATTGCATAGGGGTTTGCACATTGTTGCGAAGGTGAATCTAGCATTGCAGATGGTTTTGTGGTTGTGAAAGGCTAATCAAGAGGAAACAGTTAATGAGAAGATTCAAGCAGACTAGCTATAATCCACTGATTCATGGCAACTTAGTTGTTTGTGGTTTATCTTTGCATACTTGTACTATGTTCATTATTGATTAATGAATCTCTTGCAACAAGTGGTTTTTATTTCCCACGAGGATTTTTCATGTAAAATCACTGTTTTTCTTATTCTTATTATTTGAAGTATTCTGTTATGGTTACTTGATATACTTCAATTCATTGTCTAAGTAATTTAACAAGAGAATTTCTTAGGTAGCAATCAACTTCTAAAGTTAAGTTTAATAGAGACTATGACAACGATCATAATTAATTAAACCTAACTCTATTAGGTCTTGATTAATAGGATTCAGAGCGAGTTCTCCTAGGAATTTAATCTATTAAAATTCTTAATATAGGAGCATAGAAAATTCACTTTACTTAAATGGGGTGTGTGTTAGGACCATGAGTCATTTCTTGTGTTAACAAATCTAAGTTGACAAAATCTGTCGAGTTCTAATATGTCCAAGTCCATGTGAGTTAGTTCTTAAGCCTTGTTCTTCATGCATCCATGATATAGTGATAGATTCTACAGTACTGGATTCACAAGGGTTAGCATGAGGTAAAAGTCTGGATACATTACCTAGGGTTGATTGCATTGAAAACATTATACATAAAATAATTTTAATTTAGATTGGATTTGGAAATATATTTCTAAAGTTTAAAAGTTTGTTTTGAATATTTTTCAACATTGAAAATTGGTCTCATGACTTTTTGGAGGAAGGTTGGTCAAAATGAATTTTGAAAATAATTTTTAAAATGACTTATCTTCACTATTTTGCTCATAAATTGAAAAATAACTTGAATTTTTAAGTGAGACTAATTTCATATAAAATTAGACTTCAAGAGCATCGCCAAAATAGGTAGAATGCCTTGATCGAAGTTCGTATGAGTGAGATATCACTATATGAAATTGGAGTATTGCGGTAGCGAAAAGTGTAACACCCTAACCCAATTTTATAAGGGTGGTTGTGTTTAGGCATTAATGTTTAGATAAAATGAATGTATGGTACAACAATGAAACTTAGCCAAAGGAGAATTTATGTAACCTGTCAAATTCATTATCAATGGATGACCATTTAGAGGCTGTAAAATACTATGTGGGAGATGATTATACATTAAAGTTAGAAATATGGCTTAATTACATGAAGACTTAACCTAACCGGGGTTAAGGGGTTAAATAATCAATTATGGCATTAAACCAAGTTAGTAAAATTGTACAAGTGTACACATATGAATAAAAAATGCAGTATGTGAAGCCATAGTGTGTAGAAAAAAGTAAGGGCAGTGGAAGACGTGTCGACAATTCACCATGAATCATGATAAAGGGAGAGATGTGAATTATTATTTTATACATATAGACATTTGAGTAAATAATAATAATAATGTGTGGACAACATTTATACATACAATTGTATTGTGCACGTTAGTGTGATGTGTGCATTATTGTGCAAACAAGATAGGGGGACATCTAAAAGAGACTATCACCCCATTACTGTTGTGTGAACATATGAATAATTGAAGGGAAATGTGATGCATGTGTGTGTATAGCAAGCCTATGTATGAAGAGCAGATGAGAGGTGAATTATTAAAAAGGGACTAAAGGGAGACATGGGGTACCAATACAATAATCTATATTCTTCACGTCTTAACCAAAATTATAGAAAGTGAGATGTGAGAGAGAGAGAGAGAGAGAGAGAGAGAGAATATATATATCTATATATATATTTATAATGTAGCGTTATAAGCTGCCACAATGATTAACCTCCGAAATTATAGAAAGAGAGAGAGAGAGTAGAGAGCGGAAGAGAGAAATGAAGGAAATATAAAAGCTTGGAAAGATTACATTAGGCTAGATCAATGGAAAATAGTTTAGGAAGCTTTAAGAGATCGGGATTGAACTCAAGATGAGAGAAGGAGGGTTGACCAACGATGGTAACCCATAAACTAACTTTCTCTCTCTAGAATTCAAAGCTTTATATCACTATTTGAACAGTAAAATAATATATATAAACATTCATGAGTAAAATATATAGAATACATGAAGGAAATGAATTCTAATGAGTCTAGAACACCATTGTTGAAGCTTGAGAATGGGTCAGTTCTCAACTGAACCAAAACTTGATTTAAAGGCTTGGAAATGAAAGTAGATGTCACAAGGGTCACAAAATAGAAAGAATTACTTAAAATGGCTCTAACACCAGAGAGAATTGATGAGTTGTAGAAACGGGTACAAATATGAACTTGCTCAAAACGAGCCTTAAGCTTAACTTTTTAGGCAGCAAAAGAAATGGCCATGAGAGAGGATCATAGCAAGCCAACCCATGCTTCGTTTAGTGGAGAAATGAGCATGTACTAGAGAAATTATAGTTGGCCATGGGAGCTCCCATCCGAGCTCCACTATTGGTTTTGATGCATAAAAATCATGCCAAAAGATAGGTTAAATTCCCAGAAGTCGAAATGAAATGAAAACGCATAAAAAAGCGGCCAAAAGTGCATGAAATAGGAAGGGAAGTAACTAGGGTTTTCAGTTGCATTTTGTTTAGTGAGGAAGACGATGAATGAATAGTTTTGAGTCGGGTCTCAGGGTCAATTAACTGTTCGAGTCTTGACCACATAATAAAATGGATCTGGAGCTAATGGAACAACTAATGGGCATTTGCACTTGTGTTTAGGAGGACTGTTAAAGGATTAAAAGTGGCGTACACATGAAGAACACTTGTGGATTTGAGACTAAGAAAGTATAAATGGGTGAACATGGCTTGAGGTACTAGCTCAAATATTAGTTTATGTGTTAGTTATATCTCTAATTTCTTCTAGTGGATTCAGAGCATCTGGGTAAGAGCCCTAGGGTTTTCTAACATTGATACTGATTGATCTATGGCTGTTTTATCATCAACAAAAATCTGTGTGCATCATTTTACTACTTTCCTTATATTATTGATATTTCATGTACTGCAATTGCTCACACTTTAACCCTAATTTACACTTAATTAAAGTGAAACCCCAAATAGAAACAAGATTAATTTTAAAATTGTCAATTAGACCTATTTACCCATTTCTAGGTCTAATCTTACGTCGAGACATATCTATTGGTTGGTCCCTTGGTGTGAAATTAACCTAGAAGGCGGGTTGAATAGGTTTGTTCTAATTTTTCAAATTTTGATCCATAACACTAACTACAACAAGGATAACATAATATTTGAATTGAAATTTCAAGCAATAAATAATCAATGTGTTCAATTCAACAATAAGTTCAACCCACCTAATGTAGTTGTAAAATAGTGTTCAATACACAAACCAATTCACCACTAGCCTAATTGATCAACTACTCAATTTCAAATGAAAATTTCTCAATTCAAGTACGAATTTGATTAG
Organism: Nyssa sinensis; assembly: GCA_008638375.1. Lineage (NCBI taxonomy): Eukaryota > Viridiplantae > Streptophyta > Magnoliopsida > Cornales > Nyssaceae > Nyssa > Nyssa sinensis. The sequence continues at coordinate 26,149,131 of CM018035.1, forward strand.
GTGATCAATTTTAAATTCCTCAATTCAATTAACAATCCAATTACTCAGTTAAGGTTTTCTATTATTCAATTGATGTCCATTTTTAACATTTATGAACACCAAGATCTAAATCAAGCGAAAGCATTTATATTAAGCAATTTAGAGATTGTAAAGTATAAAGATTTAGGGAGTTTGAAAACCAAACATGATGATGGAGAAACCACTACGAAAAACTATCTATGATGTAAAACTCCAAAGCCGACCATCTTATGAAAGAATCTACTATGTATGAGATTGATTACAACACGATGATGACACAAACTTAGTTCCTCAAGCTCCATTCTACTCAACCATTTTCAATCCCCCAGTAGCCATAAGTCTCCACTATAGCTGAAATCTTCCCATAACTGCAAGCTCTATGTGATCTCAGAATCCATCGATCGACGCTCTACACAATTGCTAACTTCATGCAACCTCAGACTCCTCAAATTGCTAAACATTAAATCCGTAAGGTTGAACTCCATAATTTTTTTAATTGAATTGAATTGATGATTAAGGCTCTTTGATTGACTTGGATGAAATGAGATGATCAAATCAATGTATGATGAGATGAGAGATATAGATGAAGCTCATGTAATGTTCTCTAATAGAAGCTTTCAAAAAACTAAACTTTCTTTCTTTCTATCTCTGTTCTCTCTATTTAAAAATTGAATTTTCATCAATTTATAGTATAGACATCAACTCTCAAATAAAGTTTCAAAACATAAAAGTATTTTTTTTTTCATGCAGTGTTCATTCGTACGAAGTAGTAGCTCGTTTAAACGAGCACCCGTCATTCAAACGAACATCAAATGATGACTTTTTGATGTTCGTTCAATCATTTCTATCAAACGAACAAAAATTACCACACACTATTGTTCGTTTGAATGAGCCATTTGGTTAATTCGAACGACCAATAGAGGGTTGGTAATCTTCTTCTTGCATTGTGAGCTTAATTTCCCTAAGTGATCTTGAATATGCATTTTTGGTATAATTGTTTCACAATACATGTCAACTACACATATAATGACGATATGATGTCAACTATATGCAATGCATATAATGTGTGAGATCCAAATCAAAATAAAAGTTTGAAATACCCAAAATACCCTTTATGAACCAAGTCGGCCAGTAGATGAGCACGAAAATAAAGTTTGGACTTGGAGTAAAACATGGCATTGAGTCACTTCTACGCCTAAGACTAATGTAATGATTACAATTAATGCCCAAAGAGCCAAAGAAAAGAAAATTATATATTTTGACTTAGTATTCTATATCGATCACTTAGCATTACTCATAAGTAGTTACACCTATTGCCTGCACATCACATCTAACTATACCACGTGAAATCATATCAAGGAGAATATAACAATTATATCTAATGAAATCATGAGAATAGGTAGGTATCAATTAAGAATAGATTTGCTGAACAAAATAACCAAGCAATCAAGTTCTGTGAGCAAGAAAAGTAAAAACATGCTATCTCAATCATATGCAAAAAAAAATATACTACTCCCTCTCAATATGTGCACAAAATAACTCCCCATCACTAAATGCTCAAATACATCATCTCCTCATTTTTGTCACGATGACAAGGGAAAGAATAAACTAAGAATAGATCATAAAGAAGGTAGTATAAGCAAGAATATCACCATGCATAATGAGATAACAATATGATAGCGATGATAATAGACACAATGTAAGATATATATCTATGATAGCAAAACAAAAACAATGTATCTATCATTAATAAAAAAAAAAATATAATGACAGTGTAAACCAAAGGAAAATAGTTGTCAAGAGATAACATGTAACTGATGCGTGCAAAAAGTACAGGTAGACCTCACTACATAGGTCACTCAACACTCAAGTAGGGAAGGTATTGGGATCACTAGTTTGCTCTCGCTCGTGGTGGAGGTGGGAAGGCACAGGTGAATGCATCTGATAAGCTCTGGATGGCTTCTTGTTGGAAAGCCATCTCCTCCATCATTGGTAGGAAGAATTTAGATCAGATCTAAGAATAGTGCTACTCCAATCTCTCATCAAGATCAACATTAATCCTGGCATATTGTTGCTCTAACCTCTCTTCTGAATTAGCTTTAGTGATCGACTGTAGATGAGGATGGTCCTATTGAGTTATGAAATCTGGAACCTGGTGGAAACAAGAACTGCGGTGGAGTACGGTCAACAAGATAATCCTCTACTCTAATATACTTTTTCAACTGTTGCTGCGGCGACTAAGGTGGCTACTATTGCTGTGTCGGAGCTGATGCTGGTGCTCCTTATTATCATTAGACTCATAAAGAGGAATGATGACATGTTCTTGGGATCTCAAAAGAGTCCTACGAGTGAATAGACTATGCGGGAGTATGAGAGTGTCAGCGATGAAGAATGGTACCTGTTGAGCAACGCATATCCTAGTGATAAGGCTGCGAAAGGGTAGAGTGGATGTGCATTGGGTACCGATGATCGATGAATCGATGACTCCTAGAATGTAGGATCGACCATCGATCTGTATAACAACAACAATAACATAGAGGAGTGTAGTGTGTGAGAGTGTCAGCGTGTTTGTATGGCTGACCGGGTGAAAGATGCTACACAGTATGAGGTTGAGGATCCTATAACCCTTATAAAGATAACCTAACTCAAGAGTGGTGGCCTTCGTATAAAAGTCCATCGAATTGTCAGCGTGAAAAGTAGAAGTAATAAGACTAGATGGAGGAGGGATAGTATCTGGGTTTACAAACTAAATTGAAATTTATTGTATTAAAAATATTAAAACTTTTGATGATGGTACTAAAATGTATATAGAAATAGAATTAATATAAAATCTAAATTGGATTGTTTGGTAATGGGTTTAAGAGAGACCCAATTAAGAATTTAATATATCTAAACTTAGTATGAAGTGGTCTAAACTGTTTGGCAATTAAGACTTTATATAGTGTAATTTGAGGTCTGATTTTTGAATAACTATAAATTAAGCCCTAGGCTTTTCAGTATTTGCAAAACAATCCCTATTTTCAAATTTAAAAGACCACCCTAAACATTTTAATATTTATAAAAATGCCACAAACCTTTTTGTATTTATAAAAATGCCCCCAAACTTTTGATAATTACATAATTACCCCTATATTTTATGAAAATAACAAAAGTGCCACAAGTTTTTATAAAATATTTTTAAAAAAACCCCTAGCTTTTTGATATAGTAAAATAATGTGATTTTTTAAAGAAAGGCTATTTTGAGTATTATCGACATCCCGGACTCAAAGACAGTGTCTATTTTAGAAAATTAAACTCCAAAAATATGTTACATAATTTAATCAATTATGAATATGTCCTAAAAATTTTTAATAAAACTCAAGAAAAGCTCATGTAGTTCTGAACTTGTAGTAATTAAGGGATTTTAATGACATTAGAGTGTAATTGCAATTAGCTATTGAAATGGTGATGGTAAATCTTAAAAATATGATAAATTAGTGAGGATTATTGCAAGATATCAAGACCCTACATTAGTGCTAATTATCAATTGGCACATTGAGAATTTTATGCTTCAGAAGTGAAAAATGAATGCACTTAATTAAAAAGATAAATTATTTTTGAATAATGCATAGTAAATGGAATGAAATATGATGATGTAACATAAATAAGGTATGGTGTAAAAATGTATGATGGTATGATGTATATATGATGCATGTGTGTATATATATATATATGTATATATATATACATATATATATATAAGGAGAGAGAATGAGTGGATTTTCTCCACTATTTCTTACTACTTCTAGGAAACGTCTTAGGAAGCTTTATAAGAATAAGTCTAATTTTCATTCATGCTAGGTGTCCTCCTTAGGGAGATCTTTTGATGGATTACAAACTACATTTTCCAAAAAAAAAAAAAAGTGATCAAAACAACTCCTATATAAGGCCTTCTTTCCCTCTATTATGCACTTTTCTATAAATCCTAGCAAGAGAGGTGATACAGAACTCCCCAATTTGTGTATATGTAGAGAGAGAAGTAGTGATTTAGAAAGAGAAAGTGTATAGAGAGAAAGTGTCTCACATCCTAAACCCCAAGCTATACAGATTGGGGATTGTGACTAGCCAATTAGTTACACCGCCTATACTTGCCTTGCAGAAAACTATGGGTAATGCAACCAACTGAAAGCCATTTCCAACTTGATCTAAGTATTTTGCATTCTTTTAATCATAGATGTGGCAGAGTAATTATTTACTCTATCTAATAATCCTGTTAGGTGAATGCATTGAATACTTGGTAGAACATTTAATACAAAAGGTTTCACTAGGTACTGGTAAATTACATAAGAGATTAGTTTAGAAAAAAATCAATGGGGTGAATCTACAAGTTCGTATCTAGAATACAAAAGTAAGTGTTAAAGCATCCCAACTAGCTTTTAGGGTCCAAATAGTCCTTCCAAAAATCAAAACAATAAGATGTTCTTCAACGACCTTCACTAGGCCATTCACATGAAATGTGGGATAAATACCCTATCAGCTTTATGAAAAACCCGGGAGTAACGCCAATGTCCTATCATGGGTTTTAGAAAAATCGAAAGTACCTTTTCAATAAAAGCATTTATAAAGATACTGTCATTCATGCTTGTAAACTTGAATTCTTGTAAAGACATAATAAATCATGTAGAGTTCATGCTACCAAATCTTGCAGTCAAAACATTCTTCATGGTTCTTGTGTAATCATATATAAAATGATTTCTTGTTTTCATGAAAGAGTTTGTGAGATTGGCTTTGGACATATATAAAATAATTTCATGATTGAGCTTGAATCTATCTAGTTTGAAACCCCTAAAAAGGTCCTCGTAGTGGCTTATTGGAAGCCTACTGGTATGAAACCCCCGATAAAGTTATTAGTGTGGCTTGCTCAAAGCCTGATGGCATGAAACCCCTAGTGAAGTCCTTGGTTTAGTTTGCTTAGGTCCTACCAGAATGAAACTCCCCAGTAAGGTTTATGATGTCATGATAACATGTCATGGCATTAAAATATGTTCCAAATACTATAGTTATCATGCCTTGTAGAAAATTTATGATACATTGAGAAAACATATTATGTTTAAAACATGGTTCATATATCATCATCAATATATACTTACATTTAGTAACAAGACAGTTACAAAAAAAATGTACTTGATAAAAAGACACCAGTTCAATGTATAGGGTTACTCACTTGTGTTCTATTCTTGGCAAAAACACTTGCTTATAGCTTTACTTTGGCCTTTGGATCCTAAACAGTGATTAGACACACATTAATTACTAATTTAAGGTGCAATTGTCTAAATCACTACCTTAGAGGCCTTATTAGCTTAAGCAGACTCTACCATTGAGTTCAAAAGGCCCAAAAATCTTAAGAATGGTTCTTTTTTATTCTTTTATACTCTTCTAGTAGCTTAATTAGGTCTTAGAAAAGTATTCATCATTTTATAATTTGTTTCGAGATTCTACTACATGTGGCTTATTTTAGGTCTAGAGGCATTTTCAAAATTTCACACTTTCATGTGAGACCATCTTCAAGTTCCTAAATGCTCAATTAGACCTCACATTAGGTCCAGAGTGGCCAACAATGTTGCGTATGTCATGCCTTGGACCCGAAAAGAAAGGCCCAGAAGTGAGGATTCATGTAGTTAAGTTTATTCGGTTTCCAAGCTTTAACTTGTTCGTATCTCGTAAATGGATTTATTAAATTTACTATCAAGGTAGCTAAAAGAAATAAGACCGAATCTAAAATCAAAAGATAATATATTAATACTTCAACTTATACAATGTTCTTTTACACAAGGCTATTTGAGTTAGGGTATAAACACCCTACAAATAAGTTGAATAATTGGTACATAATTGAATTTCATACAAAAACTAGGTTTTTAATCCTCTGCTGTTGCTCCAACAACTACTACCTAAGTCCAGTGTACCTGCCATTCCCATGAACAACAGCGTGAGCTATAACACTCAGTAGGACTTCCCAAAATCACACACAAGCACACGAGGATGCAAAAGCTAATGTAAGTTTGAAGGGGAGGTCTTATGGTCAAGGTGCAATCACAAGCAGTCAATACAATCAATAATAGTGTTATACATTCACAAGAGATCTAAATCTATCCAAATAAAATACACACATTATCTTCCAAACACTTTAGCATCTTAAACCAAAGCTAACCTTACCATTCTAGTGCTACTCGTTGAAGACAATAATCACCATTCTCCAAAGCATTCAAATTTACTTAATTCCTTAGTGTAAAATCATTATAAAACCTCAACAAACAAGTACCGTTTTTCACTGTATTAATCGCAATATAATTCTAATGTAATGCATGAATATCATGGATGAAAAGAAGTATAAAAAAATTCAGAACCTCTGAATGACCTCGGAATGTCAGAGTCTGTGCCAACAACTTACTGAGTCTTGGTATATTAGGTACCCCTTTCTCTGGGCATTCCATCCTATTACCTCACAGACAAAACCTGCATAGATCCTATCAGTCAACAAAGCTAGACCTTGGCATGTACAACTTTTCCAAAACCAAATGCACAATGCACAGTGCATAAAGAATTCCTCAAGTATGAAGGAATTTCAGTGCCAATTTCCCAAACCCATCCAATCATTATAATCCATACCAAATCAAGACCTTACACTAAATTTTTTAACAATTGTGACATGCTCAGTAATCCCATATTTATAAAGCCTAAATAGTTCATGACATAGACATATCCTCATACATGATTCAAATAATCCCAAGTCAATAACCAATCCAACCCCAAAGTCCAGGATCCAATCATATCCAACACAAGTACACATAACTTAATATAGTAAGCCAAAGCATTCGACCTAGTAAGACAAGCAAAATCATGAAAGAAAAGGAACAAAGCACACAAAAATCAAAATTTATGGAGCAGAACTCTGTATGTCATTTGGCACACAAAGAAGGGTCTTTTGGGTCCCCTCTATGCTGATCAGTCATCCCCTAGTGTTGATTGACACTAGGTTTCCTACTCCACATGTTGCGAATTGTTTTTGATGTGAAACCCCTCCATGGCTGATCTTGGTCTATTTTGTTTACAATTTCTAGTAATTACCTCACTCATTTAATCCATTTCATAGTATTCAAATTTCACATAAATTCCCTCTTTAATTCAACCAACACTCCTTGGAAATCCCAATGGATCTCCTTCCACAAGTCTACCCCAAAAATCCACAAGTATGTATATGTATATATAACAACACACACAAACCAATACACACCACTCATACATATTCAAGCGCGCGCGCGCACACACACACACACACACATATATATATTTATATACATACTTTCATTGATTTATACAAAAAAAAAAAACCTAAGAGATGCCTAGAAAATATCCTACCTTTGAATAACTCCATGGTTTAAATTTAGAGAGAGAATTTGAGGATAGAGAGAGTTTGAGTTATCCTCTAATGACTATCCTGGCTAGGGTTTCAGGTAACCATCATTCTCTTCTTCATTTCTTTTTTTCATCTCATTCTTCTTCTTCTTTCTTTAATCTCTGCTTTAATTTCTCTATGTATTTCAAATCCACACACTATATAAACATACACCCATAGCTGCACTATCCTCCATGGTCGGTTGTGGAGGAGAGGAGAGAGAAAAATAGAGAGATGAGATAAGAAAAGTGAGATGAGGGCTTGAGAGGTGAGAGTGAGAGAGAAATAGAAAATACCCAGTTATAAGAGAGGGGTTTCCCCCTTTTATTTATTTATTTATCTTTTATTTTAATATCCACCACACACTTTTCCCATACATATCTATATATATATATATACATATACATATTCTAACACAATTATTTCTCTCCTAACCACCCAACAATGGACAAGTGTCCTACTTAAACTTGTAATATCTCCAATGGCTTCTTTTGGTAGCTTTGCACGTATCCCAAGAGTGCCACATGGCCAGTTTGCCAAATGTTACAAACGTCCACAACAAAGGGATCACAATAATCACAAAGACAAGACATAGTCAAAGAGTCAAAGGACTCATAAATATTTACAATAAATAGGATTTCAACAAATCACAAATTCCACATAATGGAAACACGATAATCAATGGGTTATAGACTTGAAGCAATTACCAATGCATGTTTCAAGAAGCAAAGATTGGTAGACAAGTAGGCTACATTAGGATAGTAGCAATCCACATATTAGAGTTCGTGTTTACTTACATTGGGTCCTTAACATTGCATTCCCATACTAGTACCATAGTAGTTCTTCCATAGCCTTGTCTCATTTTTTTATCATTTGGGGATCCTATTATCATGGATCAAACATACATTGTACATTGAATTAGTATTCATTCTAATTTCAAGCATCTTTATTCAATGTTTTAAGTTCTTTTAAACTTAGTTGAATCGATTAAGAGATCCTCAAATTCCCAATTTAGAGTTCCTGATGCTTTATAGTTTAACCCTTTTGGGGCATAATGATAATTTACATTTTTAATGTCTCATATTTCTCTGTACACGATTTACGTATTCAAACTTCATTTTTGAGTCCAAGTCGGTCCTTATAACATTTACGTAGACATTTTAATTTCATCTATACACTTCTGGTAACTTCATTAACTCTTAAGGACGTATTCGTCATTTTTTAATTTGTTACCAGGTCTTATTTTTCTCAAAGGATGTCACCATCAAGTCTGGAATATTGAAGATAATTAGTTTAGGATTTTTCGGATCTTAGTTTGCATATATGTGACTTATATTAAGCCTAGGGGTATTTTCATAATTTTGCACTTTTACATGTCTCATTTTTTGGCACTTTGTTTGCTAAAATGTACTCCACCGTTGGGTTCAGAATATTAAAGAAATTTAAAATATGCCATATCTGACATTAAACTAGCTTTTGGATTACTGAGGGTATACTGGTAATTTATGATAGTACACATGTCTATATTTTTTGGGACTTCGTTTTATAAAATGGATCCCTCCATTGGGTCTGGAATGTCCCAAAATTCTAAGATAGGTATTTTTAAAGTCATCGTGGTTCAATTGAAAGCTTAATTAATACATTAGGACACAATTAAAATTATTCTATTAGTCCATTTATATTTTTTGGGATCTGATTTCATAAATCAGACTTTTCCATTGAGTCTAGAATGCCTAAAAATATTGGGTTAGACTATTCTTTCATTTTAATTTTCCTTCATTTGGCCTATTTTTGGATTAAGGGCATTTCAGTAATTTCTTATAATTAACAAGGATTTAAAAATTTATAATTATTTTTCTAGGCCATTTCCTAATTAATAGAAACATTTGGGGGTCAAAATATAATTTTAGGAAACTTTAAAAAAGCCATCCGGTCTAGTCTCATTTCAACTGAACCAGTTTAAACTAGGGGTGAACCAACTAGTTCATCTGGTCTACTATGTTATGCTGACATCAAGGTGACATCAGCCATTTTTAAAATAAAATGGCAACATTTTTGATTTAACTCAGAATTGGTTTTAAAACGGGCCAAGGCCCGACCCTGAAACTGGACTTGACCCGTTGACTGACCCGATCAATAGTTGACTTGGTTAACAAGGATCTTGCCGGCACCGATCAGTTTCTCCAGCGACAAGAATCTCAGGCGACCATTTTTTGGTGATCAATCCAACATGGTTTGAACTATTTTTCTACGAGGATTCCATATCCAATGTTAAAATTTGGTTTTATGCAGGTTTGGCAGTCAAAATAGGCAATTACAGGGCCTGCTCCGGCGAAGCCTAGTTTTCTGGTAAGGATTTCATTTTCTATTTGGTGAAGTTACTAACATTGTTTTGATCTTTTTTTTTTTAATCCGATGGATTTTTGGGACCTTAGGGAATATTTTCCCATTCATAAAACCAAGCGAAACAACCTAAATCACTTATATAGGATTTTTCTTACTCTTAATTGTAACTTGCTTTTTCTCAATGGTCTTTTAACCATTTGAGTTGTTTCCACTTGCTATAGGTTCAATTCTTAGTGCTCTTTCGAGACATGCACTTCGTTTGAAGCTTTGCTTATCATTGGTTAAAAACCCAGTTTTCTCCCTTCGGGTTTACGGTATTCTTAAGGTTCCCTATCCTAAACAGTCCCATTTTCTTTCATTTTTATTCCTTTATCAATATTAAAAGCATGCATGTATATTTCATGTTTCACTAATGTCACAACCCAAGACCCACCTTATACGGATCTCAGTGTCGCGCACCCGATCTGACATTGGTTGTCGAGCCAAGGGTTCTCATCTTGCTAAACAATCAGTGCTACTAACATGCAACAACTAAATAGCAGAAGACTTAAACAAATAATTACATAAAAGTTGCGTGTCATACATAAAGTGTTCTCAGTATGCGGAATACAAAATTTCTTAATACAACTGGTTTTCCCGAGACGTGGATAACATGGGAGAGCTATAAGACTGTCTGTACTATGTATTACCCTAGAACTTCAAAAGTATGTCCACTGCTGTCTAGCTGGCTGCTACTGCTACTGTTCTTCTATAGCTTCCTTTCTTGAAAGGGGTGGTAAGTTTGGGGTGAGCTAACTAAAGCTCAGTAAGTAATTTCTCATTTGCTCTGTCATGTGTACAAGAATATAGGAGGCATTATCCATAAAAGAACTAGGATAAATGCAGATATGCTAGCCAGTCATGAATCAATGAACATTAATGATAAGAAGCTCAATGACAAAGCAATGAAAATCTGTCCGATAATGTAATCATGCGCACTGAATAAAAGCTGTGAAATTTCATGATCATTTATAATGAAATAATATAATCAAGCTACGAATACCAACAATATAATATAGTGATATCAAATAAATCTAAGATGCTCTGGTACTGGTGGGGCCCGGCTACCTCCTATGCTCATATTCAGTTCCATAGGACTCCCTGAATACTACCACTCTGAGCTCGTATTCGGTTTCATAGGACTCGCCGAATAATACTGCTCTGTGTACACTGTATAATAATAATAAATGTTCTGCTCAAAATTTGGACCCGAAGGTCATAATTAGCATCAGATGAAAATGTGATTGAGCACAAATCTGACACTAATAATATATCAGGATCATGTTATCTTCCACGAAGAATAAACTGGATTCACAACTAGTTTGAATAAACTGTCTAGCCCTCACAGCCCTGGGTACGAGTGTACAACAAGAACTCTATGCACAAATGTACAATCATGATCAAGATATATATGAGAATCAGTAAATGCTTCCCACATGATAGGGAAATATCAATGTGGTTTAATAAATTCTGATAGATGTATAAAGAGTACAACAGGCAATGTATATACAAAGAACTATGACTTGGCTTGGAATGTAACACATACAGAGATCAGAGATTACTTACAATTTATTGTATCTGTCTAGAAGGTCAACCCGCCTTCTTCTTGTCTCTCGGTATTCCTATGATTCAGGAAACTCATCTTAGTCTATGCATATATATATATATATATATATATAACTTATGCTATTCATAAAATTTTATGTCTCTCTATTATTTATATCTCTTTTACTGGAATAAACTCTACTATTGAATCTGGAATATCGAACAAAGTCGATTTAGGCTTTCACAGAATTCAATTTGGACTTCTGTACTAAAAAGGACAAAACGGTCATTTTATACTTTTACGGATTCTTATTTCTCGGGACCTCTTTTCACAAATCAGACTCCACGATTGAGTTCGAAATGCTCAAAATAATAAGAATTTACTACTCAAATAATTTATTCGGAGTCTGTTGGACTACTTTTCGACTTAGGGACATTTTGATAATTTTTTCTTTAAATAATTATTTAATTTAAATATTATTTTACTGCTTGAGTCAATTCACAATTAACCATAATTTCTAAGTATAATTGTAGTTTCATAAAGTTCTATTTTAAATTTAAATTAGCTAAACCAATAATTAAATTTAACCTTTGTCTTGCTGTAGTCTACTTGTCACAAGCCCCTCAATCATGTGTCTTGCTCCGGTCTTCAACTCGGTAGCTTTCAGAAAATTAATGACTCAGATAATTTAATCTTAGACCCATCTCTCCTCTACTCCATCACCATGGAAGGTTATGACCACCCTCATGAACTGAAATCGGGATAAGACCCCTAAACCAACCTGCTCAATAATCCTCAAAACGTTTAGCCAACAAAACTTTGTGATTCTACTGCTTAAATTATCATTCTTCTGAGATAACAGAGTGGCAAACTGAATCAAATTAGCAAAGCAGTCAACATGCAGCCATTCAAATGTAGGTCTGTTCTCAAATTGTAAAACCAATGGCCTCCGTGTACATTTACTGCAGCCGCGAGGAATAAAGTCGCGCCTCACAAGTGCTTCAAGTGCACTCGATTTGCCTCTGCTTCAGCTGCCCAGTACCGTCACCTGAGGTAACTGAATTCTCGACAGTTTGCTGCCCTTAATATCCAGCCGTATCAACCTCTGAACAGCCGTGTCAAGTCTCCTCCACTATATCCCTGAACCCCCAGGTTGCCGCCTGGTTGAATGGCTTCTCAAATTAGCATCACCAATTGACCCCACATCAACCTCACGTCCTGCGCTTCCTCAAGACTACTGCCCGAAACTGCCGTATTTCTAAACCTGCACCGCCATCTCTCTGCTCATCAAGGTCGGTCCGCAACTGTTGCTGCTCCTATTTTCTCTATTTTCCTGCAACTTCTAACAACTCTTCTGCATAAAACTCTCTCTCTATCTCTCGGCTGCTCTCCATTTCCTTCAAATCACAACCCACACGCTTATATATATTAACCCCTGCACTGCACCGCTACACTTGCACTGCATGCAACCCTATTGGTGCTGTACAACACCCACGTAATATATATACATTATTTTCTTTTCTTGCACTGCCACAATACACACTTATATTTATATATATATATATATATATATATATTTTCCAATTGCAATGCTACCACCACACACATACATATACGTGCCTATATCCCTCTGTTGCACCGACCTACTGCTGTTCCAACTTCATCACAAACACACACGTACACACAGCACTGCCACCTCCACTACTTCCTAAATTCTCCTTGTTTGTAACGTCACAAACATAAATATATATATCTACCTATATTATTTTATTAACCATGTGGCTGCTACCCTACAACACACACATACACGTATGCTCCTACATTCAGCTCTCCTCTAGCTTCTCAATCTTTCTCTATTCTTCTAAAACTTTCTCAACTCTTCTCTTGCTTCTTTTCTTTTTCACTTGTAAATACACACACGCTGCACTTGATTGCTGCATACACTTATATATATATATATATATATATATATACTGATATATATATATATATATAAATACACATAAATTTATTTATATAGATATATATAAATACACATAAATTTATTTAATCCTATACATATATATATATATATATTTTCTTTTCCTTTTTATTTAATCATTTAAATATATATAAATGTGCACACACACACACACACACACACATATATATATATATATATGTATTTTATTTTATTTATTTTTCCCGTTCCGACTTCGGGATTTAATCGTTTTAACCATTTTCGACTTGTGTGTCCTATTGGACAATTTAATATCGCTGGTCCATTTTTAAATTTATTCATGGCCTACGATTATCCAATATTTCAAGCAATCTAATCTTTCAATTTAAATTAGAAACTTATTCACGTCATAATTTGTCTTACAGCTTAGGGTCACACGTCATGGCCCGATCCAACCCGATTCGGGTACTGCCTAATTCAGGTCGGGGTATTACAACTAAGTTTAAAAACAATAAGCTTCATACTAGTTTTTTTTTTTTTTTTCTAGAGAGAGAAAATCAAGTTTTCGGATTACCTTGATTGCAGTTCCTCCCTAGTTCCTTGGGCTTGTTTTCAAGCTCCCATGGCCTATCTAGAGGTCCTTCTATGGCCTTCAACCATTGCATGCATCACCACTTTCCTCCTAGTTCATTTGTTTTCAAGTTCTCTCTCTTTCTTTCTAGATTTTCAGTTGCTTCAGCAGAAAGGCTTACATGCATATATGTAGATGGGTTTTTATATTTGAGGTGACTTGCATGAATTCTGATTGTTTGAAGCTTTGGTCCAATAGGGTGATGACACCTCAGCTTTTATATGTAGTCCACATATGTATTTTATTGGATATATATACATTTTAAGTGGGTATTATAGCACAAAAGTACTTGTAACCTAGTTAGGTTACTTTTTGGGAGCTTATCATTTGTTTGCACAAGGTGCAAGGTTCAAGACTTGGTAGGAGCCTTTTTGGTTTATTCTTTCTATTTTCTTTTGTGAGTGTATCATATTGTATTTTAACCATTCCAAAAGTCTTTTATAATTTTTAGGATAATATTGATTAAGCATACCTTATCCATGTATCACACTAGTTTTGTCTTAGTGCATTTCATGCACTAATTTTATAAAGTTCCACATGTGCAAATCCTCGATTAATATTAATCGTAATTTGTTACCAAGTTACAATGTCACGACCCGAAACCCACCCTATGCGGATCTCGTGTCGCGGGGCCGACCCAAAGGCCGTCCCTACTTTTTACATTCCTGTATCATAGTACTAATATGCAATGTACTAAAAATTTTAAACAATAAACAGCGGAAGTCTTTATCAATTACAGTAATCCAGCGGAAGTATTTTAAATAATTTAAACAGCGGAAGTCTATTAAATACATGACATAGTTCTACATAAGACAAAATGAGAACTAAACGTAACCAGCACCCGGGGGTGGTGAATACATGGGAGAACTAACATAGACTGGTACAGTACTTCAAAATGTCTCCCTACGCTCTCAGACTCTTACTGGGGTCCCGCAGCGTCATTACTTGAAATGGGGGGTAAGTGGGGTGGAATGAGCTACAAAGCTTAGTAAGTAAATGCAGATCTCCAACACTGGTATCGATGATCAATGAATCCATGAATAAGATTATGATAGCCAATCATAAGAATAAGATGTTGTGATAGCCAATAGAAACAATTGCCACGAGGGCCAATGAACAATAATCTCAATACACAATCAGAAGTATTGGGTGTAATATCAATATGAAGAATTTCAATGATAATATAACAACAATGAAGTACTGCCACAATGAACCGATCACAATGAAACCAATCAATGCAAGTCCCTCGAGACTTGAAGAATCATAAGGGATAGTGCCATTCAATAATCAAGTTCTTTCAGTCATAAGAGATGCTGTCATTCTATGTCAGGGCTCGGCAGACCCTCGATCTTTTGGGGCCCGGCATACCCCCTAGTGAATTCCAGTGAATTGCCAATTGTCCGTTCACGGACTTGACCCGTAAGTCCCATTCAATCAGATAGCATCAGATGGGTGTTGTGACTGAGCACAACTCCCGTGTTTATAAACATGTCATGATCATAAGTAATTCCATAGAATATAAAAATGGAATATCATTCATTCAATAAGGATACAACAGTAGGCCTTTCAAGGCATGGTTCAACATGATAACAATGAATATAGCAGTCAATCAATGTCCACAAGATAGAACAATATCACATTGTGGATAGCAATAACATGTGGTACTTTCAAGGTACATTGAAACACGATAACAATGATACATCAGTCAATTAAATGTCCACAAGATAGAAAATATCGAATTGTGGAACACAAGGATATCAATACATTCAAGAATACGAGTTTGGCAATAAAAGAATAAACTTGGCTTGTGGAAACACCACATGTAAGAGAGAGTGATCCACTTACCTCTATCGTGATTCTAGATCAGGAATCCGTGAGTGTACCCTTGCCTTTCGAGTTCCCTATATATTAGTAATTACGTTTCAGAATAAATGCTATTCATCAAATTTTATGCCTTTCAATCATAAGTATCTGAAATACAAATTTAGACTTTACCATTGAGTATAGAATGCCGAAGAAAGTCGGTTTAGGCTTTCGCGGAATTCCATTTGGACATTTGTACTTAAAAGGGCAAAATGGTCATTTTGCATTTTTACGGTATTTTATCCTTTGGGGTCCCGTCTCGTAAAACGGACCCCACCATTGGACTCAGAACGTTCGAAATAATAAATTTTGACTATTCATTTGCACCGTTTGGACTTCGTTTGACCTATATTTGAAATAGGGGCATTTTTGTAAAAATTAAATTTTATTAATTTTCCTGTTTGGGCCTTAGTGAGATTTCTTAAAACATTTGGGGCCGGTTTATAATTTCCAAAAGCTGCGGTCTGAACCAGTTGGTTCAAAACCAAAAACCCTAAACCGGTCTGCCCCTTCACTGAACCAAACGGTTCAGTTTAAGTCAAAGAACCGGATTCCAATAACCACTGTTTACCTTATCCAGGGTTTGGATAACCCCAAACCTAATTTTTCACATTTCCTATCCTTGTAACCAAACGATCCAATTCATTTAAAATCCAATACATAAAACGACACAGTTCCATTTTCCCATTTCATTTTCGGTCGGGTCCCGACCCGATCCGAACCCGGATCCGGTTTAAATTTAACCCGATAGCCTCACGACATTCTGGTCATCTTCCCCACTGCTCTGGTAGGGTTCCGGTGGTGAACAGTCGTCTTCTCCGGCGACTGTCACCGGTTTTCGATGGGTTTTCCTCCCGTTTTGAACGCCGTTTTACTCCCCACCACATGGGGATCATGAATCCATCCTCCGTTTTGATCAAGACTGTCTTGATCTTTACAAATATGGGTTCAAATATCTCCGGCCGACTCTCTGGCCAAGTTATATTTTTCATTTTCGTGGCGTTTTGATCACTGTTTTGGCCCTATAATTCTTCTAGTGTGTTTCTGCACTTCATACCAACATTTTTATAAACTAAATGCAAAGTATAAAGCATAAAATATATGGGAACCAAGATTATCCACCGAACCTGCAACTCAGTTTTTCTCTTTGGTTTCTTAACCATTTAATCTCATTCTTTTTGCAATAAGTTCCATTTTTCATGCTGATTTAGACCTTATAAATAGATATAAGCTTCATGCTTTAAATAATAAAAACAGAACTTAAAACTCTAACCTGGGTTTTCGGTTTTAGCTCACTGTGACCCTCCGAGCCCTTCTGTTTATGCTCCTGAGTTCCTTGACAATGTCCCTCTCAATCTCAATTTCTTTTTTGTCTCTCAACTCACTCCCGTATATACCTATATAAAGAGAGAGACTCCACCGCCTCTCTCCCTCTTTCTCTCTCTCTCTTTCTCTCTCTCTCGGTTACTCCCCCTTCTATGGCCCCTTTTCTTGACTTAGGGTCTGATATTCGCTCTGCCAAATGCAACTTTGCATTTATGGCTTGGGAGACTTGTGATGTACACATATATACATATATTATATTATACACATCACATACACACACACACTTCACCCAACCGAGACACACACACACCCACATACACTGCACCTATATACTGCCCTTGGCAGTTTCCGTTTCCCCCTTTTCTTTTCCTTTTAATTCATATACATATACATATATACATAAATACATTATGTTATACTTATATATATATATATATATACATATAAAATACATCTTTTTATACATGTATATACATTCATGTGTAGGGGTATAAATCCATTTTTAATCATATATACATACATTCATTTTGATCGGGCTACTCATCTATATTCACATATGCATGCATGGGAATACGTGCATGCACGTATTACGATGCAATGTCCTGGGGTGCTCGGGTGTTACCCAGCCTTGGTTATTCATTTCTATCATTTACAGTTTCCAGTCATTCATTTCCATGAAATACCATGATATACATATCTTACCGTTCAAGTTACACTATTTGACCGACTTACCTCGGTACGCGTGACGTATCCCAGGCCGGGATATTACATACAACCTCTGTCATTAAATCATTCTCTTAAAATTAATTGTCTCCAATTCATAGCTAATTACTCTCATTTATACATTTGTCTTCATATTTATAGACTATTAGTCTTAAATAGAATTGTCCATGATTATTAAGAGAGTTTTCCTATAATAATCATCATTATCTTTAATTACCCCACTTAATTGGGTCAGGATGTTACAGTTAATCTCTTAGAATTAAACTTTCTGGGTCGTTACAATCTCCTCACCTTATTGGAATTTATTCACTGAAATTTAAGTCACAACGTAAAGTTAGACCATTAACTTAATCAAGTAGGCAGATAAGCACACATGCATGTAATGGAAACATTAATACATCCAGTCATAGAACACAACCATAAGCAACAATGCAACAACACATGCACAAGAAAAATATACTGGCCCTATCAAGTTGAGGTAATAAACCTCCCCTACTGTCCTAAGGTATTCGAACTTATGGCTTTGATACCATTCTTTCACGCCTTGGAAGAGAAGCCCGGAGGTGATGTTTTATGCAGTTAAGTTCATTCAAATTCCATGCTTCAACTTGTTCAAGTCTCGAAAGGAGATTTTTTAAATTAAGTTACTATCAAGGTAGCTAAAAGAAATAAGACTGAGTCTGAAATCAAAAGATAATATATTAATACTTCAACTTATATAATGTTCTTTTATACAAGGCTATTTGAGTTAGGGTATAAACACTCTAACAAATAAAATGAATAATTGGTACATAATTGAATTTCAAACTAAAACAAGGTCTTCCATCCTTTGCTGCTGCTCCAATAGCTACTATCCAAGTCCAGTGTATCTGTCATTCCCATGAACAGTAAGGGTGAGCCATAACGCTTAATATGGCTTCCCAAAATCACACACAAGCACACAAGGATGCAAAAATTAAAGCAAGTCCAAAAGGGACGTCTTAAGGTCCAGATGCAATCACATGCTGGCAATTGAATCAATAGCAGTCTTATACATCTGAATCTGTCCAAATAAAATACACACATTATATTCCAAACACTTTAACATCTTAGATCATTGCTAATCTTACCATTCTAGCGCTAATCATTGATGACAATAATTACCATTCTCTAAAGCATTGAAATATACTTAAGTCCTCAGTGTCAAACCATTGTAAAACCTCAAACAACCTGTACCATTTTTTTACCATATTGATCACAATATGATTCTAATGCAATGCATGAATTTCATGGATTAAATGAAGTATAAAAATGATCCAAAACCTTTGAACAACCTCAGAATGCTGGAGTATGTGCTAACAACTTGCTGAGTTTTGGTATCGTGGGTACCCTATTCCTTGGGCATTTTATCCCACAACCTCATAGACAAAACCTGTATAGATCCTATCAGTCAATAGAGCCAGACCTTGGTATGCACAACTTTTCCCAAACCAAATGCATAATGCACATTGTAGAATAAATTCCTCAAGTATGAAGCCATTTTAATGCCAATTTCCAAAACCCATCAAACATTATAATCCATGCCAAATCAAGACCTTACACTAAATTTTATAACAATTTTGACACGCTCACTAATCTCATATTTATAAAGGCTAAACAGTTCTTGATATAGACATATCCTCGTACATGATTCTAATACTCCCAAGTCAATAACCAATCCAACCTCAAAGTCTAACATCTAACCATATCCAACACTAATACACACAACTTAATATAGTAAGCCAAAGCATTCGACCTAGTAAGACAAGCAAAATTAGGAAAGAAAAGGAACATAGCACAAGAAAATCAAAATT
Source organism: Nyssa sinensis (assembly GCA_008638375.1). Classification (NCBI taxonomy): domain Eukaryota; kingdom Viridiplantae; phylum Streptophyta; class Magnoliopsida; order Cornales; family Nyssaceae; genus Nyssa; species Nyssa sinensis. The sequence goes on from CM018035.1 coordinate 26,168,826, forward strand.
TCTAAAGCAGGACTCATGTGTGCCGTTCGGCACACAAAGAGGGGTATTTTGGGTCCCCTTATGCCGATCGGTCATCCCTTAGTGCCGATCGGCACTAGGTTTCCTACTCCACATGCTACGAATTATTTGTCATATGAAACCCCTCCATGGCTGATCTCGGTCTATTTTGTTTGCAATTTCTAGTAATTACCCTACTCATTTAATCCAATTTCATAGTATTCAAAATTTCACATAAACTCCCTTTTTAATTCGACCAAAACTCCTTGGAAATCCCAACAGGATCGCCTTTTACAAGTCTACCACAAAAATCCAGAAGTATGTATATGTATATATAGCAACACATACACACCACACACACACACACACACACACACACACACACACATATATATATATATATTCAAGCACATATTTATATATACATACACATACTCTCCATGATTTAAACCAAAAAGAAAACCCTAAAAGATGCCTAGAAAATACCCTACCTTTGAATACCTCCATTGTTGAACTTTAGAGAGAGAATCTGAAGAGAGAGAGGCTTGAGTTTCCCTCTAATAGCTACCATGGCTTTTAGGTAACCTTCCTTCTCTTCTTCCTTTGTTCTTCTTCTAATCCTTCTTCTTTTTCTTTCCTGAATCTCTACTTTAATTTCTCTAAGTATTTCACATACACACCCACTATATACACATACACCCACGGCCACATCATCTTCCATGGTCGGTTGTGGAGGAAAGAAGAGAGAAAAAGAGAGAGATGAGATGAGAGAAATGAGATGAGGGGTTGAGAGGTGAGAGTGAGAGAGAGAAAATATCCAGTTATAAGAGGAGGGTTTCCTTTTTATTTATTTATTTATTATTTTTTCTTTTAATATCCACCACACACTTTTTACATATATATATATATACACACATAAATATACTAACAAACACAATTATCTCTCTCCTAACCGTCCAACAATGGATAAGTGTCCTACTTAAAATTGCAATATCTCCAATGGCTTCCTTTGGAAGCTTTGCACATATCCCAAGAGTGCCACGTGGCCAATTGGCCAAACATGCACGCACATTCGCGCCCAAAAATAAATTAATTAAAATTTCATAAACATACTCCATTTGATTAAATTAATTGTCCAAATATTTAACTTTTATTTTCTTCATTTATTGAACACATTTATAATCACTCAATTATTTATTTATCTTGTCCAGAGTCCACAATTCACCGAATTGCCTTTCTTTACATTCCAAGGATGTTACAGCGTACGACCCTTTCTATTCTTTCCCAGTCGATCTGGTAGCCTGTATATCCCTAAGGGTAGTATGAGAATTACCCATTTTTAAGTTTCTATATTTTTGGTACCTCGTTTTACTAAGCAAACTTCACCATTAATTTTGGAACGTCAAAAAATGTTAATGTAGGTACCCTTGTGGTCATTCAGGTTCATTTGGTAGCTTTATTAACTCTTTAAGACTTATTTGGAATTAGTCCAATTTTTTCGTTCATATATTTTAGGGTTCAATTTTCTTTGAGTTTGGGATGCCAAAAAATGTTGGAAATGCCTATTTTTTCATTTTAATTTGCCTTTATTACATCACTTTTAGGCCCAGGGGTAGAATAATAATTTAACCCAAGTCTTAGGGGCATTGAAATAATTATTAATTATTTTTTGAGGGGTTTTTGTAATTTATACAAAATTGTGGGGTCAAAATGTAATTATAAAAAATTATGGTTTAACCATTTGGCCAAAAACCACTAGTTTGGTCATTTTAGCACTGAACCCCTTTAATTTCCTAGAAAATCGACTGGTCTGGTCGTAGAAGGTGAAATGAATTGTGGCCTAAACCCTGAAAATTGACTGCTCTAGAGGTTCTATAAGTGAACTGGCTCATTACCATCAAAAGCTCACTGGTTTAAGCTAGTTCGCCATGTAAGCCTTTTAATGACCCAAACAACATCTTGTAACTTAAACAAGGATCCATTTTTTGCAAGGTTAAACCCGAACCCGCTAATGGCCCGATCCAATTACCCGGTCACTATTCATCATCGTCCCCCATCTAGCTTGTTACTATAGTAGCAAAACCCTGGGACTTTCAGAGGCTAATTCATGCATTTTTGGGGGTTTGTTTCAAGTAGTTTTTGATACATTTCTTCTAATTGGACCATGCCGAACATTTTGGCATTGATTTAGGAGTTTAAATCGAGCCACATTGCTCGGGTTGTCCTCCATAGGTCGTGACTGTGTCTAGTCTAGTTCTAGGCATTTATCCTCCATTTTGGGTGGGGTTTGTTGCATTGTGTTCCTTAAGATGTGTACTTTCATTCTGTGTTCGAAAAATCCTATTTAAGTCTTATTTTTTTTGTTTGCCATTAGTGGCCAAAGTTGTAACTAGGTTTTTCATAGCTCATTATTGAGCTTTTTTTTTTAATCATGATTGATTGTTTTCTATGTCTATTTTGTGTGTTGATCAAGTCCCACTACATAAAATAAGGTTTTGTAAGAGTTCAATTCTAGGAAAGCTTTCCAAGCTTCAACAATGGCGGTCCAAGCTTGGACCAACCATTTTATAGCTATGCAGGAGTCATAAAAGGATCCTAGCTATCGTAAAAAGTTTACATAAATTGAAATAAGTGAGGAAGAGGGACTCTAATCTCTTCGTAGCTTGAGTTTTTGAAATTTTTTATTTTCTCTCTCTACCATGTCTCAGCTTTTCCTTTTTCTCCTTGAAATTTCCATCCTTTCTCTTTTGGGAGCTGGTTTTTTACAGAAAAATTATGTTATATGTATGTACTAGTATGCATATTTTATTTATTGTACATATTCTAGCATTATACCTATGGTACATTATACACCTTATGTATTTTACTTCTTACATTAAAACATTGTTTTGAGTAGTCATTTTTTTGGATTAAGTGTTCTAATTCTTCTCTTTGTGAGTCTAAACATCTCATACACTAGCTTACTAGTTAATATAATCTTGAGTTTTCTTCTTCTAGTAATTCTTATCATTATTCCTCATTTTTAAAGACTATGATTAGGATTTTATTGACACTAATTGTTGTCTAAAACCCATTAATCAATCTTAGTCACCTAGTGATTAGGTTGGGGATGTTATAAAAAGAGAAAAAAAAATCAAAGACCAAGCTTCAAATCAAGGTTAGAACTCAATATTTTGATTCCATTAAGTTCTTGTGTTCTTTTTAAAAGTATTTAAAATAGAAAATGGGTTTGAAAGACTCTTAAACCCACGCATGCAATAGACCCGCAATTGATAGAGCTTGAAAATGAGATTTGGATTCGACTTGTACCAAACTAGATTTGTTGTATAGGGCCTTGTACTATCATATCCCACGACATACTCCATGCGGATTGGGTGATACGATTCAGCTTGGGTCTGATAATGAAGTGTGGTGGCAGTGTAACAATACAAATAAATAAATGTGATGCAGAAGTGTGAAGACAAATACACAACCATTTGACCAGAGTTTTCTAAACCTGCTAAATATTTATATATTTTTTAAACGTAAACATACATTCATATTACATAGCTATTGTTTCTGCAAAAGCAAATTACATATTATCCCATAACATTACTACAAAAGATGTGGTTAATCTACTTAACTTGACATCTAGTTTCTGGTCGCTTGAAAGTTTGATTCCAGCTAGACCCAAAATATTATTTTAACTATCTTACAGCAAAAATTGTTCCAAAAGTGTGAAGTTCTAAACGTCCTTTACCAAAGCGGATAAGGCTCCCACTCATCATTATCACTTGAAAAGTCATGGGTAAAATCCATGTTAGCTTTATGAAAAGCTCGTGAGTAATTCCAATATCTTGTCATGGGTTTTCAACTGATACTGGTTTTAAGTATAAAAGAGTTTATAAAAGAGATCACTATCAATTGTTCACAAGTTTAAATACAGAATAAATGATCATGGAACTTAAACACGTAGAATTGAAATATAAAGCATTTCAAGATATTCCAAGTAAAGAATTTCATCTAATAAAAAATATTAGAAGGATTTAGTTCTCTAAATATAATTAGAAGCATAAATCCTTTTATTGTAAAACACGAGGATATAAATCCATTTTAGAGTAATGGGGGTTCAAAACCTTTTTCCAATTCATAACTTTACAACTTTTCACTTTAACATGAGAATTCACATCGATCCAGACTCTAACCTTAACAAGAGGTTAATATAATATACATGACCTAAACAAGAGAGATCTATAGCCTTCTTATTGGCATTACAAGAGTGAGTCTCGAAAGAGCCAATAAATAGGAATGCTTATGCACTATTTATCTTACGTTACTAGTTCACAAATAGGAAGCATTTAAAATATTGCTTTTCAAACAGATGCTTTTCAAGAGCAGTTAAATATAGTTGGAATGAGAAACATTCATTTTCAAAAGAAGACGTTTAACACAACTTTACAATTAGAGATAGACATGCTTAAAATACGAATCATATAAACAACTGGCATTTTAAATAAGCACATTTACAATTCATAATAGCAATTTGAAAATAGAACAGGAAGCATGTTTAAAACAAAATTTATGTAAATATAGGAATTTAAATTAACATGTTTCAAAAGTCATGGAGTTAAATTCTCTATTTCAAAGTCCAAGATTACTCACCTTGGGTTTCAAGATTCATGCTACTAATTGGCTTTTCCTTTTCCTTTTCCCTTGTAATTCCTAAAAATAAAATTTATGGAAGTTTATTAATTCCCTATTTAGTCAGTGTTCTTGTAAAGACCTGAAAAATTAGGGTAAATTTTTTATTTTACCGGTAGGAGATTATTCACACATTATTTGCTGGTAGGGCACTATACATACATTATTTTGACATAAGTTATATTTAGAAGCATAATTTGAGAACTCCATAGAAGGAAAATATGCTTATAATGTTAAAATACACCTCTTGTTAGAATTTGATAGAAATCAAAGATAGTTTGAAAAATGGGCCTAAAAGGGTAGCCCGGGTAGGGCTGTAAACGGATCGGATTCGGACCGGATCAGAGCCGATCCAAATTCAATCCGTTTAATAATAAATCCAATCCGATCCGATCCGTTAATCCGATGGATAATGCGAATGTTAGTCTGTATCCGAATCCGTTAATCCGGTCCGATCCGTTTAAAATTATAATATATTATATATATATATTTATATAATATGTTAATTTATATATATATATATAAATTAATATATTATATAAATATATATAATATATTAATTTTAATATATATATATATATAAACAGATCGGATCGGATCGGATCAAATTGTAAACGGATCTGATCAACCTATAACATGTCCGATCAGTTTATATTTGGGATAATCAGATTCGGATCGGATCGGGTCACGGATCACTATTTCTAAAACCATATCCGGACTTAATAGATCAGATCTCGAATCGGATCGGATCGCGATCCGATCCATTGACAGCTCTAAGCTCGGGTGGGCCTGGCTGCGCCTGCCAACAAGTGAAAAATATTTTTTTCAAGGAAAATATTATTTAAAATAATTTTAAGAACTTTGGTTAAAGTAGAATATCGATTTGACGCATTTCAGGATAGACTGTAGTGTAACAAGGTCTCGCGGCTCATTAAGGGCAAAAAGGTCTTTTCACCCCTTGACCCTTTAGTATAAATAGACCAATTAAGAGTTAAAATCTTCAGAATTAGGCTGAGGAAAGTGTTGCAACTCGAGCTTGTAGAGAAACCATGAAGAAAACCTAGGTTTTTCAGCTTTCTTCCTTCCAAAACTCATCTCTAGCCTTGGAATCTCTCAAGGCTTCCTTCTAAAAAGTTGTTCCCCATCACAAGAGCTACGATCCTATCGATTGGCTTGGCTTTGAAGTGAACAAAACTTCCTAGGGTTGAGAAAAACCCTTCTAGGTATGATATTTTACTAAGTAAAGACTAGATTTAAGTTTATTGATGCTTTTATAAGTTGATTGTATGACTTACATGCTTACTTGATGTTAGAAAACCACCTAGCATATAGTTGCTTTGAAAACCTAGGGTTGGTACTTTGTGTACTTATGTATTCTTTGAGAATTTGGTAAAGTGATGAACATGTAATATGAATATATGTATAATTGATTAAATTATAGCCTATGTTTATGTAAACAAAGTCTTGTAGTTTGAAAGTTATGGTTTGCTCAATGTATTGGTACTTTGTGTAGTTGTGTATTTTTGAGAATTTGGTAAAGTTGTGCACATGTGACACGATTATATGTATAATTGATTGAATTATAGCCTATGTTCATGTAGATAAAGTCTTGTAATTTGAAAGTCATGGTTTGCTTAATGTATGATGTATAATTTAAGGTACACCCCATGTGTTTGATAAAATGCCTCATAGAAATTGCATGAAAAAATCAAGATATTTGGCATATTGTGAATCTTTGGAAACATGGAGTATGTTGAGAACTTTGGTGCTATGTATTATGAGGGTGTAGATCTTGTGGTGAAAAACCTAAAATCTGGCCAAATGAGTAGTACTCGCGTTCCAATGAGGGCAGACCTTGAAGCGAGACATACGATTGGTACTTGCGTTCCAACGAGAAATGACTGTAAAGCGAGACATGTGTTGGGCATAGAGTTGCGTGTGTGTGTCATGTATATTGCTATTGCATTGCATCATTGAATTGGAGTGATTATAGCTCATAAATGTTCACTTTGCACATGCCACGCCTTACGTTTATTCTTTATTTAGCATTATGTCATACAAGCCGTCGCGCTTACCCTACATGGGATTACATTTTTCAAATGAGACTTCCAGAAAATGAGACTTGATGAAGTCTTGAAGCATGGAGGGAGAAATGGACTTTGAAGTATATTTGGCCTAAGGGCTATATTTTATAAGTAGGGGCATAAGCCCCATGAAGTTTATTTCATGTTTAAAGCTTAAACTTTGTGTAAGTTATGAACTTAATTTTATGTTGGATTGTATATAATTGTGTATTGAATGTGAATGAGGAGCATGGAGCTCCATGTAGTTATTTTTTTTTAAAACAAAATTGTGGATATTGGAAATATGAAATTATACAAATTAATGTTCTATTAGGTGTTGTTGTTGGTGTTGAGGAGGATGAGGAGGAGGAATGGGATGAGGAAAGGTTAATGAACAAAAAAGATTATGGTGAAATGTTTCAAAAATAGTAACTAGGTTGGAATTCTGGTATTATAACAATTTAGCTACTGGAATACTGTAACATGAAGGGTAGGTTCAGCAAGATTAACAGCCAGCCAGCTACGCGCGTCCGTGAGTTGCATTCCAAGGCCATTTCAAGGCCATATACTCCTATGTTAGACACTACCTTTTGGAGCCCCTTTTATGCCACTTTTGGCCATTATATCAAGCCATGTTGGGCACCTTATTGGGACACATTTTAATCATTATTCAAGGTCATGTTTGGCCATTTCCTTAGACCACTTTAGGTAGGATTTTTGACATATCCTTGGTCTATGCCTTAGGGCATTTTTAGCCTACTTTATCCATCAATTTGAGCCACCTTGGGCAAACCTTTGTGGTTGGTTTTTATCCATGTCTTAGACCATTTTGGTCAACCTTCTAAGTTATTTTTGAACAATATTTGGGGCCATTGTTTCAAAGAGTATTAGAGACATTTTTGGGGCTATCTTGGAAGTCATGCTGAGACATGACTTAGACTATTTTTGACCATTGGTTGATGAGGTATTTGACTAGTATTTGGAACTCATCTTGGGCGAGTCTAGTTACCTTTTTAATTCTTAATATTAGAAAACATAGGAAAATTAATGTTAAGTCAATTAAATCCATTCAATTGTATTTAATTAATTCTTTTTAAGTCATTTTCATTCACTCCTTGGGTTTTGGAAATTCGGGGCGTGATAGCTCTTAGCTTATTCTTAAACTCGGTGGTCGCTAAATTCTTAAGGTAGGTCTTGTTTCTTTTAACCGGGTCTAGTCGTAGTTAAGTTTGCCCTTCAAGGGTAGTTTAGTAATTTATATTTTTACGTGTCCTATTTTTCAGCACCTAAATTGGAACGTGTCCTAATTGGAACGTCAAACAAAGTCAAAGTAGACCCTCTTCGACATTCAATTGGCTTTGAGCATCACTAATGGCATAATGGTAATTATTTCATTTTACATGTCTAAATTTTTAAGACTTCATTTCATAAAATAGACCCCGCTATTAGGTCCGTAACGACGAAAAATGATAGGTGGACACCATTTTTATTTTATTTGGACACATATAGCATTTAATTTAATTTATTTAATTAAATTATTTTAATATATATATATATATATATTATGGAATATGTTAATTTAGTATCACGTGGCTCAGAAGAAAAATGTATGTGTGTGAATGTGAGGTTCATGGTTAAAGTCTATGGGGAGCAGCAACTCCTCATTTGTTTTTCTAAATTTTTCTAAGCCAAACAGAGTATAAAAGAGCAAAACAAGGATAGGATATCTCATTTTGGGCCAGGCCAATTTCTTATTCGGATAACCAAACGCTCCAATTTCATTTTAAAACATTTTTTTTCCTCATCAAAATGCGGTCGTTTAGACAACTTGTACCTACGCCCAAACCAGATTGACCCGACCCAACCCTGCGATCTGTTACTATTCATCATATTCCTTAGTATATGAACAGTAATTACAGGAATCCTAGAATTTCAAATGTAAATTTGTAGCTTTCCAAGCACGAGTTTTCTCTATTTTTTATTCCAAACGACTTCTGAGAGTTCTACGAATGTTTTGGCAATCGTTTGGAGGTTTGAAACAAGCTCAAATGCTCAGTTGGGGTTTGATAGCAATGGCAGTTCCAAGTTTGGTTTAGGCTTGTTTCTCCACTAAAATCGATGGGGGTTTGGCTTTCCGTGATCCGTAAGGATTCATAATTCATTATAAAAATCAAGCTTGGCACTCGATTTGAAAGGTTTAATATTGAGGTCGTGAATTACAACTATGATTATCTCTTTCAATTCTACCCTATTTTAGTTTATTCTGGTTGATTTGGGATCCTAAAAGCATCTAATTTCATCCCCTCACAACAAAAGCCACTTTGGTTTCAATTGATTCAGACCCAACTTAGAGGTTTTTTAATGACGATTTTCCTGGTTTTCCACTATTTTGTGGCTTATTTGACTTGTTAAGGCCTCTATACTACTGAATACCACTATAGAATCTCGTATAAACAGTTGAAATTAAGCAACTAAGGAGAAATTTAAATTTTATTCGAGAGGGAGAAATTTAAATTTTATTCGAGAGAGAGAAATTATCTCTCTCTTAGGCTTGTGGGTTTTCCTCCCCTTCCTTAACCGCAGTTGCCTTTTCTTGCACTCCAAATCCTAAGTCAATTAGCTCATAAATGAGCTAGAAATCTGTAGTTGTATGTCTTGACTTTAAAATTAAACCTTCAAAATTGAACACCAAATACCATTTCATGAACTTGGGCTGGTAGAGAATGAAAAATGGTGATCATAGAAACAAAGGTGAAACATTTTGGTGGGGAAATGAGGATGAAATAGTGAATTGTAGATTCATGGCTGATTGTGGAATCGTGTGAAGTTGAGGAGATTCTGTTAGGTTTAATGCATGGAAACGATCCTAAACTAACTTATATAGAGTTTAATGGTGTTTAGCATTAATGAAAACAAGAGAAATTGCAAGAAAATAGACTAAGGAAAACTATGATTTTCGGGTAAACAATGTTGATCTAGCTGGGATGGAGACACTGAGTTGGGTTAACTTGCCAAGTTAACTCACCAATTTGGGACCTCATTGGGCTAGGCTAACTCATTCGGTCAGTGAATTAATTAGATTGGGGGCTCGCCATTATTGAGACGCATAAGTGGTCTAAATATATAAAAAAAAATATGATAAATAAATATAAGATGCAAATGACATCGTTTGGCTTAATGGATGAAATCCAAAAATGGGTTTGGTGCTACTTGTGTGGTTCAAACTCCTAATTTAGGGCTTTAGTGTCACGCCCCGAATTCCAGTGAACCCGAGGAGCGAGTAATGAGACAAAAAGAAATAAAATAATAAAGAAATAAAAGATAATTAAGGACAATCACATACATTCCATATACTGTTCTAATACATTGCATAGGGTCTGGTCCATAAGTTCACAACATACAAAACAAGAAATAGTCTCGGGCTTATGCCCTTATACAACATTAAATGCGCCCCTCGGGCCAAACACAATCCACAATCAAATCATCTCCACATCTCGCACAGCTGGGGCATCATCTGAACTAGTTTGTCCCACGAATAGGGTCAGCTCAACTGCTGGTACAATATAATGCTAATGCAAGAAACAAAATTGGGGGCATGGCATGTGCAAGTATACAGTTATTTCTATATAGCATTCAATATCATTATGGCTAGTACATGAACAGGATGCAGTATATAAGCAGTATGCGTGACACACCCATGCAACTCTATGCCACCCATGTCTCGTCTTATGGTCCTTCCCCGATAGCCCGAGTACTAATATATGTCTCGCTTCACGGTCCGGAACTCGTCAGGCATGCGAGTACCTAATGGCCGATTTTGGGTTTTTCACCACAGGATCTGCACCCTCATAATGCACAGCACCACGTGCTCAACTCACGCCATGCACAAGGAACCACACTATGCCAATATGCTCTATTTCATTCATGTCACAATGTAATCTCAATGATGCATCTCATTCGTACATGAAGCATGCTTTCAATCACATATTTCATAGTGTCAACAGTTCTCAAAGAATATAATCCACACCCACTATACTAAGACATGCGATATACACATAATCATTATCCACATTATCACCCAACTTACAGCAAAATAGCATGAAGCACATAAGCATGTGAACAATCAACAAACATGTGAAGCATCAAGTCAATAGAGCAAGTATTCCTAAACTCAATTCTATTTCTTACTTAGCACAATATATCGTACCTGATAATTGACCTCAACCCGGGAAAGTGTACTCGTAGTATAGTAGGACCACTGTGAGAATACTGAAGGTCAGATCACCTTCTCCTTGCCTTTTCGTGTCCCTGAAATCATAACATGTGACTCAGTTCATTTGTTTCCTGAATGATGCTATTTAACAAATTTTATGTCTTTATTTTATAAGTTTCTATTTTGTTAAATTAAACTCTACTATTGAGTCTGGAACGTCGAAGAAAATAAGTTTAGGTTTTCGTGGAATTCAATTCGGACATCTGGGCTCAAAAGGGCAAAACAGTCATTTTGCACTCTTCACGGGTCCTTACATTTCGAGACCTCTTTTCACAAATCGGACTCCACAGTTGAGTCTGGAATGGTCGAAATAATAAAGTTTCACTATTTGTTTACTTAATTTGGAGTTCGTTTGACTGCGTTTCAATTCAGGGGCATTTTGGTAATTTTAAAGGTTACTACGGGTCTTTTATTTTTTGGGACTCCATCTTGAAAAACTGGACCTCACCATTGGCCTCAAAATGGTCGAGATAGTCAAAATACACTAATGACTTGTCCCATTTGGACTCCAGATTAATTTGGAATATTTAAATAATTTTGTCACTGCCCCGAATTCCCGACCGAACTCGAGGACGCGACTGACGAGACAGAAAATAAAATAAATAAAAGGATAAGGTAAATAAATCCGCTAAACATGCATCCATTCCCATCAATACATAAGATAACACAAAATACATCGTTCATAGGTCATTCGGGCTTAAGCCCTTACATTACACAACATAAGTCCCAAGGACCAAAAATATAACAGTTGCTTCACCCTACCAGAGTATCGCTAGGTCTCAAGTAGCTTGAGGGTCCTCATCTGAAAAATGTTGCCCACGAATGGGTCAGTTCAACTGCTGGTATGATGAAGTGCTAATGCAAGAAATAAAGCTAAGGCGTGGCATGTGCAAAGTGTACATTTATATCTAAATGCCATTCAAAGCATCGCAGTAATATATATATGAATGGTATGCGTGACGCACCCATGCACAACTCTATGCCACACCCACGTCTCATTTACGGGTACTCCCCGATGGGAACAGAGTACCAATGCAATGGCCAATTTTGGGTTTTTCACCACAGGATCTACACCCTCATAATGCAAAGCACCATGTGCTTACCCACGCCATGTTCTCAAATGATTCATCATATGCCAATATGCCAATGCAATGTCAATGAAACATGGTTTCCACAATATAGCATGCTCAAGACAATAAATGCATAAATCACCAGCTGATTCCACATACAAGCATATCTTATATAATCAACTTAAATACATGTCATGGTTCACGTTCATCATTCACTAAACATTCATAAAGTACGAGTAACATGTAAGCATGTGAACAACCAATTCTAAATCATCAAGCAAACATATTCCACATAAGCACATAAGTCATTCCAGTCATTCACAGAACATTCCTAACTTAACTTCATTTCTAACATTAGCAAAACACCATACCTGATGGGTTGGTATCAACCCTAGAAGATCGTGCACTATATGTAACTGAACCGACAAATGAAAATGCAAGAGATCAGATCGTCCTCTCTTGTCCTGTCAGTGTTCCTAAAAGCATGAATCACAACTCAGTCTATTGTCATTTGAATTTATAGTATTCATCAAATTTTATGTCTTTTAATTCATAGGTTTCTATTCCGCTAAATTAAACTCTACCATTGAGTCCAGGACGTCGTAGAAAATAAGTTTAGGTTCTCGTAGAACTCAATTCAGGACATCTGGGTTCAGAAGGGCAAAATAGTCATTTTGCACTTTTCACGGGTCTTTACATTTCGTGACCTCTTTTCACAAATCAGGACTCCACGGTTGAGTCCGGAATGCTCGAGATAATAAAGTTTCACTATTTGTTTACCTAATTCGGAGTTCGTTTGACTGTACTTCAATTCAGGGGCATTTTGATAATTTTATATGTTACTACGGGTCTTTTATTTTTTGGGACCCCGTCTCGTAAAACGGACCTCACCATTGGTCTCAGAATGGTCGGGATAGTCAAAATATACTAATGACTTGTCCCATTTGGACTCCGGATTATTTTAGAATATTTAATTAATTAAATTAATTAATTAATTAATTTTATTAATATTTTATTGATGAGGGGTCAAAACAAAATTAATCAACAGTTCTGTGGGTCAAAATCAGATTTCTTAAAGTTCTGGGGTTCAAATTTAATTTCCAAAAGTTCAGGGTTAAATTCGAAATTTTCAATTCTTCCTATTCTTAATTCGGATAGCCAAATGGGGTTTAGCCTAGAACAGGGATAGGATATCCCTGTCCCTGTTTCAATTTCAATTTCAATTTCTTACACCCGTGGCCAAACACTCCCAATCTCATTTTAATTTAAATCCAGTGAGTGACATGTGGCAGGGGCGGTTCACCCCCGCCCGAACCAGACCCAACCCGGACCCGAAACCCGACCCGAACAGTGCCCCTTTCTTCCCCGTTTTTCCGGCGATGAACCAGTAGGGTTCCGGCGTCCTTCTCCGGCGTCGACGACATTTCCCGATCATTTTTTCTCTACTGTTTTCAATGCCATTTCCTTTCTCTCTTCCCAAGGACTCCAAATCTACCCTCCATTTCCATCAAGACCCTCTCAATCATCTCGAATATGGGGTTTAACAGCTCCGGTCGGTTTTCCGGCGAGCTGATTTTTCTTAATTTCTCGCTCGGTTCTTGACTATTTTGACTCATTTCTTTTTCTATTTTCTTTCTGCACCTCGTAGGATTATTTTAGGACCATTTAAACAAGGTTCTATGCATAAAATATCAAAAATCCGATTATCCTCCAAAACCTGTAACTCCATTTTTCTTACTGGTTTCTCAACCATTTTGACGTGATTCTTTTTGCTATTTGTTCTACATTTTATGCTCTTTAAAACCCTACGATTTAAACTAAACAAGTCATGCTCTAAAATTTAAAACAGAAGCAACCCACTTACCTTGAAATTTCTGATTTTCTCTCGATGGGTTGCTTCCTCCCCCCTTTTGTTCCTCTTGGTCACTTCTGCTTCTTCCCACTTCAATCCTCTCCTTCTATTTTCTTTTCTAACTCAACACACATGTCCGTATGTATGCACAAACACAACCGACCCTTTCTCTCTCCTCTCTTTCTCTCTCTATTCCCTCTCCACTTGCAGCCTTCCTTGACTTGACTCTCTCTCTGTTCAGCCCCTTGCTTCTCCCCAAATGCAGCTTTGCATTTAATGCAAAGCTGCTCCTATATACCTACACACATATATATCATCATCACACACTAGCCACACACACTAAACACACACACACTTAGCCGACACCTCTCACACACACACACTCATCCGGTTTCACCCACACACAGTGCACACATGCACTGTTCTATACACATATATACATACATATTCATGCACATATATCACCCTACACATGTATACATACATACCATACATGTTCACCTACATATACATACATCCATGTATATAATAATAATAACATACACATTAACAATTTATAATAATAATAATAATAAAATTATTTAATAACCAAGAAAATTTATATATATAAAAAAAAAAATTTCGGGTTATTACATCCTTCCCTCCTTACAAAAAATTTCGTCCCGAAATTTAAAATAACATAAAACAAAAGAAAATACATCACTGATCAAACAACTCGGGGTACCTAACTCGAACCTCGGTCTCACACTCTCAAGTAGCCTCCTTATACCCATGATGATTTCAACGAACCTTGACCAAAGGGGTGGTCCTGCCTCGCAAAACCTGGTCCCTCGCGTCCAATATCTCCACGGCCTCTGGTCATAAGAAGCAGTCTCCATCTAACTGAAGATCTACCCAATCTAATACATGGGAGGGTTCGGGATGGTACTTCCTCAGCATCGACACATGAAAGACATCATGAACTCCTGATAGCTGCGGTGGTGAGGCCAGCTTATAAGTCGCCTCACCAACCCTCCAAAGAATCAAAAAGGGGTCTATAAATCGTGGCGGCAGCTTCCCACTACACCCAAATCTCCTCAAACCTCGTCTGGGAGATACCTTGAGGAACTCATGGTCCCCCACCTCAAATGACAAGGGTCGCCGTCTCCTATCTGCATAACTCCTCTGGCGACTCTGGGCTGTCAACAAGCGCTGCCTGATCACTTGTATCTTGTCTGTGGTCTCACGGGCTATATCGGATC
Organism: Nyssa sinensis; assembly: GCA_008638375.1. Classification (NCBI taxonomy): domain Eukaryota; kingdom Viridiplantae; phylum Streptophyta; class Magnoliopsida; order Cornales; family Nyssaceae; genus Nyssa; species Nyssa sinensis. The sequence goes on from CM018035.1 coordinate 26,184,002, forward strand.
TCCAAACAATTGTCTCCTCTACCCCAATCCAATACACCGGTGAACGACACGGCCTACCGTACAACGCCTCAAATGGTGCCATCCTAATACTGGACTGCTAGCTACGGTTGTAGGCAAACTCTACCAAAGCAAGGTGATCCTCTCAGCTACCCCTAAAGTCCATGATACAGGCCCTGAGCATATCCTCCAAGATCTGAATGGTATGCTCTAACTGACCATCAGTCTGAGGATGAAAGGTAGTACTAACTTAGCTGAGTCCCTAAGGCTGTCTAGAAGCGCTGCCAAAACCGTGCAGTGAAACGTGGGTCCCTATCTAAAACAATGGATAAGGGAATTCCATGTGGTCATACTATCTCTCGACATAGTAATAAAAGATCAACGCAAAATGCATTGTAACAGGTAGACGTGCAGCCTTACCTATGGATCGCTCACCTCAATAACTTAACACAATAAAAAGTAAAGGAAACTTCTCACTGTTCGCAAGGATACCCCAAGGTCTCTCACACATGTGATGTCATCTAACCCACCTCAAATTAATCCATGAAATCACCTAGTGATTTATCTCAATGTCATAAATACACATTATCTGTACCACAATGCAATCTATCATCCGGCATTTTCTAAGTACCCTAATTACCCACAAGATATCAATAGTACGATCTAAAAGTAAAGCTATCGTCTCCCACCTTAGTCTATATATAACCGGAGACTAAGTGTTATGTACTGATGAGGACTAGTCTATCCATTTCATGTACACATATATTGATTGGGTATACAATGTAGACAGTGTAGTTTATGTACTCTAATCATGAAACTTAAGTCAATATACCAAGGTTCAGAAGAATAAAACACTAGTGATACTCTTCATCAATTTCCCTTACGAACGTATATCAATTTTCACACATGTATTAACGCACACATACAAACACGTTTAAGCATTCTCTTATACATGCATTAATAACAACCAGTCTGTATATATAAAAAAATAAAGTCATACTCGCAACACTATAACGATCACTAAACTAGCATGCTTATATAGAGTAAACATACAACATTCAATAGCTAACACGTAGCTTATCACATCAGCACCCAGTATAAAATTTCATTCCAGGGATACACATATACATAAATAAGTACACCATCTGTTGTACAGGTAACCAGGCAGATTCCCAACCTTACGGATATCTAGGCTCATAGCCTATCTCACAGACAACAAGCATACAGTCTACTATTTAACATCATTCGTTATACTGTATAAAGGCAAGTATTAAATCCTAGATCATCAATAACCTAGGCATACCACACCTTGTACAATTTCACAAACTAAGGCAACAAACACTCATCTAATCACGTAATCCAAACCAATCCCAATTTAACTTAAAGTCTAACCCCTCTTAACCCACAATAAAGTCAATCTAGAAAGGATCTGCGGACATCCCATGAAATAAAGAAAAACATCTCCTTCAGGAGTACACACTGTCTCTCTTCCCCTGTAGCAGCCTATATTCGTCTAAAGTGTAATTAACCAATCTATCTCCAACATAATACCAATACTAGACGCATCAAACAAGATGAAAAAATCCAAATAAGGCATGCGGTCAGCTACCTCTATCGAGTAATCTCTACAGATTCTCGTCAGCATCACTCTACCCCTAACATCATGTCAACATAGGAAATATGAACGAATGAGATGCACTATGGTCTATCAATATGCCAGTCCATAAACTAAACACAAAAAAAATGTACCTCAAGGCTCTGAAGGTCCAAAAAGGATAGGTGACTCTAGGCTGACTACTGCATAACGCCACTCTGAGTGGTCTGGTCCTGCCTACCACCCCTCTCACTGAGAGTTCCTATCACTCAATGCTGTAGGTGCATGCTGAAAATACGGTGTCGGAGGTCCCTGACCCAATAGTGGTCGTGGCAGAGGCACTTGGGTATACGGATAGTAATGTGGCTCCTCTAAGTCCTGGGAAATCGGCCTCTGAGGACAATTGGCCCTGACATGGCCAGCCTGGTGGCATACAAAACAAAGTCGTGGAGTCCCCCAGTCCTTGACTCTGTACTGGTGATGAAAATGACTCCTGACTAGACTCGATCCTCTGTCTCAAGCAAGGGTCCCTCAAAGGACAAGTGACCATCTTGTGGCCAGGCTGTCTACAACAAAAACAAATAATGGTCCCTTGGGATGTGGATGTGGACGTGGAAGAAGCACTAGCCCGGAACCTCTTCAATCGTCTCTTACCAGTGAAAGTCTAGGTAGGCATAGATATCTGTGCAGAAGCAGCACGAGCTCGAGACCTCTTCGATAGTCTCTTACCAGTCTATATTGAGGTAGACCCAGGGATCTGTGCTAGAGTCGCCTCGCTCTGGGTCTAAGGCTCTCTAACTTCTCTAAGCTCAGCCAACTCTCTCTCAGCCCTGACAGCTCTCGTCACTACCTCCTGTATAGTGTGAAGGCATTCCCGCATAATGGTCACTATGTCCCCAGAACCACTAGTCTGCCCTACCTCTACTGGAGCAGGTGTAAAAGTGACGGCCTCCTCGGCTGTACCATCTGCAGAAGCAGCAGCTCGGGGCCAACTATGCCACGGTGGTGCAGTGGTCTTAGGCTCATCATGTCTAGGTGGTATAAGTCTGGGAGTAGCTTGTCTCGGTGGCATGTCTACAAGTTCAAAGAAAAGAAAAAATTAATACCCCTATTTTTTTTTTTTAGACACTTGTGTTAAAAAGATCATTGAGTAGGTACTTGTCAACACTTCACAATTTCGAAGTAACAACCATAATATGTCATGACACCCTTGCCTAATCAATACCTGCATAGCTAATGTCAACCATCACCACCCGTTGGTTACTCTAAACAAGTTACACCGAGTTCTAACATAGCCCTCTATTAAGAAGGATTTTATCTAACAATGTAATACACGTATACTTAAATCTTGCTAGTGCTCAACTAACTTACAAATGTTCAACTCCCAGTGAATACTATCCAAAACAATACATCTCTCCACAACCAGGGTTTAACACAAGAACATCTTTAAAAATCTAAAGAGAAACACTCTAAGTATCCATCTATACACAAAAGGCTCCATAAGTCCAAATCCTTATTCTAGCATTTTAAAGTTTGATGTGTCTTTTATTGTCTCTTACTTTTATAGCTAGGTGATAACCCTTCATGGATTACAGCTCCTTTCATTACTGGCTGATGGGGCGCCATCCATCAACTGTAACTCAAGACCTGAGACCAATCCAGTCTGTATAAATATCATAGTCATAGTACTATAATCCATGAAAATTGGTTACTAACCTAGCACACTCATCCAAAATCCACAAACAACGGTCAACCAGGTAAACAACCAGGTTCACAACCTGTCTCCTAAGTAACTAGGCATAATGCCTATCGCGTAGATAACTAAGTGTACAACCTACACTTCAAATAACTAGGCACACCATCTATCCCATAAAGTATACGGTCTATCACATAGACACGAGTTTCTAATCTTAGTCAACCACTACCACAAAAAATAAAATTCACATGCTCCCTATCTTATCGGGAAATCAATTATAGTGCACACTCGTGCACACCAATGCAACATGTGTTCATAAAATATCTTAGATAAAAGTTCAGTCATGTTCTTATCAGCGACTAGGGAGTACGTATAGCATGTCATAATGTACACTTAACAAATTCTCACACATTATACATGTCATGCATCTTACCACATTAAATCACATAATCGTGCATCATAACATATCATCAATCAACACGTAATCACAACAAGTCATGGCTCAAGTGTATAAAATCATATAGCACACAAGATCCTATCTCATGCTGCTAAAGGTTCACACTAAGTCTCACTCTTTTCTCTAGGGTCTCATGGTGTTGAACAACACCCCACAGTCTCTAGGTATTCGAACCTATGCTCTGATACCACGTTGTCACGCCCCAAATTCCCGACCGAACCTAGGGACGCGACTGACGAGACAGAAAATAAAATAAATAAAAGGATAAGGTAAATAAATCCGCTAAACATGCATCCATTCCCATCAATACATAAGATAACACAAAATACATCGTTCATAGGTCATTCGGGCTTAAGCCCTTACATTACACAACATAAGTCCCAAGGACCAAAAATATAACAGTTGCTTCACCCTACCAGAGTATCGCTGGGTCTCAAGTAGCTGGAGGGTCCTCATCTGAAAAATGTTGCCCACGAATGGGTCAGCTCAATTACTGGTATGATGAAGTGCTAATGCAAGAAATAAAGCTAAGGCGTGGCATGTGCAAAGTGTACATTTATATCTAAATGACAATCAAAGCATCGCAGTAATATATATATGAATGGTATGCGTGACGCACCCATGCACAACTCTATGCCACACCCATGTCTCATTTACGGGTACTCCTAGATGGGAACAGAGTATCAATGCAATGGCCAATTTTGGGTTTTTCACCACAGGATCTACACCCTCATAATGCAAAGCACCATGTGCTTACCCACGCCATGTTCTCAAAGGATTCATCATATGCCAATATGCCAATGCAATGTCAATGAAACATGGTTTCCACAATATAGCATGCTCGAGACAATAAATACATAAATCACCAGCTGATTCCACATACAAGCATATCTTATATAATCAACTTAAACACATGTCATGGTTCACGTTCATCATTCACTAAACATTCATAAAGTACGAGTAACATGTAAGCATGTGAACAACCAATTCTAAATCATCAAGCAAACATATTCCACATAAGCACATAAGTCATTCCAGTCATTCACAGAACATTCCTAACTTAATTTCATTTCTAACATTAGCAAAACACCATACCTGATGGGTTGGTATCAACCCTAGAAGATCGTGCACTATATGTAACTGAACCGACAACTGAAAATGCAGGAGATCAGATCGTCCTCTCCTGTCCTGTCAGTGTTTCTAAAAGCATGAATCACAACTCAGTCTATTATCATTTGAATTTATGCTATTCATCAAATTTTATGTCTTTTAATTCATAGGTTTCTTTTCCGCTAAATTAAACTCTACCATTGAGTCCAGGACGTCGTAGAAAATAAGTTTAGGTTCTCGTAAAACTCAATTCGGACATCTGGGTTCAGAAGGGCAAAATAGTCATTTTGCACTTTTCGCGGGTCTTTACATTTCGTGACCTCTTTTCCCAAATCGGACTCCACGGTTGAGTCCGGAATGCTCGAGATAATAAAGTTTTCACTATTTGTTTACCTAATTCGGAGTTCGTTTGACTGTACTTCAATTCAGGGGCATTTTGGTAATTTTATATGTTACTACGGGTCTTTTATTTTTTGGGACCCCGTCTCGTAAAACGGACCTCACCATTGGTCTCAGAATGGTCGAGATAGTCAAAATACACTAATGACTTGTCCCATTTGGACTCTGGATTATTTTAGAATATTTAATTAATTAATTAATTTAATTAATATTTTATTCATGAGGGGTCAAAACAAAATTAATCAAAAGTTCTGTGGGTCAAAATCAAATTTCTTAAAGTTCTGGGGTTCAAATTTAATTTCCAAAAGTTCAGGGTTAAATTCGAAATTTTCAATTCTTCCTATTCTTAATTCGGATAGCCAAACGGGGTTTAGCCCAGAACAGGGATAGGATATCCCTGTCCCTGTTTCAATTTCAATTTCAATTTCTTACACCCGTGGCCAAACACTCCCAATCTCATTTTAATTTAAAACCAGTGAGTGACACGTGGCAGGGGCGGTTCACCCCCGCCCGACCCGGACCCGAAACCCGACCCGAACAGTGCCCCTTTCTTCCCCGTTTTTTCGGCGATGAACCAGTAGGGTTCCGGCACCTTCTCCGGCACCGACGACATTTCCCGATCATTTTTCTCTACTGTTTTCAATGCCATTTCCTTCCTCTCTTCCCAAGGACTCCAAATCTACCCTCCATTTCCATCAAGACCCTCTCAATCATCTCGAATATGGGGTTTAACAGCTCCGGCCGATTTTTCGGCGAGCTGATTTTTCTTAATTTCTCGCTCGGTTCTTGACTATTTTGACTCATTTCTTTTTCTATTTTCTTTCTGCACCTCGTAGGATTATTTTAGGACCATTTAAACAAGGTTCTATGCATAAAATATCAAAAATCCGATTATCCTCCAAAACCTGTAACTCCATTTTTCTTACTGGTTTCTCAACCATTTTGAGTGATTCTTTTTGCTATTTGTTCTACATTTTATGCTCTTTAAAACCCTACGATTTAAACTAAACAAGTCATGCTCTAAAATTTAAAACAGAAGCAACCCACTTACCTTGAAATTTCTGATTTTCTCTCGATGGGTTGCTTCCTCCCCCCTTCTGTTCCTCTTGGTCACTTCTGCTTCTTCCCACTTCAATCCTCTCCTTCTATTTTCTTTTCTAACTCAACACACATGTCCGTATGTATGCACAAACACAACCGACCCTTTCTCTCTCCTCTCTTTCTCTCTCTATTCCCCCTCCACTTGTAGCCTTCCTTGACCTGACTCTCTCTCTGTTCAGCCCCTTGCTTCTCCCCAAATGCAGCTTTGCATTTAATGCAAAGCTGCTCCTATATACCTACACACATATATATCATCATCACACACTAGCCACACACACTAAACACACACACACTTAGCCGACACCTCTCACACACACACACTCATCCGGTTTCACCCACACACAGTGCACACATGCACTGTTCTATACACATATATACATACATATTCATGCACATATATCACCCTACACATGTATACATACATACCATACATGTTCACCTACATATACATACATCCATGTATATAATAATAATAACATACACATTAACAATTTATAATAATAATAATAATAAAATTATTTAATAACCAAGAAAATTTATATATATATAAAAAAAAATTTCTGGGTTATTACAAATTTAATTAATTAATTAATCAATTAATTTAATTAATATTTTATTCTGGTGGGTCAGTTTATAATTTTTCAAAAGTCTAGGGGTCAAGTGAAATTTTTGGGTCAAAGTTAATTTCTAAAAAGTTCAAGGGTTAATTTGTAATTTACAAAACCTCCTATTCCTAATTCGGATAGCCAAACAGTGGCTAATCCAAAACAGGGATAGGATATCCCTGTTTCAATTAAATTTCAACTTTTAATTTTTCAACCTTGTAACCAAACAACCTTATTCCAGTTTTTAATTTAAAACCTCAGGACGACACGTGGCAGGGACGGACCGCCTAAGCCCGACCCGAACCCAAATCGGACCCGGACCCGGACCCGAACGCCCCCCCTTCTTCCCCATTTTTTCGGCGACGCACCAGTAGGGTGCCGGCGCCGGCGAGATTTTTCCGGCGACTTTTCACAGTTTTAAAAATGCAGTTTTCTTAGGTTTTTCATGTAGATTCCATATCTCAGGTTGGTTTTGGATTTAAGCCACTAGATTTTCACGAAATAAGGTTCAAAGATCTCGGTCAACTCTCCGGCCGACCTTGGTTTCATGATTTCAAGCTTGATTCCTAACTGTTTTGGCCCCTATTCATCTCCGATGGGTTTCTACATCTCCTAGGGTTTGTTCCCTACCATTTAAACCAAGTTCTATACATAAAATGTCAAGACCCACTTCCCATAACCGAGACGTGCAACTCACTCTTTCTCACCCATTTTCTAACCTTTTCCATTCATTCTTTTTGCATTATGTTCCATTTTTCATACACTGTAATACCCAAGAATTAAATCTACATAATATGCTAAGAAAAGAAAAATCTGAAATGAACTACTCACTGGTTTTTTCTGGGTTTCTCTCCCTAGCCGTGCGCCTCCTTCACCTTCTGGTTCTAAGCTTGATTCAAGCTTCAAGCTCTCCTTCTTCTTTCCAGAATTCTCTCTCTCGTTCTCTGTTTCTCTTTTCTTTCTTTCCTTCCAACCGAGACATATACAATCACACACTTCCATTCTCTCATGTCACCACTGCACAGCCCCTTTGTTTGACCTTTTTCCCTCTGCTTAGCCACCCTTGTTCCTCCCTAATGCAGCTTTGCATTAAATGCAAAGCTGCCCTATACATATACCTACATATCTCCCACTCATATACACACACCGTAGGCAGACACACTTACACGATACCACACACACACGGTCGGTCACACACACACACACACACACACACACCAGACTTGTTGCACACACGCACAGTGCACACATGCACTGTTATATATACACATACATATATACATATACATGTACATATATTATCCCACACATAAACATACCATATATACATAACACACATACATTATTAATAATAATAATAATAATAATAATAATAATAATAATATATAATATTATTATTATTATTATTATTATTATTATTATTAAAAAAAATTGTAATAACTAAGAAAATTATCATATAAAAAAAAAAAAATATTTCGGGTTATTACATTTAACCCAAAACTCTAATCCACTTGGCAACTGGTTGTGGCTTGTAACATTTGGCACATAATATATATAGATTCAGGTAAATAAATGAAAATTAAAAGGTTGATCGCTACCAAAAGGATTCAAACGTAAGACTAGGACTAGAAAACCTAAGGGATAAATTCTTACCACCAAGCCACTCTTTTGGCTATGTCATATATTTACGCCAAATATATATATATATATATATAACTATATATATATATAACGATATATATATGATTTAAATAATTAATCAATAAATGATAACGAGGCCCAATAAAAATGCGAAATGGGGCCACCCTATCATCTTTTGATGTTGTGGATTTAATAGCGGAGAAATGTATATTTACAATAATGCCTCTAATTATAACTAATGCTAATTAAATGCCAAAAGAGTTCTATTTTGACTTTTCTCGACGTTTCAGAATCAATGGTACAATCTATTTCATCAAATTATATTCAAAAAAATGTGAAACAAGAATTAGAATAATTCTAAATGTGTCCCTAGCAATAATTAAGCTACTAAATCGGGTTTAGAAAAAATTGAAGAGACCCATCCAAAGGTTATCTAGGCTATTGAGCCCAATACTAATGTCTGATTTAGCAAATTAACAACCAAAAAAATGACACATGAATTGGTAAAATTATAATTATGCCCCTAATGATAGAATAAGTTACTAGATGAACTCCGAATGTAACAAGGGGACCTACCCTAAGATTTTGAGGCCATTTAGACCTAAAAATGAGTTCTAATTAAGCTAATAAGCCCTTTAAGATGTTGTTTTATATAATGAGGTACTTAGAACATATACTTAATAAGATTATGATTTGTGCTATACAAAATTTTGATAAAGGAAAGGGAATTAAAGGATCAGACTAATGAGCTAAGGTGAGTAATCTTGTCTGTTGAATCAATGGTATTTTACATCCTGTTTAAAAATACAAAATCTATGTATTTTGGGAGTAATCTTATCTCTTCAATCAATGGTATTTTACATATTGTTTAAAAATACCAAATGTCACGACCCGAAACCCACCCTATGCGGATCTCGTGTCGCGGGGCCGACCCGAAGGCCGTCCCTACTTTTTCCATTCCTGTATCATAGTACTAATATGCAATGTACTAAAAATTTTAAACATTAAACAGCGGAAGTCTTTATCTATTACAGTAATCCAGCGGAAGTCTTTAAAATAAATTTAACAGCGGCAATCTATTAAATACATGACATAGTTCTACAAAATTCAAAATGAGAACTAAACTGTAACCAGCACTCGGGGGTGGTGAATACATGGGAGAACTAACATAGACTGATACAATACTTCAAAATGTCCCCCTACGCTCTCAGACTCCTACTGGGGTCTCGCAGCGTCATCACCTGAAATGGGGGTAAATGGGGTGGAATGAGCTACAAAGCTCAGTAAGTAAAACAGATCTCCAACACTGGTATCGATGATCAATGTGAATCCATGAATAAGATAATGATAGCCAATCATAAGGAAGGAGATGCTGTGATAGCCAATGAACATAATTGCCACGAGGGCCAATGGAAACAATTGCCACGAGGGCCAATGAAAATTAATCACAATACACAATCAGAAGTAATAGTGTAAAATGAAAATATAACAACAATGAAGTACTGCCACAATGAACCGATCACAATCAAATCAATCAATGCAAGTCTTTCGAGACTTGAAGAATTATAAGGAATAGTGCCATTCAACAATCAAGTTCTGTTAATCATAAGAGATGCTGTTATTCTGTTTCAGGCCTCGGCAGACCCTCGATCTTTTGGGGCCCGGCATACCCCCCAGTCAATTTCTAGTAAATTGCTATTTGTCCGTTCACGGACTTGACCCGTAGGTCCCATTCAATCAGATAGCATCAGATGGGTGTTGTGACTGAGCACAACTCCTGTGTCCATAAACATGTCATGATCATAGTAATTCCATAGAATATAAAAATGGAATATCATTCATTCAATGAGGATACAACAGTAGGCCTTTGAAGGCATGGTTCAACATGATAACAATGATATAACAGTCAAGCAATGTCCACGAGATAGAACAATATCACAAGTGGATAGCAATAACATATGTGCTTTCAAAGCACAGTGAAACATGATAACAGTGATACATCAGTCAATGATACGTCCACAAGATAGCAAATATCGAAATGTGGAACACAAAGATATCAATACTTTCAAGAGTACAAGTTTGGCAGTAAAAGAATAAACTTGGCTTGTGGAAACACCACATGTAAGAGAGAGTGATCCACTTACCTCTATCGTGATTCTATCTCAGAAATCCGTGAGTTATACCCTTGCCTTTTGAGTTCCCTATATATCAGTGAATACGTTTCAGAATAAATGCTATTCATCAAATTTTATGCCTTTCTATCATAAGTATTTCAAATACTAATTTAGACTTTACCATTGAGTCCGGAATGCCGAAGAGAGTCGGTTTAGGCTTTCGCGGAATTCCATTTGGACTTTTGTACTAAAAAGGGCAAAATAGTCATTTTGCACTTTTACGGTATTTTATCCTTCGGGGTTCCAGTCTCATAAAACGGACCCCACCATTGGACTCAGAACGTCCGAGATAATAGGTTTTGACTATTCATTTGTATCGTTTGGACTTCGTTTGACCCAATTTTGAAATAGGGGCATTATTGTAAAAATTAATATTTAATTAATTTTCTGTTTGGGCAACAGTGTAATTTTTCAAAACATTTGGGGCCAGTTCACAATTTCTAAAAGCTGCGGTCTGAACCAGTTGGTTCAGACCTAAAAACCCTAAACCGGTCTGCCCATTCACTGAACCAAACGGTTCAGTCCATTCAGAGAACCGGATTCCAATAACACTAATTTCCTATCCCATCCTTGGTCTAGATAACCCCAAACCCAATTCCAATTTACTATCCATGTAACCAAACAAGCCCAATCCCATTTAAATTAAAACCCAAAACTGACACAGCTTCACTTAACCGTTTATGTCTGGTCGGGTACCGACCCGATCCGAACCCAAACCCGTTCCAGTTTTGACCCGATAGCCCCCACGCTTTTCCGGTCATCTTCCCCACGTCTCCGGTAGGGTTCCGGCGTACACAGTCGTCTTCTCCGGCGACTGTCACGCATTTTCCGGTGAGATTTCGACCTATTTTAAATGCCATTCTTTTCCCCTTTTATGTAGATTATATTTCTAGCTTTAGTTTTCCATTTAACCTTCCAATTCCTCACGAAATAGAGCTTAAACATCTCCGGCCGAATCTCCGGCCAAATGATTTTTCTCATTTCCGTGGCTGTTTCTTCTAGGTTTTAAACCCATTTCGTTCCTAGAGTGCTTCTGCACTTTATAGAGATATTTCTACAAACTAAAAGCAAGGTTCAACGCATGAAATGACCCATGGCCGATTATTCCCTATAACCTGCAACTTGGGATATCTCTATGGTTTCTAAACCATTTAACCTAATTCTTTTTGCATTTAAAAGCTAATATCATGCTCATTTAGACCCTAGACTTAGATCAAACGTACATGCTTAAAATCTCAAAAGCAGAACTTAATTTACTTACCTGGGTTTCGGATTTCAGCCCACTATGACCCTCCAAAGTTCCTGTTTATGCTCCTGAGTTCTTTACCAAAGTGTTCTCCCAACAATGGTCTCTTTTTTGCCTTTAAACCCACACCCGTAGGTTCATATATGTAGAGAGAAGTTTCCATCGCCTCTCTCTCTTTTCTCTCTCTCTCTCTCTCGGTTCCTCCCCCTTTTATGGCCCCTTTCCTTGACCTAGGACCTGTGCTCCCTCTGCCAAATGCAACCTTTGCATTAAATGGTTAGGAGACTTGTTTTACACTCATATATACATATATCATATTATATATATATATGACACACACACACACATCACACTTAACCGACACACACACACCTCACATGCAGTGAACCTGCATACTGCCCAAGGGCAGTTTCCCTTTTCCTTTTTCCTTTCCTTTCATTTCTTTTATATATACATATATACATAAATACATCATATTATATTATATTATACATGTATACATATACACATAAAATACATGTTTTTATACATGTATATACATGCATGTGTAGAGGCATTAACCCATTTTAAATCTCATTTACATACACTTATTTTAATTGAGCTATGTATCTATGTTCACGTATGCATGCATGGAAATACGTGCATGCACGTATTTCGATGCAATGCCCTGTGATGCTCGGGTGTTACCCAGCCTTGATTATTCGTTCCCATCATTCCATTCATTCATTTCCATGAAAATACTATGATATTCATATCTTACCGTTCAAGTTACATGTTCTAACCGACCTACCTCGGTATACGTGACGTATCCCGGGTCGGGATATTACACCAAATATATGTATTTTTTGAGTAATCATGTTTCTTGAATCAGTGATATTTTACTGCCTATTTTAAAATACCAAATCTATATATTTGTAAGTAATCTTTTTCCTTGAATCAATGATGTTTTATATAATGTTTCATAAATTTAGAGAACATATAAATGAATAAATAATGGATAATATTAGTTTTGCATGATCATAATAATAACAAACATATTAAGAAGGTGGGAAAACTTGAATAATGTAATATGGGATGTTGGTAATGCATGTGAAATGAATTGGGAAAGTAAACATGGAGTCTAGAACCCCAATCTCAAGTCTTCTTTTGGAGGAAGGGAGTTCGTTTGAATGAGTTTTCTAGTAGCCATTCGTTCGACCCTTGTTCGAATGAAAGTATCCTAGTTCGAACGAGTGTCTGACAAATCACTTTTTGTTGTGGGTTCAAGAGATCATTTTCTCACAGCTTCACCATTTTTCTATTTTTTGAAGCTTCTCTAGTCAAGAGGGAAGTTAAGGTTTTGAGGTTCTTGGATTTTCATAGATTTTCAAGCCACAAAACACATCTCACTATAAAGATCCATCTCTAGGAAGATTATTACTGAATGAAATTTAGGATTTCAAGAATCTCATCAAAAACCAAAGATAAATTTTAGGTTTTCTATTTATTCTTCTAGTTCTTCAATTTTCTTATAGGTTTAGCTTGATTTAGTGAAATATAAGGTGTAGTCCTTTTCTTAGAGTGTGGAAGCAAGGATTAAGGCTAGGGTTTGAAATCTCTCTCTCTATAACACAAATCCACTTCTCTCAAGTCTTAAGGTAATGGATTCTGACCTAGGTTAAAAGTTGGGTGTTTCATGAGTGCATGGTACATTCCATTTGATATTGTGACTTGTCTCATAAATGCTACACATACATATATGCATATGTTTTCATGCTTTTAGCTATAATGAAATTTTTGAATACTATGTACCTAGATTTCTCATGCTTGGGATGAATGATGGAATTGTTGAATACCATATATCTATATTTTTTATGCTTTGGATGAATGATATAATGGTTGAAGGTTTTGAGATTGTGTTATCATTATTGTGCTTTTGTGATGAATAATGAATTATATTATTCTTTGGCATGCTTGTAAATGAATTGGGGAAACATTAATGATGATAGAGAATGTGAAATAAAAATGAATAACGAGAATGTGGATATTTACATCTTGGGACGAGTTGAGAAAGGAGGGATCTGAGATTGTTGGAATTGTGATGCCTTGGTTAGGAATTAAATAAAATTCTTAAATTGTGAAACAACTGAAAGTGTGTGCTAGTGAGATTTCGCTAGTTCTCGGTGGGCCTATTTATGATGGGGATGGTGTCTTCCCTTCAGTTACTGATATACCACAAACAGACACACCAATCACTTTGAGACACGTGTGCCCACTGAGTTAACAAATCTCGATCCTACAGAGCTGACAATTTCGATCATACAGAACAGCCACAAGCTTTCAGGGTATTCTCGTATATGTCGATCATACAGAATAGCCACAAGCCTTCAGGGTATTCTCGTATATGTCTATCATACAGAGCAGCCATAAGCCTTCAGGGCATTCTTATTTATATATCATTCAGAGCCGATAAACTCGGTCATACAGTGCAGATGAAGCCTTCAAGACATTCTCATGTATACATCTTCCAGACCTCCCGTTCTGGACAATACTTATTCAACACTTCATATGGATCCAACCTTATGGTTTCCTTAACAACTGTCAAGCGGGGAATAAGGAAACGGTCTTCAATGCGGAAACTACTATTTATTGTTATCTCCATCTACGACTCAAGGATCCAGAAGGTAACTGCAATCTCCAATGATCATATCCCTATATTCATGGCATCGAATCCTAATTAACTTAGGAAAGCCACGGCTTATATATTAAACCCTAGAGGTACGCTTTTACTTTCATGCTCATTCTTTGGCTTTCAATACAGTCTTTCAATCCTCTTACTTACTTAAGCATCAGAGCGGCTACTGCCGAAGCCAATCCGGTGGTCCTCTGATCATCTCTCTGAGTGTTCTACAGGTCACGGAGCCCTCACGTGTTGCGAGTCAAAAAGTGAAGCATCAGTTTGGCGCCGTCTGTGGGAACGACTAATCTCCAAGTGCTCTATTCATAAACTCACCTTTTTTCCCCACCGGAAAACCATGGCACCAAATCTCCGACCACGACAGAATGCTCAGAATGCACAAAACGCTCAGCGTCAGCCACCTGCTCCTCGCACAAAGGGACCAGCGGCCAACCTTATGCGACAAGAAATCGAAGCAATAAAACGACACAATGAACTGGTGCAGGAGCAATTGCTGGCCATCACTAGAACGTTGGCAACGCTCACGCAGAACCAAGCGGCGGCTTCTCCTAGCCCGCCGGTCAACTTCGTTGCGGGAACGCAACCACCTGTTGCCACGGAGGACGAAGAACTTCATGGGCAGGCCCCAACCAACCTGCCTAGGCACCCCTCAGGCGTTGCTCACGCTGGCTGAGATCCACAGCCATCAACAGTTCCTGGCTGGGGAACATCCGCTTTCGTTCCCGACGTGCATTACCGAAGCACGACTCGAGCCCCAACTCCTAGGGTTTCGGGAGCACCGCCGGCACCGCAGGAACCTTATCATGCAGCACCAGTCCCTCCGGTCAGGATTCCTCCTCCGTCCGAAGGGCGTACTCCACCCTACTACCCTGAAGCCGAGGCTGTCAGGCAGAGTTCACAAGATGTCAGACTCAGAGACCCGCGAAGGGTAGAGGAAATTGCCGAGTCTATAGACCGGACAATCGGCCTGAGAGAACCTCAGAACCCTCCAGAGCAAGACGAACTGGCCAGACTGCTCGGAAGACTGGCCACTCCATTCACTCACGCTATCATGTCAGAAGAGAGGCCCTAGAAAGTTCATGGTGCCCAAGTTCACTCTCTATGACGGATCTGGAGACCCAGGAGATCACCTTTCTCATTATCAGCATACGATGGCCCTTCACGGAGCTTCGGATGCTTTCATGTGCCGGACATTCATCACCAGCTTAAAGGGAACTGCTCTGAAGTGGTTCCATAACCTCCCTCCGAACTCCGTTACCAGCTTCTACGAGCTCGGTAGGTAGTTCTTGGACAGGTTTATGACCAGCAGGAGGCTCAGAAGGGGGCCAGAATTCCTGCTGAACGTTAAGCAGACCAGGGAGGAATCCCTCCGAGCCTACATTGCACGCTTCAACACCGAACTCACTGAGATCACGGATTGTAGCCCGAAATTCCTGGTAGCAGCCCTTACAGCCGGGCATGCCCAAGGTGGGTTCAGAGATTCTTTGACGAAAAGCCCTCCTATCGATATGGCGGCATTAATGGACCGGGCCAGAAAATACATCAACCTGGAAGAAGCCAACCGCACGTCCCGGAAGGGCAGAGATCAGACCTAGAGGGACAATCCAAAGCGGGAGGACCACAAGAAGGAGGATCACAGAAGAGACTCCAACAAAAAGAGGGCCAGGAGCCCAGAGAAGAGAACAGCTCCCAGAGCTGTGTACAACTCCGCACCAAGGGAGTTCACCAACTTCACTCCCCTGAACACCACTCCGAACCAGGTACTCCGGCAGATCAGAGATCGGGAGAACCTGAGGTGGCCGGAGCCAATCAAGGGAGATCCCAGCCTGCGGGACCAAAGTAAGTATTGTAATTTCCATAAAGATCATGGACATACAACTAACACTTGCAGGACCCTCCGATATGAGATAGAGCAGCTCATAAAGAAGGGACGTCTTCGGGAGTTCGTCAAGCAGGACGGAAGACAGAACCCCCAAGAGGACAAGCCTCAGCAACGGCCAGATCAGAGGCCCGAACAGAGGCAGGAGCAGAGGGAAGGACGAAACGAGCCTCAGAGGCAGAACAATCACGTCATCTACGTCCTCCATGCTGACTCCCCTGTTACAGGAATGTCCAACAGGGCAAGGAAAGAGATATGCTCGGGAGGCCAGAACCGCCCCGAACGTCTTGCAGATCTCCAACGTCGAAAAGAGGCTCAAGCCAGGGCCGAAGATCCAGTTCACCGAGCAAGATCTAGCAGGGGTACACTGCCCTCATAGTGATGCCCTTGTTATTACCCTCAGAATCGCCAACTTCGAGACCAGAAGAGTCCTGGTCGACACTGGCAGCTCAGTCAACATTCTGTTCTATGAACCGCTTAAACAGATGGGCATAGACCAGGACAACGTCAAGCCCACCACTGCCGTGATGGCAGCTTTTGATGGCAACCTCAGCACCCCACTGGGGAGAGTTGACCTTCCTACCACTGTAGGAGAAGATGAAGGGCAAAAGACCACCATCTCGGAATACATGGTGTTGAACACGAAGTCTCCATACAACGTCATCATCGGGAGACCCTGGTTACACCAGATAGGGGCAGTTACTTCAACCCTTCATCAGTGTCTGAAGTACGTCCACAACCAGAGCGTACACTCGGTCCGAGGGTGTCAGCCAACCTCCCGAGAGTGTCACGCTATTGCCCTCAAAGAGAAAGTTCCGAAATAGCAATTACAGTACACTCGGGACTGTGCAGATCCGGTTTTCACTCACACTCCCGAGGTGGAAGATTGCCCATCCAGCGTTGAAGAACCCCTGAGCCCAAGGGGACGTGACAGCCGAGCCAAACCTGTTGGCGAGCCCATTAAAATACTGGTCAGTTCAGAGGCAGAGGGGCGTTACTTGTACATCGGCCCAGACCTTACACACACCGAGCAGGAAAAGATAGTCAGGTTTTTGAAAAACAACCTCTCTATCTTTGCTTGGGAGACCAGGGACATGGAGGGAATAGATCCTAATCTAATAACTCACAAACTGATGGTAGATCCGGATCACCCCCCAGTCAGATAGAAGAGAAGGCCGATTGCTCCTGATCGGCATCGTATTATAAACGAAGAAGTCCAGAGGCTGCTGGACGCCAGGATGATACGGGAAGTTTTCTATCCCGAGTGGCTAGCCAACACCGTGCTTGTTAAGAAGAAGAACGGCAAGTGGAGAGTCTGTGTTGACTATACAGACCTCAACAAAGCGTGCCCCAAAGACAGCTTTCCACTGCCGAGAATAGACCAACTGGTTGACGCCACTGCAGGGCATGAACTTATGAGTTTCATGGATGCATACTCTGGATACAACCAGATCCAGATGTACCCTCCAGATCAGGAGAAGACTGCCTTCATAACCGAAAGAGGACTCTACTGCTACAGAGTGATGCCTTTCGGTTTGAAGAATGCTGGAGCCACTTATCAGCGGTTGGTGAACAAGATGTTCAGCCCACTGCTCGGTAGCACCATGGAGGTTTACATCGACGACATGCTGGTAAAGAGCCTTCGGAAAGGCAGTCACCTCCAGCACTTGGCTCAGACCTTCGATATCCTCAGACAACACAGGATGAAGCTCAACCCCTCGAAATGTACCTTTGGAGTTACGAAGGGAAAATTCTTGGGATACATCGTCTCTCAAAGAGGTATCGAAGCAGATCCTACTCAGATCCAAGCCCTGATTGGACTGAAGTCACCAAAAACCAAGAAGGAGATTCAGGCACTGAACGGCAGAATTGCCGCAATGAGCAGATTTATATCCAAGTCCACCGATCGCTGCCTACCTTTCTTCAAAGCTCTGAAGGGCAGCAAGACTTTGCAGTGGACAGAAGAATGCGAGCAGTCCTTTCAAGAACTAAAGGAGTATCTAGCCTCTCCAGAGCTCCTGTCAAAACCAGTACAAGGAGAAAAGCTGCTCCTGTACCTTGCAGTCTCCGAGAACGCGGTCAGCTCCGCACTGATTAGACAGGACAGAGGAGTACAGAGGCCTATGTTCTACGTCAGTAGGGCACTACTTGACACGGAGAAAAGATACCCAGAAATAGAGAAGCTGGCCTATGCCTTGGTTATATCAGCTCGGAAGCTTCGACCTTATTTCCAGGCCCATCCAATCGAGATCCCAACTGCCTATCCTCTGAAGTCAATACTAAGGAAACCTGAAGTATTGGGAAGATTGGTAAAGTGGTCTGTGGAGCTAGGGGAGTTTGACATAGCATATGTACCCCGGAACTCCATCAAAGGGCAGGCCTTAGCTGACTTCATAGCCGAGTTCACCCCGGTACTTCAGAACAAAGCACAAGTCACCGAGACTTCGGGAACCTGGCTGCTGTACATTGATGGATCGTCAACCGATCAAGGATCAGGGGTAGGCCTGGTGCTACAGTCCCCTGATGGGCTCACATCAGAAAAAGCAGTCAGCCTGGGATTCAGAGCTTCTAACAATGAAGCCGAATATGAAGCCCTAATCTTAGGGATGAAACTTGCCTTGGAATGCGAGGCTCAGAACCTCGATGTCTTCTCTAACTCCCAACTGGTAGTAAGCCAGGTCTTGGGAGAATTTGCCATCAAAGATGACAGGATGCTTCGGTATTCCGAACTGGTGAGCCACTTGAAGAATTCCTTCCAGACGTTTACCATCCAGAAAATTGAGAGAAGCCAGAACTGCAGAGCAGATGCTCTGGCTAACATGGCCTCCCACCTCAAATCTGAAGCAGACTCCACAGTTAAAATCTCTTTTCAGCCAGGATCCAGCATTGAGGAAGCACATGTTGCTCAAATTGACGAACAGCCCCAGAACTGGATGACCCCGATCCTCCAGTATCTAAGGTCCGGTCTCCTCCCAGAGGACAAAAACAAAGCCAGGAGAATCCGAATCAGAGCGGCTCGGTACCTGATCCTGAACAACAAGCTTTATAGAAGGTCGTATTCTCAACCTCTGCTAAAATGCTTAGCCCCAGACGAATCACAGTATGTCTTGGCTGAAATACATGAGGGAATCTGCGGGAATCATAATGGGGGCAGAACTATAGCCCACCGAGCTCTATCGCAGGGCTACTACTGGCCCGGCATGTTGAAACAGGCTAAAGAATATGTTCGGAATGCGACAAATGCCAGAGATTTGCCCCGTACCAACATCAGCCTCAGCACGAGCTTATCCCGATTCCTAGTCCTTGGCCCTTTGCTCAATGGGGAATGGACATTGTGGGCCCGTTACCACGAGCACCTCCAAACAGGAAGTACCTCTTGGTGGCCATTGACTACTTCTCTAAATGGGCCGAAGCCGAGCCTTTAACGCATATTACAGAAAAGGAAGTCGAAAGCTTCACCTGGAAGAACATTGTCTGCAGGTTTGGCATACCACGTGTAATTATCTCGGACAATGGGACACAATTCACTGGTAAAGGCTTCAAGGCATCCTGCGAAAATCTCAACATCAGGCAGCACTTTGCCTCTCCAGGCCATCCACAAGCAAATGGGCAAGCAGAGGTCACCAACCGAACAATCCTTGACGGGTTAAAGAAAAGGTTGGAACAGGCCAAGGGGAAGTGGGCAGAAGAACTCCCTGGAGTCCTTTGGGCCTACAGGACAACCAGGAGAACTCCCACCTCTGAAACTCCCTTCTCACTAGCCTATGGAACAGAAGCAGTAATTCCGGTTGAGATCGGTATGCCAACTCTGAGGACTGAGGCCTTCGAGCAACAATCCAATGATCAGCAGCTGATGGAAAACTTGGATTTGCTTGAAGAGAGAAGGGATCAAGCCAGCATCAGGATGGAAGCTTATCAACAAAGAATGGTCAACAAATCCAAGGTAGGACTCAAGACAAGTCAACTTTCAAGTTGGAGAATTCGTCTTAAGAAGAGTCTTTCAAAACACCAAGGATCCCACCATGGGGAAGTTGTCACCGAACTGGGAAGGCCCCTACAAAGTGACAAAGGTCGTTCGACCTACCACTTACTTGGCTTGAAGACATGACTGGGAAACCTGTTCCTAGGACATGGAACGTAGAACACTTGCGGAAGTATTATCAATGAAGATTTTTTTTTCTTTTACTTCCATAAAACTGTTCATCTATCAATGCACAGGCCTCCAGAGCCTGGTCCATCTATTAATGCACAAGTCTTATGACTTGGTCCGTCTATTAATGCACAGGCCTCCAGTGCCTGGTCCATAATGTACGAGTTTTCACTCGGTCCATCTATTAATGCACAGGCCTCCAGAGCCTGGTCCATAATGTACGAGTTTTCACTCGATCCATCTATTAATGCACAAGTCTTATGACTTGGTCCATCTATTAATGCACAGGCCTCCAGAGCCTGGTCCATAATGTACGAGTTTTCACTCGGTCCATCTATCAATGCACAGGCCTCTAGAGCCTGGTCCATCTATTAATGCACAAGTCTTATGACTTGGTCCATCTATTAATGTACAGGCCTCCTAGAGCCTGGTCCATAATGTACGAGTTTTCACTCGGTCCATCTATTTATGCACAAGTCTTATGACTTGGTCCATCTATTAATGTACAGGCCTCCAGAGCCTGGTCCATCTGTTAATGCACAAGTCTTATGACTTGGTCCATCTGTTAATTCACAGGCCTCCAGAGCCTGGTCCATAATGTACGAGTTTTTACTCGGTCCATTTATAAATGCACAAGTCTCAGTACTTGGTCCGTCTATAATACACAAGCCTTCAGAGCCTGGTCCATGATATACAGATCTTAAATACTTGGTTCATTCTCTAGATACGCAGGCCTACAGAGCCTGGATTACTCTTATACACAGGCCTTCCGAGCATGGTCCGTCTTCAATCTACAGATTCTATGATTCAGCCCATCCACAGACAGAAGTTCCGGGCATCTACAAACTAAAGTTTCCTAGATCGGAACACCTCAGATACTTATATTATTTGGTTTATCTGTCAAACAAACAACAAGTACTATGGTTTCGACCAGGGGTAAAGTACTTCGATTCAGGCATTTTTCTAAGTTTCTTTGATTTATTCTCAGAACAATCAGAAATGCACGAGAAAGTGTTTAAGCTACAAAAGAGCACATTCACAGAAAACATCAGATCTGAGAAGAAGAAATGTAATTTTATTAATAATTCAGAAGATTTACATCAGTACAAAGACACCACTACAGAAGCTATTACAGAAGCTATTACAGAAGCTACGCTTGGCAACATAAAGGCTCTTCTCCTGGGATGATAAAGGGGCACAGGAGCCAAACTTCCATTACCGCCGCTGACAGGCTCCATTTGAGAGGAAGGAGCCCTGAACCCCAGTCTGCATCAAGAAGTGCCCAGGCCATTTCATCATCACTATCACTGGTCTCATGACCAACGGACGATGAGGGCTCTGGGCCTCAAGAGACTTTTCATTCTCCACCTTTGTAATCAGCATAACGCCCCAGCCAATTGAAGCAAGGGTCCCTACCAAGTCACAAAGGGGAGGAGGCAGCCCCCTATTCATCTCCCTCAGAGCAGTTGTCACTGCCAAGTCACAAGAGGGAGAAGGCAACCCACCTTCAATCTTCTTCTTCACACCGTCTGTTTCACCCCAGCCACTTGGAGCGAGGGTCTCTGACAGGGCGTGAGGAAGAGGAGGCAACTCAGCCTTCATCTTCATCACCAACGCTCCAGGCCTCGGTTGAATCAAGGAGGGGCCACTACCAATCGGAGAAATCTCGACCGGATGCCAGAGGAAACAAGAAGACTTGTGCCTCCTTCGAACCTTCCTTGGAGACTGAAAATAAGGGAAGTTTAACTCTCAGCCACAGTTTAATTATTCCTAACTCAGGCAAGGAATCATCCATCATCTCCGGACGAGTGAAAAAACTCCGGCAGCATATAAAGATCTCTCTTACAAACAATTCGGGGAGCAAAAGGGTTGAGCGCAACCGTATGCCCTCGTTTCCATATATATAGACACTGGAAGATCAAAGGCCACCCAGTTGAACCGTCACAACGGTTAAGCGAAGTGCTAGCTTCGAAATCCCAAACGACGGAGGTGCAATAAATGGAGTATTAAACCACCCTCTCAGGAGAAGCAAAAGGCAGGGCCATACACGTAATGCACAGGCTTTTAATCTTTTCTACGTATATGATGTGACGGTTTCTCCATGTCATTAACACTTAAAGGGCCACGTATACAACAGAGGTCCATCAACTATGACGTTTCTTGATTTCTAACAGGTCTGGAGGCAGAAGTTCTGATCAACCAAACTACAATCACAAGGTATCCACTTATTGTTATGTCTCCAGATTCAGAACGGTCAGCTTTGAAATACTTCAAAAAAGAAGTCTCCAATTACTGACCTAAGGCAAGTAAAGAAGCTCGGAACACAGCTACCTACAGAGGAAAATCTGATCTGGCATACACTAAACTCTAGAGCAGTGCCACTTTGTAACGGTTACCACCATCAACTACAAATTAAAGCACTACAGAACAGTATAACTCAAGACATGCACAAATACTACAGAGCAATATGATTGAGAAGACAAGCATCAAGCAAAAGACTGTTCCATTAACGAATGTATATTTCAAGTACATTGGAAGTTGAAAATAGCAAAATATACATCCTAAGCCTGATCAGCAGGAACAGGATCAGCGACCGGAGAAGGATCAGCAGGAGCAGTATCAACCACCTCAGTCGGTACAACCTCTTCCGTGGGATCGGCAAGGAGGACATCAGCCACTTCACCCTGGATAACAACCTCTGAAGGTTCAGATCCAGGCGGCACAATAGAGGACACATCTAGGTCAGGAAACTTGGCAAGAAGCCGAGAGCGGAAGTTATTGAACCCAAACGTAATCAAGCGATGGGTCATTCCTTCCAGCTTCGACCTCATTTCCTCCTCATTATCCATCACTGCCTGCTCCACGGCTTCATCGAGCTGTCTACGGTGCTGATACCGCAAGCCGTTCACCTCCACCTGCAACCTCCTTGCCCACTCAACGGCAAGGTTCTTCTTCGATTCCATCACGATCAAGGAGTTCTGACACTCCTTCAGTTTCTCTACGGAATGTTGTGCCTCCGACCGAGCAGTGCCAAGCTGAAGCCCCAGGTCATCCAGATTGGCCCTAAGTTGGTCAAGCTCCTCCACAGATGGAGAAACCTCCACCAAAGCAGAAAGGGTATGCAGGGTCTGCATAGTACAAAGAAAACAATTCAACACCAGTATAAACGCTTAAAGGAAAGAAAAATAAGGGCCTGACGAGCTCACCTTAACATGAAGAGTGGTTAAATCAGCAAGAAGCTTCTTCGACTTCTGGGACCTGAGTTTAACTGAGCCTTTGGCCCAGAAGTCCCTCAGAATTTTCTTGGCCCCCTGATCAGCAACATCAGGAGCCACTGACGATGATGCCCCCTTACCCGCTCGACGAGACGGGACTGGGGGAACCACCGTAATAGGGACAGGAGCCTCTTCCTCCCTTTCAGCAGGCTCGGGAGAGGACAAAACTAACCTCTGCTTCTTTTGGACAGGAGGAACCACTGGAGAGGATGCCTCCCCCGTCGCCATGGACGGTGATGGCCCGGACTCTCACTGAGCCATCACATTATCAGCAATCTCCTCAACACTACCCCTGGCAGCCATTAATTTATCAGGGTTAACGATGGAAGAATGGTCCCTAATGCTGGGCTTCAAAAACTTCTTATATTGCTCCTGAATCGAAGAAGAGAAGTCTGGTCTCTTCCACGCACTCTTGACTGCAAAACAAGCACAGAAATTGATCAGTTCAACAATTGGCAAACAAAACGGAGTCAACACAGCCACGGAAAAGTTGAGCCTCACCCCTTGGCCCAGTAGTTCGAGGGAATGTGGAAGGTTGACCCTCGAAGTTCTTGAATTCCCATCCTCCTTTAATAAAGAAGTACCACTGCTTCCAGGTCTTGTTGGAGGAGGGCACAGAAGTAAGGGGTCTGAACCCACTATCGAAAGACATATAAAAAAGACCCTCCGCCTTTTGAAATTTTAGATCCATATTGCTACGGATCAAGTCAAGGGACACCTCGACATTATTCATATGCCCTAACACAATAAAGCTCAACAGATGTCTCCAACTGTTAAGGTTCAAGTCTGCGGGGCAAAGATCAAACCAACAAAAGAATTGTTTTATTATATCAGGAAAGAGGAGTGTAAGACCCATTTCAAACCAGGCCAGATAGGCACAGATTTCCCCCTCTCTAACATCGCCCAGGCGATCCTGAGAATCTGGGACCCTGAAAGTTACATTTTTGGGAAGTTTGAACTTCGCCCATAACTCCTTCAACATACTCTCAGTAATTACACTCTCACCCTCCTCTCTGTGACCAGATCGACCAAAAGTCTCACCAGCCCTATTCGGGGGCTCATCAAAAGCATCAACAATCCTAACCCCCGGACTAGAGGGAGGATCTACCAGCCTATTTTCGTCAACGTTCACTAATTGCATTTGAGGATCGGTCTCAGAAGGACTTCCCAAATCAGAGTGTGATTCTAAGCCAGACATGGCGAACAAGAGAAAAGAAATGAAACAAATGAGAAGGAGTGTAGAAGGGGACTAAAAGTCGAACCTGAGATCAATAAAGGATTGTGAACACCGGGTAACCTCCAAACTTCAAGATATGTCAAATGGCGGTCTGGTACTGTAGAAGTAAATGCAGAAGAAAGGTATGAAAGACCTTTCCCTCTCTTTATATACCACATTCGAAATATGAGACTTCCAAGACGAGCCGACACAACGGTTGAGAATAATGATGGACTCTCAAGTATCGGCTGCGCAATAAATGATGCGTTAAACCGACGTCTTGAGAAATGGGAAAGCAAAACGTATGACTCTTCACAAAACCCTCAACCCTAGTTAAAAACCTAGCTTTTAACAAGGGCTCCGGGGGGGAGTAGCTGATATACCACAAACAGACACACCAATCACTTTGAGACATGTGTGCCCACTGAGTTAACAAATCTCGATCCTACAGAGCTGACAATTTCGATCATACAGAACAGCCACAAGCCTTCAGGGTATTCTCGTATATGTCGATCATACAGAACAGCCACAAGCCTTCAGGGTATTCTCGTATATGTCTATCATACAGAGCAGCCATAAGCCTTCAGGGCATTCTTATTTATATATCATTCAGAGCCGATAAACTCGGTCATACAGTGCAGATGAAGCCTTCAAGACATTCTCATGTATACATCTTCCAGACCTCCCGTTCTGGACAATACTTATTTAACACTTCATATGGATCCAACCTTATGGTTTCCTTAACAACTGTCAAGCGGGGAATAAGGAAACGGTCTTCAATGCGGAAACTACTATTTATTGTTATCTCCATCTACGACTCAAGGATCCAGAAGGTAACTTGCAATCTCCAATGATCATATCCCTATATTCATGGCATCGAATCCTAATCAACATAGGAAAGCCACAACTTATATATTAAACCCTAGAGGTACGCTTTTACTTTCATGCTCATTCTTTGGCTTTCAATACAGTCTTTCAATCCTCTTACTTACTTAAGCATCGGAGCGGCTACCGCCGGAGCCAATCCGGTGGTCCTCTGATCATCTCTCTGAGTGTTCTACAGGTCATGGAGCCCTCACGTGTTACGAGTCAAAAAGTGCAGCATCAGTTACGAACTGTAACCCTGCCCAGGTAGTGGCACATTGGCAACGAGTTAGTAGCTCATGAAGTGTCTAGGCCTTTCGGGGGAGCCGATGGAAAAAGACTAAGTTCGGAGTATTAGGATTCGATATGAGAGGAATGGAGTTAAATCTTGTATTAAGATTTCATAATGTACACTTGTGATTCTTTTTGAAATTGTGCAATGATTATTTCCATGGATTAATGTTCATTCTCTTTATCATATGAATGAAATGAATGAATTATCTACTTTATTAAAAGAAATTGAACATCTTGATTATTGATCACTATACATGATGGATAAACACTTGCTCGACATTTACATGTCACATGCCTACAAGTTCCACCACCTCACTTTTTTCCTATTTTAGAATCTCTACTGGGGTTGTTTTGACCCCTACCAGATACAGGTAATGACAAGAAGCCAACGACTTGACGACATGGACTAAAAGGACATCTTTTGCCTTTTGCTCATTTTTGGATGTATTTAACCTTAAAAGCTCATTGATGTAAATGTTATGGCTATGGAAGCCAAGACTTTTATTTTTGTATATGTAGAAAGATGTACCCAAAACTAGAAATCTTGCACTCTCTTGACCCATGGGAAATTGGCATAGTAACCACAGTTCCTTGATATAATATATGTTGGTAAACTCTTGGAATTAAGAAATGGGATTATGTGAAATAGATATATATGTTATGAAAAATCAAGTGAGAATATGCTAATTATAGAATGGTTTGAGATGTACAGGAATTACTATATAATTTTGACCTTGTTTTACAAGGTCACCCTCGGGTCTTCAGGGCTCAGGGTGAGACATTTTATATCTTGTTCAAAATGAAAATTCTATACTTTGTGAGTAATCTTACTCCTTGAAATAGTAATATATTACCATGTCTTTAAAAGTTATTCTTGTACGTAGTTTAAAAATAATTATGTGCTTTGAATTTTGTGTAAATGCTTTTAATGAAGAACTTGATATCTATTTTATATGTGGAAACCATGGAACCTATTGGATTAAAAAATGATTCGTTTGATGTGATCTTTTTGACTGTATGAGGCTTACCCTTGTAGCACTTTAACTTTATATGTTATCCTTTTGTTACTAGATGAGACTTACCTACGTGCTCCTCCAACTCTAATTATGAAGCTTATCCATGTGACGCTCTGGCTCAAACTATGTGACTTACCCATATAGTGCTCTAAATCTATAGTTAACTGTTTGACCTACTTGATGATGGATCGACCATCAGGATTAGTGCTTGTTTTGTGTTTTTTTGCAAACAAGTTAACTATCTGATCTATTTTATCACTCGGTTTGTGCTTTAGAAAATGCATAATTATATCTATTTTGAACATCAACACGTTCTTTACTTCAGAATATCTACTTTTGAAATGTGTTGCCTATTTTATTAGAAAATTGTATTTGTGTAAACATAGTGTTCATGGTATTTGTTGTAAAGCTCTAATTTTCTAGAAACCTCTATCAAGATTCAAGAAATAGTCAATTCACCATAGTTATAACCAACATTTTCAATTTGTACAAATCAATAAGGAAAGTAATAAAGATTGTTAGGACCAAGGGGTCCGATATTGTAATTGGCTAATCCGGTTTGACAAAATGTTCTTTATGTGTAATCATTACATAAGTCCTAGGAGTGAGTACCTCAATGCTCGTTCTACTCTAAGATGGTCCAAAATACATTACTGTGTATATCTACTGGCTGACTTGGTTCATGAAAGGTATAGTGGACTTTTGTTTTTGATTTGGATCTCATACATTGCATTCATTGCATATAGTTTTCATCATAAAATCATATGTGTATTACACTTGTGATTGTGAAGCAAATTTCCCAAAAATACATCTTAAAACTCTAAGGGAAAATTATGTTCACAAGACAAGTAAAGAATGATCAACTCTTTGTTGCTCGTTCAGACAAACGATAGTAGTTCGTTCTCATTTGTTTTTATTGGCTCGAAGGCCTGTATAAAATGAAGAGCTACAACCTCAGAAATGTGCTCATTTGATATTTGTTCCTTATTTGTTCGAACGAATGGGAGTTCGTTCAAATGAGTGATGGTTCGTTCGAACAAACCTTGGGTGGAAAATAGATTTACAATTTATTTTGAAGCTCATTTTGGATTAAACAAGTTCATTGCAAAAAATCATGAAAATTCAGTTGAGAATAGTGAAAAATAGAGTAAGAGAGTTTTCAATTATGAGAGCTATATTCATAAGAGATCAAAAATCTTTCATGAGAGATCAATCATGCATTTCTCTACTCTCATTCATTGATTTAGTTAGATCATTATTAGATCCAAATTAGATCTAAGAGCCTCTTATTTATGTCATTTCACTATTGATGAAGAATTGAGATCAACCTTGTGGATGCATTGTTGATTGGATTGATGGATACTGATATTGTGAGGATTTTTAATTATGGAGTGGCTAGATTGGAGGATTCTGAGACCATCGAGGATTCTAGTTGTATGAAGATTCTGATTATGAGGAGCTTGTGGATTCAAAAGGAAATTGAAGATGTGATTGGGTAGAACGAAGCTTAAGGTGTAGAGTTCAGTTCGTATATACGTTGTAATTCAATTTCTATCATAGTGGAAGTCTTCCTTGGGCATTGGCCCGACTCTAGAGTCTTACTCCAATGATTGTTGTCCTTGGTGGTCTATCTGTCATCAATCGATTTGAAAATCTCTAAATCACTTCATCTCTTACAATTTACAAATTTCTTTGCTTGAATGCTTCCACTTGATATTGATATTGATATTAAGTTTTCACAAATCTCATAATTGAGCACAAATTTGATTAATTGAAAACTTAATTGAGTAATTCAAATTGTAAATTGAACGGAATTGAAATTTGATTATTGAGTTGAATTTTTTATTGAATTGATTAAATTGACGATCAAATTGAACTAATTGATCAATTAGGTTGTTGTTGATAGTTTTGTATCTTTGAACAATTCTTGACTATACATTAGTGGAAGGGCTTATATGTTGGATTAATCACGTTGAGTGATTTTGTTGTTGTGACATTGTTGTTGTAGACAAGATTGTAATTAATAATTGAGAAATTTTTAATTCTAGAACCAATCTATTTAACCCCCCCTTCTAGATGTAATTCACACTTTGAGACCTTAAGTAATATCCTAGTGGTATCGATTTATAACAAAGATGATAAAGGGGAGCTTGAGAAATGGACGTGGATGAATTTTGATAAGAATATAGCTCCAAAAGAAGATTATGGTTTTTTCTTAGTAATGATAATTGTACTCCTTTTGTTGGACAAGTATGATGATGCTAAAAAAGATGTGTCACAACCCGGGCCCCAAAGACCCAAGTAGTTATGAAAAATCACAACAGAATATTTATAATTAAGTCTCCATGGTTAATCAAGTCAACCAGACTTCTGAATAGGAGATTTGACCAAAATGTTGTCACGCTAAGACTCAAGAAATTAGGTATTTGAAATCCTTACACTTGGCCTTTCAAAAGTCCCGATAATTTATTCTTAGGTATCTAATAGTCTAAAAATGATCTTTTTATACATTTAGCTAAAGGGTATCCCACCCAACTAGCTATGGTCCAAGATACTATATTTAGAAAAATGAAAATTTTGTTCTTGGAATGGTGAGTTGACTTTTTATTTTTTAAGTAATTAGGTTTTGGGACTATTTTTATTGGTTCCAAATGCAGGGTACTTCCTTATTTACATTATAATCTCTTAAGTAAATGGAAAAGAAAATTAAATAATGACATTTAATTTAAATAAGGTATACAACAATAGTGTTGTTTGAGTAGCAAAGTGTAGAGTAGAAATCGCCTTTTGTCTATTCCAATCTCCCATTCGGTCGACTAAAAGTTTGGGATTGTTCGATTCTTTAGTTTCTGATAATTCTAATAGACTGGTTAGAGCTTCAAGTCGACTAGTTCTCCCATTCAGTCGACTAAATCAATCATCCAACACTTGGATATGCTATTTTTATGACTTTTTCACCCACTTTTTGAATTCTTTCTTTATCAGACCTTAATACTACATAGGTAAAACATTTCCTTACCTAAAAATTATATCATTTATATTTTCCTTCCCAAGATTAAGCATACATATAAACAAATTTATCTTTTCATCCCATAATATTCCCATGCCTCCAAGCAGAATGCATATAAGTTTATTTCAAGATTCATACAAAATCTAGAATTTTACAAAGTACTTAAGGATTCCTTACACATCATGAATCCACTTACAAGGTATTAGAGTAAAATTAGCAAAAGGGGAGAATAGAAAAAATGAAAATTTCACAAGCTACTCAATTTTCTAAGCTGCAACAGGGCTACAACTAAGACTTTTGTCATGACCCGAAACCCACCCTATGTGGATCTCGTGTCGTGGGGCCGGCCCAATGATCGTCCCTACTTTTTACATTCTTTTACTAATGATAACAATAAGCAATGTAACCATAACATTAAAGTGCGAAAGCCTTATTACAACATTGTTCAAAAACTGAAAATAAGTCTGACAATACCTAACATAAACCAAACATAAACCACTTTTAGGTGGTGAGTGCATGGAAGAGACTACTGTATTCTATTGTGCTCTTAACCATCTCCTTACGCTCCGGACCTCCTACTGTGGTTCTGTAGCATTCTCACCTAAAAAGATAATAAATAGGGTGAGCTAACAAAGCTCAATAAGTAAAAGCCTATCTCCAATATGGGTTAGGGATTACATAGGAAAATTAACTCAAGGGAAACATGATAGCCAGTCATGACAAAGGTTGCAATTAATTGTAAAATGCCACAATGGCTAATAAATGATAAGGCACAATAACAATCATGAGTAACAGTGTAGCATGAATATGGAATAGGCCCAATGATCACAATCAACATAAATACTGCCACAATAAAACGGTCACAGTCGATTCTAATAAATAAGGAACAATCAACATAGAACTATTTATAGGGAAATGAAAACAACCTATGAATCCCATAAACATCAATATATCAATTAAACAAGAATGATGCCTTTACTCTGTTTAGGGTTTGGCAGACCCTCGATCTTTCAGAGCCCGGCATACCCTCTATTAACATAAATGCATATAAAATACCCATTAAACTCACTGCATAAAAACACCATCATTGCCATGTGTCCATTCACGGACTTGACCTGTAGGTCCCATAAGTTGACCCATAGGTCCAGTTAATCAGATGGGTAATGTGGCTGAGCACAAAACCCGGTATCTAACAATAACCAAGATTCTAATTATAATTCCATATGAAGTGTACAATGTATGGAACACCATGACATAAGCATACAATGAGAATCATTAGTAAAATGAATCAATCATAAGATATCAGTCAATAAGCCTCTACCCGATAGGACAATATCAATGGTGGGAACAATAACAGTGGATATATATATATATATGAGTACAAGCTTTGGTAGTAATAGAAAGGTCGTGTCTTGGAAAACCACATATCAAAGATAAGAATTTACTTACCTTATCAATGCGTCTTAGTATTTAGTGACCTTCCCTTTCCCTTTCGAGTCTCCTATATATCAGTAAACATGTTTTAGCTTTAATGTCATTTATCGAATTTGAACTCCTCACTACTCTAAGTACCTTTTTATTAATTTAGTCTCTACCATTGAGTCCAGAATGTCAAAGAAAATGGGTTTAGGCTTTCGCAGTTTCCAATTTGAACTAATTTACCAAAAGGGCAAAATGGTCATTTACGTGCCTATTTTTTGGGTCCTGTTTTCAAAATTCAGACCTTACCATTGAGTCCACAAGGTTTGAAATAATAAAAATCTACTATTTACTTAACTTAATCGGAGTTCGTTCGACTCATTTTTGACATAGGGGTATTTTGGTCATTTTGATGTTTCTATAGGTA
The DNA here is from genome assembly GCA_008638375.1 of Nyssa sinensis. NCBI lineage: Eukaryota > Viridiplantae > Streptophyta > Magnoliopsida > Cornales > Nyssaceae > Nyssa > Nyssa sinensis. Next base: position 26,216,249 of record CM018035.1, read on the forward strand.
TTTTATTTTTCGGGACTCCGTCTCTTGAAACGGACCTCACCATTAGATCCAGAAGGTCTAAAACAATAAGTTTACACTATTTATTGGACTAATTTTCACGTCAAAATTTAATTCAAATTTAATTAAGTTAATTAAATGTAACCAATACATATATTATTTGAGCCCAACTTGATCACATGTGCCTTAGTGGAACAGTGGTCTATTCTTCTCACCCTTCTCCCTTGGTCCCAGGTTCAAGTCACAGGGCATGCAACCCTTGTGCAACTTCTTTTTTTTTTTTTTATTTCTTTTGCACTTGTAAGCCAAGCAATGGATAGCTTCTCCTTCACAACCAAACACCCCCAAACTCCAATTTAAAAACACAACCCATAATGTAACAGTGTTGGGTAGCCTTCTGAATGGGTCGGTCAGGTTTGACTTGACTCGGTTTGGCCCAAACTAACCCAACAGCACGTCTCCCTCCCCAGCATAGTGCCGGTGGTCTCTTCTGTCGACGGCGACTCACCGACGACGGATTTTCTCGCAGTTTCCACTGGGCCCGAACCTACACCTCATGGGCAACTCAAATCTGCCCTCAATTTTTCAATCGGAGTGTCGGATCTCCCCCGAAACAGGAAAAACCATAACTCTAATGGAGTGGTGCGGTTTTCCGGCCAGCCCCTTTTCCTTCTCATTTCCCCCATTTTCTACACCATTTTGATCCCATTTTGATCCTATTAATTTCCTGTACCTAAGAGGACAAATTCCCCATGATTTAAACAAAGTTTAAGGCACAAATTCACTCAAAACCAAATCACCCATAACAACCTGTAAATGCCATTTTCTCATTCATTTTTGGACCAAATCACTTCTTTTTTTTTTTTTTTGCTAAATACTCCTAGTTAAATGATGATTAAGGCCCTATCATCAAATCTATACTCTATGCTAAAAATAAAAAAAAAAATTGAATTGATCCAGCTTACCCCGTTCCAGTCGCGCGTAGTATTCCTTCCGAGTCACCTAGTTTCGCTTCCTAAATCTCAACGCCTCAATTTCGATCTCCCTGTTCTGTTACTCCTCCTCTTCTCGCTTCCTACCAACACTCACACATGTCAAAATACCTCACGCATGCAGCGCAGTGGTTCGGCTCCTCCTTCTTTGTTTCTTCCCTTATTGCTTCAGTTTTTTTTCTTCTCTCCCACGCATGCAATGCATGCTTCATTTTATAACTCCTCTTCAGTTTCATTCTCTCTCTCTCTCTCTCTCTCTCTCTCTCTCTCTCTCTCTCTCTCTCTTCTCTCTCTCTCGCTGACCCTTCACTTGTTGCGCCCATAACTCTCCCAATTCCCCTTTTTTAAGTTACAGTTACAACCGTAACTGATATACACCCACACACATATATATTTGTATATTTACACCTATATATGGACATATACATATATATATATATATATATTGTCCACATTTCAAACTCCTATTTTTATTTCTTTCCAATTCTTATTTTATTTTTATTTTAGTTTATCTTATTTTTATTTTATTTATTATTATTATTATTTTATTCTTTTTTTTTTTTTGTAGCTATTCGGTTGCCCTGGCATCTTCCATATATTCAAAGCTATTGAAAATCCACACTGTTTATTTCATCATCGCAATATAAGGTCTTATTGGCTCGGTTACAATTGGGTCAGGGTATTACAACTTTCGTAGATTTTCCTTGACACCAAACAAGTTAAATAACATAGGTGTTTTTAAAAAATAGGCACTTACAACTGGCTTGGAAACGGAATAGTCGAGGTCAATTGATCCGAACCTCTAACCTTCCAACAGATCAGAAAAGCACAACTTCAGTTGCAATGGATCCTGAACAGATACTTCAAATTCTGGTCGACATCAAGAAAGACATGGCCAATTACCGAGAAGAGAACCAAAGACTTTCCCTCACAGTTCAAGATCTAGTACAGTAAAAGTTACCACCGCCACCCTTGTTCCTACAAGTAATGACAATCCTTGCCAAGTGCCACTAGTCCCGCCTTAAGACAGATAACAACAACAACATTAACAAAACCAAGATCCACCCGCCCATGATTCTTATGATTTGGGTGAACAGTAGGGACCCGTAGAGATCCCGAACTAACAAGAAGAGGGCCTTGCTCACAAGTTGGAAAAAAATGGAGACTCTCTTTTATAAAGCTCATTAAGGTGATGACATGGTCGATATTCATAAGCTATCTCTCAAACTAGACATTCGGCTCCCTCTAAAATTCAAAATGCCAAACCTTGCCAAATTTGATGGAACCACATGTCCAAGAACTCATCTTAAGCAATATGTGAGGGCCATGCAACCATTAGGGGCCAACAATAATGTCTTGGTCCAGATGTTTCACCAAACCTTGACCAGAGCTGCTCTACGATGGCACTTGAACTTAGAAGATGCACTTTCCAAAGATTGGGAGGAATTATGCAACGCCTTTATCAAGCAGTGCAAATACAATAATGAATTTGATATCACCATTCGAGACTTGGAGACCGCCAAGCAAGAACTGAAAGAAAGTCTGTCCATATTCACCACTAGGTGGCAGACTAAAGTAGTTCAAATGATCAATCGGTCAAATAAGGTTGAACAGGTTCAGATGGTAAAAAGAAATCTACTTCTAGTCTACTGTGAAACTCTCTTCGCCCACTACTTTGAAATGGTCAAAGCACTAGTAGGGGCCAGAACATAAGTAGAAGATGCAGTTCACAATGACACTCTCGAAGCAAGTGACCCAAAACCTCGTAAGATCTTTCCAACCTCAAAACCAAGTGGTCCGACCCACATAATCACTGTCGTCAACGCATCAAGGTCATTTTCATGGCCAACATCACAAGGTACCCCATAGAAATGCCCTCAAAGGTAGTTCTCATATTTACTAGCATCAATAGGTGAAATATACGATAACCTCTGAGAGAAAGGGCTTCTTCAACCCTTAGAACCAAGACCAGTTTTGAACCTTTTACCCAAGGGGTTTGATCCGAACCAGCATAGTGCCTATCATCAAGTCGGTGGACATAACACGGATTTGTGCCGAGCTTTGAAGCATGTAATTTAAGACCTCATTGATGGAGGAACAACAGGGGCTTCACTAGTAAAGCCTAAGGTCACCACCAACTTGTCGCCGACCTACCATGCACAACTTAATATTAACATGTTAAGTCTCATAGACTCAGATCCAAACGGCCTCATCCATGACTCCACAAATATCTCAAGTTCTAAAATGATCACTTGGGATTAACTCATGAGTAAGAAAATACAATCTGGCTCAACCAATGCGATACATGCCACACGAGGAGGGATACAATCAAAATCGCTCATCGACAACTAGATGACCCACTCACAGAGTTTTGGAAGCCCAAAGAATCAATAGGAGTCCTACCTCAAGTTCCTATTAAAGATGAGCTCTTCAAACAGCTCAACAAGACGCAAGCCAACATCTCAGTATGGGAGTTATTGACATCGTCCTTTCCATATAAGTAGGTTATTTTAAGGCATTTCAATGAAGCACAAGTTCCTACCACCATTACCCCTGAACAACTCATGTAAATCATTGGAGGGGTCCAATTCAACAATATTGTCACTTTCACTAATTATGAGTTATCGAAAGGAAGGGCTGACCACATTAAAGCTCTGCATATTACTATAGATTCTCTCGAAAAGAGGATATCTATGGTGCTCATTTACAATGGCTTTGCTCTCAATTTTTTTCTATTAAGGAATTCAAAATGCCTTGGCTTAGAAGTAGTTGATCTCAGTCGATCAGCCTAAACAGTGAGGGCATATGACAATATTCAAAGGGAAGTTATAAGGGTAACATCACTTACCATGAATCTCAACCAGTTGAAAGCACCACATATTTTTAAGTACTAGACATCTTGGCATCCTTCAATTTGCTACTTGGAAGGCCTTGGTTACATGAAATGAAAATTGTAGCATCCTCTCTATATCAAAAACTTAAATTTTCCTATCAAATAGGGTAGTCACTATACATGGAGATGTTGATCCAAACGGCGATGCTCTCTCCGTACTAGGGATCTAACACAATGCCAATGACTTGCCTTTTTCAGGCTTTGACCATATAGGAAGCCTTAAGGTGGAACAAGTACTTGATAGAGGCTTATACAAATAAGCTGTGATAAACATGATGGTCCATATGGGATATCTGCCAAGTAAAGTGTCACGACCCAGCACCCCACCCTATGCGGATGTTGAGGACGTGATGCCAGTTGGCCACCTTACCGATTTTCCCCACCAACAATGCGACCAGCCAAAGGCGACTTCTGAACTTTACAATAAATTGCATTATAAATGTAGGGTCAAAGCAATGAAAATTAAAACATTTTTAATTCAGAAATGCAACTCATCCAAATACATCAGAGCACGTCTAGAATCAGTCACCAAATATCTCTAGAGTATCAATATACATGCCCCAATGTATCCATTCTATATCAATGAATTACTTAGAGCGAAAGTTACACCAATACAATTCAGCTGATCAAAACTCATCTCCAATGATCAACAATCAGAATATTTCCAAGTACAGTTTAATCATAGTGATCCAACATACTAGGCTAACCTCATCACTAATGATGTAATATTATAATATAAATTGTGAACTTAACCTTACAGAGTACGTAGTCAACTTTGAATTCGAGTTCATATCGTCAGGGTAAATCATTTGTGTATCACTAGTTCCACTACTTATCTCACTGTATATCATCCATCATAGGCTACCTGAAAATGGTCATAAGTAAGGAGTGAGCTAACTTAGCTCAATAAGTAAATTCCCAGCTTTACCATAGGTCAGGGTTAGTTCAATAGAATATGGAAGAAAGAGATAATAGATAGCGAGTCACCAAGATATACAACAATGACCCGTGGGTCCAAAAAGGCTTATTCCCACAAGGAATAATACAAGAGAGAATCAGTCAAAACAGATCAAGCTCAACACAATAAGTTGCTACCACCAATAATACGTTAGCCAATCAAAAGTGTTTCATGCTTGCAAATAATATGATCATTCACAGGGTATAAATATGATCATCCAACAATGCAAAAATGTCAATAGCGAGTTCTAACTGAACAGATGCGTAACAACTGGGGCCCGGCATACCCCAAAAAATGCACATTCAAGTCCACCTTCTTATCTCATGCTTACTGAATAGAGCCAGAGCTTTTTCATCTTAAGTCCCCAAAGGACAAACGAGACCCCAAAGAATCCACTCCACATCTGTGAATGGATAGGCCATTGTGACTGAGCACAACCCCGGGCACTTACCGAATATCATGATCAATAAAGTTCCACATATGATGTACAATCATGTGAAATAGTCAAAATCTCAATCCACGAGACATAAGCGGGTAGAACAACCAAATCTCCATTAACAAGATATATCACAAGATCATGACATGGTATATATTAAGGTATAATTCTGCTCAAGTAACAACAATTAAGCACACAAATGAAATAGGCAAGCAAATCAAATCTGAAGTACAAGCATAATCAGATAATTACAAGTCGATTGGCATCAAATCAGAGAAATCAGGTTCATCAGGTAGGTAATGGAGTACAATTTTGGCAGCATTAGGAAAGAAATAATGTGACATGGCTAGGGAAAACCTATATTAAAGCGTTGGAGTTACTTACCTCAATTTCTTAGTATCACATTCTCATGCGGTACCACTATTGTTATCCCATAACTTCTTTTCATTTTCATCAGTTTAGGTGATCCTATAATCATGAATTCAAAAATATTGCATAATGAATTAGTACCCATTTTAATCCCAAACATTATTATGCAATGTTTTAAGTTCTTTGAACTTAGTCTATTCAATTATGGGTTTTTAATTTTTCCTTTATGGGGTTTCAACTTAGGCTATTAAATTCCTTAAGTTAGCTTAGTAGCTGTCAGAATTATAATTAAAGTCATTTGGACTTCATTTGTTATAAATTAATCGCGTATTTGACCATGGGGGCACAATGGTAATTTTGTCATTCTTGCCTTGAACCCTTATCGTGGTCCTTAGAATATTCGTTATGTCTTATATGTAAATTTATAAATCTTTTAGACTTCATGTGGTATTTATTTTCGATTATCGAGACACATCGGTCATTTCTCATTCTATACTTTGCTTGTTCCGGAGTCTTATTTAGTCCCATAATTATGCTTTATATCATATTAGCCTTCTTTTCTAATTTATTTGGCCCTCACTTTGCATTTTCTATGCTTAGGGGTATTTTGGTCATTTCATATCCGATGATATTTTGACCACAAATTATTATTTAGTCATTCATACAAGTTTATAATTATTTGAGCCTTCATTGGTTTCAATTTTGTCCAATTTGGACTTTATTCGGGCTTCATACTGTATTAGGAGCATTTTAGTAATTTTACACATTTGTGCATCATATTTTTCAGTACTTTGTTTGCTAGTGCGGACTCCACCGTTAAGTCCATAGTGCCCAAAATAGTCAGACTATGTCCCCATTGACATTTATCTGAGTTTTGGAATACTAAGGGTAAACTTGTCATTTTGACGTTTCAAGTGTCTATGGTTCTGGGACTTTGTTTCACAAAACGGATCCCATCATTCGATCCAGAATGTCCCAAAATGTTAAAGTAAATAATTTTATAGTCGTCGGAGTCCATCTGATCACATAACTGGTCATCAGGACGTATTTGGAATTACCCTAGTTCATTTGTCTGTATTTTTCGGGATTTATTTAGACCTCACCATTGGGTCAAGAATGTCTATCATAATTAAAATAGACTATCTTTTATTTTTAATTGGCCCAAGGTACTATTAGGGGTAATACGGTCATTTATAATTTGCGTGTCAGTATTTTTTGGGACTTAATTTCACCAATTGGACTCCTTCATTGAGTCTAGAATGCCCGAAATAGTAGAAATATACTATTTATTTATTTTATTTGGGTTTCGTTTGACTTATTTTTGACCTAGTAGCATTTTAGTAATTTCCTATCTAATTAAAAGGGATTTAAATTAAATATTTATCAAATTTTTGGGTCATTTTTTAATTTACTAACCTATTGGGGGTCAAAATGAAATTTTAGAATTTCCTGGGGGTTCAAATGTAATTTTTAAAAACATTTAAAATAAACCGGAGGGTCTATTTTATTTTTAAGTGAACCGGCCTTAATTGTACTGAACCAACCGGTTCGACCGGTCTTAATGCAACATGCTGATGTCATGCTGACATCAACCCTATCATATAATATGTTTATATTCTTTTAAACAAAATGACGTAGCTTCACAAAAGGGTTTTTAAACCATTTTGCAATTGGGTCGGGGCCCAACCTGAAACCCGGTCCATTACCCGAACCAACCCAACACTACTACAGTGTCGTCTTCTCCGTCGATCAATAGTCGCCTTCTCCGGCGACGGCAAGAAAATTTCGGTGGATTTTTGTGTTCGGTCCAACAGGTTTCAACCCGGTCCATGACCCGAACCGACCCAACATTGTTACAGTGTCGTCTTCTCCGTCGATTAACAGTTGCCTTCTCTAGCCACGGCAAGAAAATTCTAGTGGATTTTTGTGTTCGGTCCAACAGGTTTCGAAGTGCAATTTCATAAGGTCTCCATATCTACTTTTGGATTTTTGGTTGGACTGCATGTTGGCCGTCGAACGACCAGTTACAGTGGCTGCTACCTAGTTTCTGGTGAGGTTAGTTTCTTTTTATTTTGAGGGGTTACGATTACTGTTTTAAGCCCATTTTCCTCCCATGAGTCTCTAGGGTCATATAGAACACATTAGCATTGTCTAGGTCTCCTATAAATGGCAAAAATCGAATTATTCACCAACGTCCAACCGCACTTGCAATTGCCAATATCTCCATGGTCTTTTGACCATTTTGGCTCATTCAAATTGCTTAATGTTCCAATTTTTCCCTACGTTTCAACCATATAAGTGGTTTTAAGCTTGAGTTTTCACCCAAAATCAATTTTCTTAGGTTTGGGGTCCATGGAGATCTTAAGGTTTCTTTACTCTAAAAGTTATATTTTCCTTCCATTTTATTCCCATTTCGACATACTCCACTTGCATGAAAATATAAAGCTCTAAAACAGTTTGTACAAAAAGAAAATTTAGAGTGAGAAAATTTTTACCTTCTCAGTTTCTCTCTCTTCTTCTAGCTCGCCTTCCCCTTCTTTGCTCTTATTCGGTCTCTGATTGTGCATGCAAGACTTGAGTTCCATTTCTTCTCCCCTATCACTCCCTCTCACTCTACATGCACACACACATACACGGTTGCTCTCTCTCTCTCTCTCTCACACACACACACACACACACACACACTATCACACACTTACACTCAATGTCCGCATTAGGTCTATCATAGCACACAGTATTATTGGCAGCACACTAATTACCTTTAGTCCCTCACGCAACCCCTCCCCTAGAGTTGTCAATTAGGTCTAGGCACTCAATTAGTCTAGGTCTATATGTTTATATATATGTATATATATCTGTATATGTTGTGATTGGTAGAGGAGTGTGGTGACCAATAGTGTGGTGCCGCCTCAACTTTTAGTGTGCTGAGTTTTAAACTTTAGTCAAGCATATATATATATATATATATATATATATATATCTTATGTATTAGATAGCACAAAAGTGCTTGCAACATAATTGGTATTCTTTTTGGGCCTTAAGTTCCTCGTTCTTTTTGGGTTTGGGATCAAATCCCTTGGCCAACACTTTTGGCCCTTTTTCAAGTCTTTTTCTCCTTATGCCTTGTTTGGCTGGCAGTAGTTTTCCGTTTCAGTTGTTTTTTTAATAATTTGTTTTTTATTGCTCTTCTTACGAAGCGGTTTCTTCTGGCCATTTCCTATTTCGGTTAGCTTCGATGTCCATGCCTCACAATCGGTTATTATTTTTTTATGTTTTCCGTAGTTTGCTAATTCGAGTTGTAATAGTGTTAAAATGAGGCTAAAATAGCTAAATTAATGTATCAGATTCCAAAATGACATCATTACATTAACTAATTAGTAAACTAGGTTCGGGGTATTACATCATTCCCCTCGAAACGTATTTAATTATTTTATTGGTCTATCACAACTATCGAAAATTTTTTGATTAATTTCCTTAATTATTCTTTATGTTGTTTCTAATTAATAATTAGTGAACTAATTATTAATTAATTGGGTCGGAGTGTTACATCCTACCCTCCTTAAAAGAAGTTTTGTCCTCAAAACTTAGTTGGTCATATCTAGGAGACTCTAACTTCTCTTATACTTATTCTACCATCATAATTTCTCCTTTTTATTTGTCTCTTCGATCTATCATAGCACTTTAGATACTGTTTCTCTAAACAAGAAAACATTTTATACAAGTTTCACACAATTTCATATCAGATACTGGAAATCCCCAATAAGTCAAATTTACAACCACAAAATGTATGATCCGATCAAGATTCGATTATTAGACCCATATTAAGCCCTACTTGGTGATCCTCCTCAAGTGATTCGAAGCATCCATCTATCATTAGTCCTACTAAGAGAACTATTCAAATCATACCACAGTCCATTGTCTCTTATGAGTTGCCTTATTAACTGTCAATCATTAAAGATTTAACCACACTAGATCTAGTCCTTACTTAACTTAGGTCTTTAATCCCTGACCCAATAGGCCTTAGTCTTTAGACTATCTAGAATCATACATTCATCTTGTCATCCAGTCTCAATTTCTCCATTTTTGAGAATTCCACAATTTCATTTCCAATTTCCTTAATTGGGACTCATCACTTGGTAAGCTCATGGTACTCTGTGGTTCTTAATCCATGACTAAATGTTTTGATGTGGACAATGGTTCGAGAACCATTTCACAAATCATTACACATTTCTTCATACTCTTTTTCATTTAATTTTAATAGTGATCTTGAAGGTCAAAGTTTTAACTTTTATCTTCCAAGTGGCTTTAAGCTAAAGGTCCCCAAATTTTTGCATCATCATTTCAATGTTTATTTCTTTAGTCTTCAGACATATAGCTATGGACCCATTATGCTTTCATTACTCACTCGGAGTCATCTTTTCAGTTATTTGATTATTTCCCACTATCACTAGTATTTTGACTAGTCCTATGCCTAGTCGTCATATAAGTTTTCATTCAACGCTGATGTTCTGATTGCATTACCGTTCATAGGTTTTCCCACCTCTGTTGGTGTCATGTGGCACATCATGTGTCAGGATGGTTTACTCATGTGTTCCTTGTATTAAGACATTTTATTCCATGTAAGGGTAGCTTTTAGTTTCATTCAGTACTACTCATTTGTGATACTCGATCACGTGCCCATTTCTAACAGTCACTTAGGTTAAAGATTCACCGGTCCTCTTTCATTTCATTTTGTACTATTTCATTGGTACGTCTGTCTCTATTTTTCAAATGATTATGTATACATCTTTTTATCCATTAGATAGGCTGAGGAAATCAGTTCCTCATTTTTTTTTTATTTAAAGACTAGCACGGATGCCCTTTTTTTGTCTTTTGTTCACGTTGAGCCTTCCATAGATTTTTGTTCTCCCATTCCTTTATGATTCAAAGCATAGCAATTATATTTTGTTCATTTCTTCTTTGAGTCTTAATAGACTTATTAAAAATCCTTTGGGCAGTCTTTTACCCTAGTCAACAATTCTTCGTATGATAGTCTACTTTTGTAGGCATTCTTAACTGTAAGATCATATTTGGTTCGCCTTGAACCTTTCATATGACTGGAATAATTTGAATCTCAAAGTCTCATGACTTTTTAATTCATAGCTATTTTTTTGGTTTTCCTTATCTTTGTTCAAAAGGTTATTCGGGTGTTTAGTTTTTTGGACTCAACAATCATATTCAGTTTTCATTACATGTTACTTTTCTTCCTCAATTTACAACTCTATTCTCCAGAGAACCTTTTCACTCGTATAGGCAGTTCTTCATACATTCTGTGACAATAGAGTCACACTATCATGTGTTTAGTTTCATCTATATTCAAAGACTCAATATCATACTGGTACTTACTCATTTGTAAGAACTGGTATTTACGATCTTGTCCACTCTTGGACTTCATATCATATTTTAGAATTGCTTAAGCAATTTGGTCATCTTGACATTAGGTCATTACCTTTTGCATTTAGAGGTAATCGCCATTAATTAAGGTCCTCATAATTATAGAAGTTCATAACTCCCTCATCATCACAGTTTTAGTCATTCCCACATTCTCCTACAATCACAATCCTCATGGTAGTACCTCAAAGAATCAAGTATTTTCATTGTTGTCCTCACAAATCTTTTTAGGCATTTGCTACAAGTTCAACCTCTTTAACCATTTGGTCACATTGATCCTCAAAGGTTATTTAGAATCATCACTCATTTACTTTTGAAATAACTCGTCTAACTCGATAGGGTATTATTCATGATTGGGTCATACTGTCATCTAGTTTAGTAAGATCCATTCAATTTCTCCCCAATAATCATTCATCATGCGGCAGTTTTCTAAAGAATCATCACATTTATAATGTTATATTTGACAATCTCGCCTATTCAGTAGTTGTCTCTCAAAGCTTTATTTGTTTTTACCCTATTAAAGTCTATTTATGATTCACTCAAGAATTCGTATTCCTTGCCCTTAAATGTACTACTATCTCTCAAGAGTCACTATTTATTTGACCATTTCTATTGTCCATAAGAATCGTCAAATTCAATCATAGTACAGTTTCTCCCCAAGGAAGTGTTAATCTCAGTACTTAAACACGCTATCGTCCTCCAAAAGCCACTGATCATTTAATCTTTTAAATCATCTAATCCTCAAATCCAATGTTGATATGATCTTTCCCAAAGAATCATTAACTATAAGCTCTGATATGGTCCTCGAATTCTCAAGATCATCAACTTCGCTTATAAGCCCACTATTATCTCCTGAGGATTATTGCTCATCTGATCATCTTAGTCACCTAAGAAACATCAACCTCAATCACAACTTAGTCTTCCCTAAAGACCATTAACCTAAGCTCTGATACCACTCTGTCACGACTTGGCACCCCACCCTACGCGGATGCTGAGGACGTGATGCCAGTTGGCCACCTTGCTGATTTTTTCCACTGACAATACGACCAACCAAAGGCGACTTCTAAACTTTACAATGAATTGCATTCTAAATGTAAGGTCAAAGCAGTAGAAATTAAAACATTTTTAATTCAGAAATGCAAATCATCCAAATACATCAGAGCAGGTCTAGAATCAGTTACCAAATATCTCTAGAGTATCAATATACATGCCCCAGTGTATCCATTTTATATCAATGAATTACTTAAAGCGGAAGTTACACCAATACAATTCAGCTGATCAAAACTCATCTCCAATGATCAACAATCAGATTATCTCCCAGTACAGTTTAATCATAATGATCTAACATACTAGGCTAACCTCATCACTAATGATGTAATATTATAATACAAATTGTGAACTTAACCTTACAGAGTACGTAGTCAACTTTGAATTGGAGTTCATATCGTCAGTGTAAATCATTTGTGTTTCACTAGTTCCACTACTTATCTCACTGCATATCATCCGTCATAGGCCACCTGAAAATGGTCATAATTCAAGAGTGAGTTAACTTAGCTCAATAAGTAAATTCCCAGCTTTGCCATGGGTCAGGGTTAGTCCACAAGAATACAGAAGAAAGAGATAACAGATAACCAGTCACCAAGATATACAACAATGACCCGTGGTTCCAAAAAGGATTTTTCCCACAAGGAATAATACAAGAGAGAATCAGTCAAAAGAGATCCAACTCAACACAATAAGTTGCTGCCACCAATAATACGTTAGCCAATCAAAAGTGTTTCATGCTTGCAAATAATATGATCATTCATAGGGTATAAAGATGATCATCCAACAATGCAAAAATGTCAATAGCGAGTTCAACTAAACAGATGCGTAACAACTGGGGCCTGGCATACCCCAAAAAATGCACATTCAAGTCCGCTTCCTTATCCCGGGCATACTGAATAGCTCCAGAGCTCTTTCATCTCAAGTCCCCAAAGGACACACAAAACCCCAAAGGGTCCACCCTACATCTGTGAATAGATAAGCCATTGTGACTAAGCACAACCTCGGGCACTTACCGAATATCATGATCAATAGAGTTCCACACAAGATGTACAATTATGTGAAATAGTCAAAATCTCAATCAACGTGACATAAGTATGTGGGATAACCAAATCTCCATCAACAAGATATTTCACAAGATTATGACATGGTATACATAAAGGTATAATTATGCTCAAGTAACAACAATCAAGCTCACAAATGATATAGGCAAGCAAATCAAATCAGAAGTACAGGCATAATCAGATAATTACAAGTCGATTGGCATCAAATTAGAGAAATTGGGTTCATCAGGTAGGTAATGGAGTACAATTTTGGCAACATTAGGAAAGAAAATATGTGACATAGCTAGGGAAAACCCTATATTAAACCGTAGGAGTTACTTACCTCGGTTTCTTAGTATCACATTCTCACGCGGTACCACTATTGTTATCCCACAGCTTCTTTTCATTTCCATCATTTGGGTGATCCTATAATCATGGATTCTAAAATATTACATAATGAATTGGTACCCATTTTAATCCTAAACATTATTATGCAATGTTTTAAGTTCCTTGAACTTAGTCTATTCAATTAAGGATTTTTAATTTCCCCTTTATGGGGTTTCAACTTAGGCTATTAAATGCCTTAAGTCAGCTTAGTAGCTGCCAGAATTAAATTAAAGTCATTTGAACTTCATTTGTTATAAATTAATCGCGTATTTGATCTTGGGGGCACAATGGTAATTTTTTCATTCTTGCCCTGGACCTTATCGTGGTCCTTAGAATATTTGTCATGTTTTATATGTAATTTTTAAGTCTTTTAGACTTCATTTGGTATTTGTTTTCGATTACCGGGACACATTGGTCATTTCTTGTTCTATACTTTACCCGTTCTAGAGTCTTATTTAGTCCCATAATTATGCTTTATATAAGATTGGCTTTCTTTTCTAATTTATTCAGCCTTCACTTTGCATTTTCTAGGCTTAGGGGTATTTTCGTCATCTCATATCCGATGATATTTTGACCCTGAATTATTATTTAGTCATTCATACAAGTTTACAATTATTTGGGCTTCGTACTATACTAGGAGTATTTTGGTGATTTTGCACATTTGTGTGTCACATTTTTCAGTACTTCATTTTCTCGTATAGACTCTACTGTTGAGCCCGTAATGCCCAAAATAGTCAAACTATGCCCCCCTTGACATTTATTTGGGTTTTGGAATACTAAGGGTAAAATTGTCATTTTGACGTTTCAAGTGTCTATGGTTCTGGGACTTTATTTCACAAAACGGATCCTGTCATTGGGTCCGGAATGTCCCAAAATGTTAAAGTAAATAATTTTACAATCTTCAGGAATCCATCTGATCGCGTAACTGGTCCCTTTTCTCGCAGGTATGCATTACTCTCCACACTTGATGCAAAATTGCTTGGTTTTGAGCACATTAAAAATTTATATGCTGATGACCACGAATTTTGTGAGGAATACCGGGGCTTGTGAGAAAATCTCTTGTGGTAAGTTCTTTAGGCTTAATGGATTCCTGTTTCGAGAGAATAAGTTATGCATGTCTAATTGTTCCTTGAGGGAGCTATTAGTGCAGGAATCTCATGGTAGGGGATTAATGGGACATTTTGGAGTTGCAAAGACTTTAGCTATTTTGTAGGAACACTTCTATTGGCCTCACATGAAACGAGATGTTGAGAGAATTTATGGTAGATGTGTCACATGTAGGCAAGCTAAATCCAGAGTACGGTCTAACGGTTTGTATACTCCTTTACCAATTCCTAGTGAGCCTTGGATTGATATTTCAATGGACTTTGTGTTAGGATTGCCTAGGACTAAACGTGGGAGAGATTCAATTTTTGTGGTTATGGATACATTTTCTAAGATGGCACACTTTATTCCATATCACAAAACGGATGATGCCACGCATGTTGCTGATTTGTTCTTTAGAGAGATTGTGAGATTACATGGCATGCCTAGAACAATTGTTTCGGATAGAGATGCTAAGTTCTTGAGCTATTTTTGGAAGACTTTGTGGTGTAAGCTAGGTAGTAAGCTATTGTTTTCTACTACTTGTCATCCACAAACTGATGGTCAAACTGAAGTAGTAAATAGGACTTTGTCTACTTTATTGAGGGCAATCATTAAAAAGATCATCAAAACATGGGAAGAATGTTTACCACATGTTGAGTTTGCTTATAACAAATCTGTTCATTCTGCTACTAAATTTTCACCATTTGAAATTGTTTATGGCTTTAATCTTTTAACTCCATTGGATTTATCTCCTTTACCTTTGACTGAGCATGTTAATTTAGATGGCAAAAAGAAAGCTGACTTTGTCAAGCAGATTCATGAGAAAACAAGACTCAACATTGAGTGAAGAATGGAGCAGTATGCAAAATAAGCCACCAAGCGGTGTCACAAGTTGATTTTTGAACCTAGAGATTGGGTTTGGCTGCATATGTGAAAAAAGAGATTTCTGGCGCAACAACATTCCAAATTACTTCCAAGAAGAGATGGTCCTTTCTAAGTCCTAGAGCGCATCACTGACAACGCTTACAAGCTAGATTTACCTGGTGAGTACAATGTAAGTGCTACTTTTAATGTTACTGATTTGAGTCCTTTTGATGTAGGTGATGATTTGAGGGCAAATCCTTTTCAAGAGGAGGGGAATGATGCAAATCATAGCATAACTTCAGGGGATCTAGTTCAAGTCCCAATTGGGCCAGGTTATGAGAGCACGAGTAAGGAAGTTTAAAGATGTACTCAACAAACTGATTCAAGAGGCATGGACTCAAGAAAATTCGTAGAGGCCCATTGAGCATGATCCACCTGAGCAACAAAGATTCATCAGCATGATTCAAGTTCTAGAAGAATCTGGTCTAGACTAAGCGTAAATTGGCATGTTTAAGAATACTCATTTTTGGGTCTGATTGTACGGCTTGCATGCTATTTACTTTCCTTTTATTTGTTTTTGACTTTTATTTACTTCCTTTTTCTATTTTAGTCATGTGATTAGCCAATTAAAGGGCTGATTGTCTTTTCCTTTTAGGCAAGTAAGCGTTATTTCTTTACCAGATTTTAGCCTTAATTAGGAAAACTATTTTAGGAATTTTAATTTTCCTTGTAATGGCCAGCCTTTTAAATAGGCGTCTAATCAATGAAAAGAAGCAGATCATTATTCAGTAACTTGTGAGAGTATTTTCTCTACGGTTCTTTGAAGAACTATCTGAACTTATCGGGATTTCCCGTGGCGTTCACCAACGACTTGTCAAACGGATTTCCACCACCGTTTGTGGCGTCTTCCTTATACCGAGGTTCTTGTTTCGCAATAAATAACGGGTTGAGGTCTTATATACTGAGGTTCTTGTTTGTCGTAAACAAGGGGTCGAGGTCTATCATTTCAATTCTGATCGTAGAACGATCTTCGATTCCTTTTTCATTGTTGGATCTCATTATTTTGGCGGGGTTCGCATCAGAAAGGACCATGGAAAATTTTAGGCAAAAAAAAACTCTTACCCAAGTCAAGTCATTGGGAACCAAGAGTCCTTTGATAAACCCAGTTGGCTGGGATAACTTTTCTAGCCTAAAATTCTTGTCACCGATCATCACCGATACATTGAAAGTTGAGAAAGTTGCCAGCAGCCCTGCATCAATCGTTGTGGTAGCGGCCTTCTAAGACAACCTATCACTCGCACTTGGCCTCCCAACTGTAGGTGGAGGAGGCAAACCCTTAGTCAAGGGAGGCATCAGCTCCTCCAAATAGCTTGTCATGAGGCCAAACTGGTTGAATAACCATTGTATGGCCACCCCCTTATAAAGCTCCAAGAAGTCAAGGTCGGAGTCAAATGAGTCCAAGTCTCTCATGTTGGTTAGAGGCGATATAAGGAGGAAAGAGCTACACGGTCGTGTCTACTTGGTGAATCACTCTCTTGCCCAAAAAATATACCCTCTCAAAAGGGCCTTCCAAAATCAAGCATCGGCACGCTATCCCAATACCCTGCTCCACTAAGGGCAGGACCACCCTCCAAGGATTCTATCGAATTTGTCATAAATGAAAGCATGAGTTTCTCATATCACATATCAACCAAGGGAAATTTCCAAATTGGAGAACTAATCGTGTCCCCCAAGAGGATGTCCAAGGCCTCCCAGAACCTCTACACTACGTTCGCCCCCCAATGAGTCAGCTTGTTTGCCTTCTACCATCGCCACATGGGGGAAATATGTTCTCTTCTGCCTCCACCAATGGGTAGGGCAACAGTTGGAGGACCTCATTGGCCTAAATCTGTCCAAAATAAGAAAGTCAGTTACAATGACATTTTCTTAAAAAGGGAACTAAAGGGATTCAAAAATTCATACCTCCCAAACAATGTTGAAACTACTTGCCGGGATAGTACACATATCTAGCGATACAAAATAGCCATTGCAGCACCTTCTCAGTTGAAATGCCCAAAGTTCTCTACATCCTCCAAAGCAAGGAGGCACTAAAAGTGGATAGTGTCACGAGCATTGGCCAAAAGGGTCCCGGCCAAAAAGAAAGAGCATGAAAGCTCTAATCAATTGATCCTCCTCAAGAGCGTTATGATACTCCTAGAAGCTGAAAGTTCTCCAAGATATGCCTAACCGAAACCGTACCACCAGAGGCCAATATAGGCTGCACCCTACAAGACAGGAAATCTCATCACCCTAACTATGAATTTTACTATCCCATGGGATTCAGTTACCGCCGACTCAAAGGCCTATGATCATTGAGAAGTCAAAAGAATTCAATGTTACCTCTCTGAATCGAAGGTGGAAAGTATTGGTGGTGTCTTACCATCTCTTCATCAAAGTATAAAGAATCTTTTGGGTCATGGTCAACATGGTCTAAAAGTGGCCCAAAATCAGCCACCCTCACTTACCCTTGGCATCGAAGGGGTAAATAGGCCTACAACTTCACAATGTGTGCCACCGAGCCCCAATCTCAAATTTCCAAGTCCAACTATAAGAAATCAAAGTCAATATGTTAGAAAATCCTTTCAAATGCCATAAGTATGCCAAACAAGCATCAACAGAATGCAAAAAACCAAGGCAAAGCAAAAAAATGCACATTCAAGCATTTTCACAAGTGTATGTTATGCACCTTCCAAAAGTCACGTGGGTGAAATGCCCATGCATGCATGCATGCAATCAGATTTTCATGAAAAACACTTTCAAAGCATGAAAAAAAAAAAACCAAATGCATCAAGAATCAACTCAAAAGTCTCAAAACAATCAGAAGAAAACTCAAGAAAATCCATATTTGGCAATTCCAGTACTGTTGCGACAAATGGCACGCCGCTTCTTGGAGTAAGCTCGTGTTACTCTAAAAGCTCCGGGCTAGTTTATATTAGCAGATTATACCATGCACTAGTCTGGACATCCCCAAATCACGATCAATGTCGAACATTGGGTTCGAGTCACCAAGGCCTTCACTTGACATTTTTTTTCTTAAAATTTTCATATTTGTTGTTTGAAAATCAAGTTGTTTGATCTTTCGAAAGGTCAAAACAAGTGCCAAATACTTCAATCTAACCACCTTCACAACACTGCAAAAAATGATCATAAGAAGGGTAGGAGAGTGCTTAAGAACGCAATGAGAAAAATCAAAAGTCACAACATTTTAAAGCAATCTACCCAGGCACCCGAGTGCTGATGGGCACTCACGGGTAGACCCAGGCCATGTTTTTCGAGTGAGACCCTACTGCTCAACCAAATCAAAATCACTAAGTCAACTCGGTCCATTCCCCAATGAAGTACGAACCATTATTCTTTCTCAAGAAAATTCATCTCCCTAGTAAAAATATGTCCTGGCATTCTCCATGGAGTCTTTATTCTCCACAAAACATTTGAAGATGTAGTCTATCTCGACAAACATTCGAGGACATAATCCATCTTGACAAAACATTTGAGAACATAATCCATCTTGGCAATCCATTTGTTAAGGACACAATCTTATAAAAATTCTATTAGGATAACATTCCTTTTAGAAACATCTTGTTATGATAACATTCATTTTAGGTAATCCATCTATTGGATTATTATCCTGTTAGGATAGCATTTCTTCTCGGAAAGTCATCTGAGCACGCATTTTATCAGCCTATTAGGATAGCGTTCCTTTTAGGAAAGTCGTTTAAGGACACAAATTCATTATCCAATTAGGAAAGCATTACATTCAAGAAAGTTATCTGAGGACATATTTTATCAGCCTATTAGGATGGAAATCCTTTTGGGAAAGTCGTCTGAGGATACAAATTCATTATCTTGTTAGGATAGCATTCCTTTCAGGAAAATCATCTGAGGACGTATTTTATCAGCCTCTTAAGATAGCATTCCTTTTTGGAAATTCATCTGAGGATGCAAATACATTAACTTGTTAGGATAACATTTCTTTTAGGAAAGTCATCTGATGATACATTTTATCAGCCTATTAGGATAACAGTCATTTTAGGAACGTTGTCTGATAATACAAATTCATTATCTAGTTAGGATGGCATTCCTTTCAGGAAAGTCATCCGAGGATGCATTTTATTAGCCTATTAGCATAGCATTCCTTTTAGGAAATTCGTCTGAGGATGTATTTTATCAGTCTATTAGGATAGCATTCCTTTTCGGAAAGTCGTTTGAGGGCGCAAATTCTTTATCTTATTATGATAATATTCCTTTCAAGTAAGTTGTCTGAGGACGCATTTTATCATCTTGGTAGGATAGCATGCCTTTCATGTAAATCATCTATCTATAACCATCTTGTTCGGATAGCATTCCTTTCATGTAAGTCGTCTATCGCATCGCATTTTATCATCCTATTAGGATAATGTTCCTCTTAGGTAAGTCATCTATTGCATTCAGTCTTATTAACCTACTACGATAGAATTTCCCTTTTTCATAAAATGTTTGAGGGCTTAAGATCATCTCATGAGAATGCAACCTTATGAAAGAATTGTTAGGATTGCATTTCTTATCAGTAAGACTCTGATGGGTCATTTTCGAGGGCATAGTAGTCATTTCATTGGTAAGGAACTATGAACAGTTTAATTCTCCTGAGGGTGATACATAGGAATCTCGTAGAGGAATGAGTCCGACCACGTCAAGCAAAACAAAATCACAAATCAATGTCACAATGGTTGTCTCTTTTTTCTTGCATTGACGTTCACTTGCTTGTAAGTTCCATCAACGAGGGGTTTTCTATAGACACCTCATTTTGTGACCTTTGATTAATGTCACAAAATGTCTCTAAGAAAGTTGCTCACACTCTACCAACAGTCACTTTCTTATAAAAGACTACAAAAGTAGAGGGATGCTTGGATTTAATGTGATCAAGCATCAAGACTGTAAAGACTCAAGATTTATATAATTAAAAAAAAAATGTAAAATATGGAACGTACTGTGATTTAGGAAGAAAAATAATTCATGGATGGATCATATAATATAAATGCATGATTTGAGGGTAAATTAAGACATAATTAAACATATTGAGTATTCTTAAATTTAGTAAAAAGACTAAAAATGTTTTGAGATTTAAAAGAAGAAAGAATAAATAAATGGAGGCAAAAAAAGGATTTTACCCCAAGGCACTTTTGGCCTTAAAAGGTTAAGGGTTATACACCCACAAAACACACACACACACACACACTCAAAACTTGAGTGAAAGAAAAAGAGAGAAAGAAAGAAAGAAAAGAAGAGGGGAAGAAGAGGGAAAGCAATGGATTTGGAGATTCTTGAGGGAGTGGAGCTTCTCTTTGGGGATTGAAGAAGAACAGAGCCACTCTATTTCCTAATCTTCAGCCTAGAAGTAAGAAAATTTTGAAATCCACCAAGATTCAACAAGAGCAAAGTTAGCATTTCCATCACACCAATGAAAATTGAGGTAGAGACTTCTAAACCTAGGTATAGATCTTGTGTAGGTAAATTTTCATTCATTTATTCCATCTCATGTCATAGAATTGTTTTTTATTTTTTTATTTTTTTATGATAGACCATCTGTTGCATGCATATTGAATGTTCTTGTAATTGGGTGAATTATTGCTATGGATTGACTTCTTTTCCTTGCTGTCTTATTATTTATAAAACTCTCGGTTGATTACAAAGAGATTTTCATAAAGAAATTACACTGTGGATTTTGTGTGTTATATACATGAAATTACTTCTTGCACACTATATGTTTGTTGAAATGATTCAATGACTATTTGTGTTAGTAAGTGATGTCTAGACATTGTTGTTGGAATGGTTGGATTTATTGGTGGATTTAAAATGAATTTGGAATAAAAATGTTGATTAAATTGACCTTGGAATGATGAGAATGGGACTTAGAAAGAAAGGGTTAATTGAGGATATAGACCTTAGGAATTATAAGGAATAAGGGAAGCATAGCCTCTAAATATCTTGTTTGTATGTGATGTACTTTAGTAATGCTATATGAGTAAATAATTGGATGCTTCAAACAATGAAGAATTGGAACTTGATAGGCTTGGCATGCTTACTCTATTGAGACATCTTGCATGATCAATGAGCATTTGAATGTCACAAGACTTACATATGTATACACGAGACACCATATGTTTTTACCTTTGTTTAGGTTTTTCCTACAGGTGTTGTTGTACTAACCCCTACTAGATTCAGGAACGGGCAAGGAGCCGGTCATAAGTTGATGAACCATTATCAAGTTATTTTTAGAAGACATCCATTTTTGTATACTTGAATATCATTACACTTTTTAGAAACTTTTTTGAATGTAAATTTCCCTTGAAATGGACTATGTATCATGTAGCTAAAATGTGTATGAACTAGAATGCTAAATGGTGATGTAAACTTTACAAGAAATTTAACCATATTTTGATCCCTTATGGAGATTGTGAAACATGGGATTTGAGCCTTGATTTGGGTGTATTGTTTGTTGAAAAAAGATAGTGATGTAAACTTTTATTGAATGTTAGTTTATGGTGTAAATGTTAAAAGAAATGAAATGGATGTTTAAGACTCTTGAGAAATAGGTTGAATCAAGAAAATGAGGCAAACATGCCAAATTTTTTAAATAGAGTTAAGTAGGAAAAACCCAGGTCTAATCGGCACAAAGATTTGGAAAACCCCCATCTCTTTGTGCTAATCGACACTCAGAGAGGGGCCTAACGACCTCTCTCCTTGTTTGGTAGTTTGGCTTCCGGATCGACTTTTCACCACCCAATTTGCCTTCAATGTATTATTTAACATAAATAAGGATAGATGAACATGTTTTCCTATTTGTGAACTGTGGAATATCACATGGATATCACTCAAGGTCCCAACTCATGAATTACTTAGAAAGGGGGCTGAATAGGTAGGTCTAGACTTAAAAAGTTTATTTCACGTTTGTAGACACCTCATTTTGTGACGCTTGATTAAGTAGTTGATATTTGGTAATTATACCAAGAAACCTACTTCAAGTAGGACTTTCCTGCCAAAGTCCCAGTTCCATTAGGTCTCTTCTTGAAAGAGTCCTATTCTCGCTAAAACTCTCCTACTAGAGTCCAAGTTCTATTAAGACTCCTCCTGACAGAGTCATATTCCTATTATGACTCCTTTTAAAAAAGTCCTATTCTTGTTAGGATTCTCTTGTTAGAGTCCTCGTTCCATTAGGACTCCTCCTGACAAAGTCATAGTCCTAGTAGGACTCTCTCTGGTAGAGTTTCACTCCCGTTGGGACTCTCATGCCAGAGTCTTAGTCCAAGTAGGACTTTTCCCGATAGGGTCCCACTCCTATTAAGACTCTTTTTCCAGAGTCCCAATCCATGTAGGACTTTTGCCAATAGAGCCCCACTCCCGTTAGGACACTTCTGTTAGAGTCCCAGTCCAAGTACGACTCTTTCTAATATAGTTCCACTCCTATTACAACTCTCCTTGCTAGAGTCTCAATCTAAGTAACTCTTCCTAACAGAGTCTCACTCCCATTAGGACTCTTTCCGATAAAGTTCTAGTCCTGTTAGGACTCTCCAGACAGAATTCTATTCCAAGTAAGACTCTTCCCGATAAAGTCTCACTTCCTTTAGGACTCTTCTACCCATCGGGGGGTGTTTATGTAATTTTGGCACCTTTTTGCCCACTAAGGGCATTTTGGTAATTCTGGCACAATCCTACCCTCACTAGGACATCCTAGTCACTTAAGGGTATTTTTGTAATTTCTATATCATTTTACCCACATGAGGGTATTTTGGTAATTTTAGCCATTTGATGACGAATTAGGGGTAATTTGGTCTTTTCACATGTCTTGTGGCAATCTAGAGATTCTCCTACCGAATTGGGAGTAATTTGGCAATTTTAAGTGCTAGTGGTCTATTTAGGCTTAATTACGACTTTCTACTTTTAGAAGTTTCTATTAATCTGGTTGTATGATATTTCCTTAAATAGAAATATATTAAACCTACACGTTTTTATTTTAGAGTTTATTTTCTAATTAAATTATATTTCTCTTTTATCTCATTAGCTCTTGCATGTAGACACCAATTCTATTGGTTCCTGCATTGCCATAATTATTTATTAATTCATTTGGTTGGAATAATCATTCTTATTTAATTTTAAATTTATTTATTTATTTATTTAGATAATTATTACTCAAGACATGATCCTAGCCCTCTGTTTTAGGGTTTCATTTTAGACCTTCAGATCAAATCTCCACATTTTCCTATAAATAGAGCCCCCTAGCCATCAGTTTAGGAGGAGGAAAATACATGATTTCCATAGCCTCATGCTTTTAGTTTAATTCTAGAGTTCTCTCTACAAGAACTCTCCCTCTCTCAAGGCTGAAGCCCTGCCGAAGTGACAGCCTCCCTTTGCAAAGCAAACCGAGGCAACGCTTTCCAAACCGAAGAACAAGTCGAAGATCTACCTAATTAAAGTCTCTAATTCAAACATACCTAGCTGAAGTACTACTCGACTACCACGACTAAATAAGGTATGCTCTTAAAGCCTTAACAGTTTCTTTTTTCTTTAGATATAGTTGATCTAATCTCTTTTATCACTATTAATAAAAGAGGGTAAATGGAAGAAGTATGTGACTCTAATTCCATTTTCTGAATGGATACGTAGAAATCCTTCAGGACGGAGTCAGATTTTATTTTCTTCTTTTCTATTTTACTTATTTACACTAGATCTTTTATTATTTATATTTTCTGGACTTACATCTCTTTTTTCAATTTTTCTCATGACAAAATAGCCTTGCAAGTGAATATTCGAGGCTGATCCATTCAGATCGAGCGGGGTGGGTGGCCTAACACCTTCCCACTCTGTACCTTATCCCTCGGATCCATGTTTTCTTTATTTTTCACTTTATTTCAATGCCTTATTTCATTTGATCCATGTCAAGGGATCTTTAGAATGTAATTATGAGACAAGACGATGTAAATTTCTATTATTTCATTCTTTTTCCTTTTTCTTTTAATTATTTTCTGTTGTAACGGGTTTGCTTGTTTCTTGATCGAAAACAAGCAAGCGACTCCTCAATCTTAATCTCCCATAAGAGGTGTTCCTTCCCACCTTTAGGGAAATGAGACAATCCGGATCCCGCTAAATCTATAAAAATGATGATGTCTATTTTTCCTTTTTTTAGTGCTGGCACCCACAATGTTAATTCCAATTCTTGATTATTTACAATGATGACAAAATCAATCAACAAATCACTCAACGTGATTAATCTAATATTTAAAACTTTCCACCAATGAAACCACCAAGAATCAACCAATTCAACATTCTCCAAAATTAACAACTAAATTGATTTTATAGAAATTTTCACAATTCAATTCAAAATCAACTAAGTTATCAATTTCTTCAATCAATTTACTAAATTAGAATTTTCAATTTTCTCAATTGAATTCACAATTATGAAATCATGAAAAACTTGATTTCTCAAACAAAGTGAAAGCAATTCAACTCAAGCATATAGGAAATTCAAAGAGAATGAGAGAGAAGAGATTGCACACTGATTGATGATAGAGAAAACTACCAAGGACAACAATCCTTAGAGTAAAACTCCGATGCTAGGCGGATGCTATGGAAGTGATGCACCATGATGGAAAGTGAAATACAATGAGTCTCCGAACGATCTAAGTACCTCTAGCACCATTCTCACTGATTGTCTTCAAATTCTTCTCGAATCCTCAAGTTATCATAGTCAATCCTTCAAACAACCGGACTCCTCCATAGTCTTAAACTCCTCTGATCAAGCCTCTTCAAACAATCGTCAATCCACACAACGTTAGTGTCCACCGATCGCTCAATGTCGAATCCTCGTGCTTGAACTCTTTCAATTGTCAATGGTGAATTTGACCCGAGCCAAGGCTCGTAAGATCTGGTTGAATCGTGTGCTTTGATCAAATCGGATCAACAAAAATAAGTAGAGAAGATAATGAATGTTATGAATGATCAATCTCTCACAAAAGCATCAAGATCTATCAATAATTTTTTTCTCACAAATTGAGACTTTCTCACTCTATTTTTTCATTGCTCTCAAATATATTTTTTCCTATTTTTCACAAAGAGCTTGGTTTATCCCCACTTGAGAAGAAGTTAGCTTATAAATTTTTTTTCCGCCCAAGGTTCGTTCAAACAAACCATCATTTGTTCGAAAGAGCACTTGTTCTTTTGAACAAACATGTAACGAGTATCAAACAAGTACAACTCTGAGGTTATAGTAATTCGTTTGATACAAGGGTTCGAACTAATGAAAACGAATGAGAATGAACCCTACTGTTGTTCGTTCGAACAATGAGTTCCTCATTCAAAACTTGTCTTGTGAACTGAATTTTTTCATTTGTTTATTTTCAAAGATGCATTTTTGGAAAAATAGTTAATCATATATATGATGATAAGATAAAATCTATATACTATGCATGTGTGATGTGAGTGTGCGAGATTTGATCAAATTCAAAAGACCATTTTACCCTTCTGAAAACAAGCTGATCGATAATGATACACGATAATCTCTCTTGGACAAACATAGGTAAGAACGAGCATCGAGGTACTCAACTCGAAGGACATCTGTACGGAATACACATAAAGCACATTTTGTCTAACTGGATTAGCCAATTTACAAAATGGACCCCATGGTCTAATCGGCACAAAGAGTTGGAAAACCCCCTCTCTTTGTGCTGATCGACACTCAGAGAGGGGCCTAACCACTTCTCTCCTTGTTAGGTAGTTTGGCTTCCGGAACGACTTTTCACCACCCGATTTGCCTTTAATGTACTATTTAACATAAATAAGGTTAGATGAACATGTTTTACTGTTTGTGAATGGTGGAATATCACACGGATATCACTCAAGGTCCCAAGTCATGAATTACTTAGAAGGGGGGCTGAATAGGTAGGTCTAGACTTAAAAATTTATTTTACTGTTTGTAGACACCTCATTTTGTGACCCTTGATTAAGTAGTTGATATTTTCTAATTATACCAAGAAACCTACTTTAAGTAGGACTTTCCTGCCAAAGTCCCAGTACCATTAGGTCTGTCCTTGACAGAGTCCTATTATCGCTAAGACTCTCCTACTAGTCCCAGTTCTATTAGGACTCCTCTCGACAGAGTCATATTCCTATTATGACTCCTCTTAAAAAAGTCCTATTCCTATTAGGATTCTCCTGCTAGAGTCCCAGTTCCATTTGGACTCCTCTTAATAGAGTCATAGTCCTAGCAGGACTCTCCCCGATAGAGTCTCACTCCCGTTGGGACTCTCATGCCAGAGTCTTAGTCCAAGTAGGACTTTTCCTGATAGAATCTCACTCCTATTAGGACTCTCCTCCCAGAGTCCCAATCCATATAGGACTTTTTCCAATAGAGTCCCACTCTCGTTAGGACACTTTTGTTAGAGTCCCAATCCAAGTACGACTCTTCTTGATAGAGTTCCACTCCTGTTAGGACTCTTCCCGATAAAGTTCTATTCCTATTAGGACTCTCCTGACAGAGTTCTAGTCCATGTAAGACTCTTCCCGATAAAGTCTCACTTCCCTTAGGACTCTTCTACCCATCAGGGGGGTGTTTATGTAATTTAGGCAACTTTTTGCCCACTAAGGGCATTTTGGTAATTCTGGCACAATCCTACCCTCACTAGGACATCCTAGTCACTTAAGGGGCATTTTTGTAATTTATATATCATTTTACCCACATGAGGGTATTTCGGTAATTTTAGCCCTTTGATGACGAATTAGGGGTAATTTGGCTTTTTCACATGTCTTGTGGCAATCTAGAGATTCTCCTACCGAAATTGGGGGTAATTTGATAATTTTGAGTGATAGTAGTCTACTTAGGCTTAATTACGACTTTCTACTTTTAGAGTTTCTATTAATCTGGTTGTATGATATTTCCCTAAATGGAAATATATCGAACCTACACATTTTTATTTTAGAGTTTATTTTCCAATTAAATTATATTTCTCTTTTATTTCATTAGCTCTTGCATATAGACACTAATTCTATTGGTTTGTGCACTGCCATAATTTTTTATTAATTTATTTAGTTAGGATAATCATTCTTATTTAATTTTCTATTTAATTATTTATTTAAATAATTATTACTCAAGACATGATCCTAGCCCTCTGTTTTAGGGTTTCATTTTATACCTTTGGATCAAATCTCCACATTTTCCTATAAATAGTGCCCCCTAGCCATCAGTTTAGGAGGACGAAAATACACGATTTTCATAGCCTCACGCTTTTAGTTTAATTCTAGAGTTCTCTCTACAAGAACTCTCCCTCTCTCGAGGCAGAAGCCCTGCCGAAGCGACGGCCTCCCTTCGCAAAGCAAACTGAGGCAACGCTTTCCAAACCGAAGAACAACCGGAGATCTACCTGATTAAAGTCTCTGATTCAAACATACCTAGCTGAAGTACTACTCGACTACCACGACTAAATAAGGTATGCTCTTAAAGCCTTAACAGTTTCTTTTTTCTTTAGATCTAGTTGATCTAATCTCTTTTATCACTGTTGATAAAAAAGGGTAAATCGAAAAAGTACGTGACTCTGATTCCATGTTCAGAATGGATACGTAGAAATCCTTCGGGCCAGAGTTAGATTTTATTTTCATCTTTTCTATTTTACTTATTTACACTAGATCTTTTATTATTTATATTTTCTGAACTCACATCTCTTTTTTCAATTTTTCTCATTACAAAATAGCCTTGCAAGTGAATATTCGAGGTTGATCCATTCAGATCGAGCGGGGTGGGTACCTAACACCTTCCCACTCTGTACCTTATCCCTCGGATCCATGTTTTCATTATTTTTCAATTTATTCTAGTGCCTTATTTCATTTGATCCATGTCAAGGGATCTTTAGAATGTAATTATGAGACAAGACGATGTAAATTTCTATTATTTCATTCTTTTTCCTTTTTCTTTTAATTATTTTCTACTATAACGGGTTTGCTTGTTTCTTGCTCGAAAACAAGCAAGCGACTCCTCAATCTTAATCTCCCATAAGAGGTGTTCCTTCCCACTTTTAGGGAAATGAGACAATCCGGATCCCGCTAAATCTATAAAAAGGATGATGCATCTTTTTCCTTTTTTCAGTGCTGGCACCCACAATGTTAATTCCTATTCTTGATTAATTTAAATGATGTCAAAATCAATCAACAAATCACTCAACGTTATTAATCCAATATTTAAGCCTTTCCACCAGTGAAACCACCAAGAATCAACCAATTCAACATTTTCCAAAATTAACAACTAAATTGATTTTATAGAAATTTTCAAAATTCAATTCAAAATCAACTAAGTTATTAACTTATTCAATCAATTTACTAAATTAAAATTTTCAGTTATCTCAATTGAATGCACAATTATGAAATCATGAAAAAGTCAATTTCTCAAATAAAGTGGAAGTAATTCAAATCAAGCATATAGGAAATTGAAAGAGAATGAGAGAAGAGATTGCACACTGATTGATGATGGAGAATACTACCAAGGATAACAATCCTTGGAGTAAAACTCCGATGCTGGGCCAATGTTATGAAAGTGATGCATTATGACGGAAAGTGAAATACATTGAGTCTCCGAACGATATAAATACCTCTAGCACCATTCTCACTGATTATCTTCAAATTCCTCTCGAATCCTCAATTTATCATAGTCAATCCTTCAAACAACCGAACTCCTCCATGGTCTTGAACTCCTCCGATCAAGCCTCTTCAAACAATCGTCAATCCACACGACCTTAGTGTCCACCGATCGCTCAATGTCGAATCCTAGCACTTGAACTCTTTCAATTGTCAATGGTGAATTTGACCCGAACCAAGGCTCTTAAGATCTGATCGAATCGTGTGCTTTGATCAAATTAGATCAACAAAAATAAGTAGAGAAGATAATGAATGTCATGAATGATCAATCTCTCACAAGAGTATCAAGATCTATCAATAATTTTTTTCCCACAAATTGAAACTTTCGCACTCTGTTTTTTGACTACTCTCAAATATATGTTTTCCTATTTTTCACAAAGAGCTTGGTTCATCCCCAATTGAGAAGAAGTTAGATTATAAATTTTTTTTTTCGCCCATGTTTCGTTCGAACGAACCATCATTTGTTCGAAAGAGCACTTATTCTTTTGAACAAACAGGTAACGAGTATCAAATGAGTACAACTCTAAGGTTGTAGAAACTCGTTTGATATAGGGGTTCGAACAAATGAAAACAAATGAGAATGAACCCTACTGTTGGTCGTTCGAACGAGCAACAATGAGTTCCTCATTCAAAACTTGTCTTGTGAACTAAACTTTTTCATTTGTTTATTTTCAAAGATGCATTTTTGGAAAAATAGTTCGCAACCACAAGTTAATCACATGTATGATGATAAGATTAAATCTATATATTATGCATGCATGATGTGAGTGTGCGAGATCCAATCAAATACAAAAGACCATTTTACCCTTCTGAAAACAAGTCGATCAATAGTGATACACAGTAATGTCTCTTGGAAAAACTTGGGTAAGAATGGGCATCAAGGTACTCAACTCGAAGGACTTCTGTAAGGATTACACATAAAACACATTTTGTCTAACCGGATTAGCCAATTTTCAAAATGGACCCCATGGTCCTAACATTTCCATTTAATTACCTTGCTTTGGAGTGACTCGAAAGTGGGGTTTTTCACCTCACCCCCGTCCTCCTCGATCTCGGGGCATGACAAGATGATATCAGAGCTCTAAGTTTAGAATATGTAGGGACGGCGGGACTAAACTTACAAATTTTTTTAGACCACTTAAGTAGTTTGGTTGTGATGATTCAAATACTGTAGATATGAGTTAGGATTATACCATTGGATGTAATATTTAAAGACAATCCTAGGAATTGAGTTGTGAAAAATTAGGCACATAAGTATTGATTGTATCATGGCTTGTCTTGGAAGAGAGTTCTAGTATGTTAATTACATCTTTAGATTGGTTATACTTGTTAACGTGACCCAAGTAGGAAAACTCTTTTCATGTTCACTCTATGTTCATTAGAAACGTTGTAGCAGAAATTGCTTGTAAGCTATATATGAATTTCTCGTGTTATGTGATTAAATGACATTTTTTTGTCTTGAAGTGATATTGTGTGAATCACTATGAGTATAGTGCAAAAAGAATATGACTTCTCGATGTTGAGTTACAATATGTTATAGTATATACTAATGTATATGATTGGGTGCATATTCAATAATGATATAGATATGATATACTAGAGATATAATCCTCAACTTAAAGGAGATGTTTGGAGATTAGAGGCGTCCTGCTAGGCAAACTGCCATGAGAGCACTTATGAACACTAAGATGGCCGATGGAACTCTAGTAAGAGACCATGTTTTAAAAATGATTGACTTTTTAAATGTGTTGGAAGTTCTAGGGGCAGACATTGATGGTGAGTCCCAGGTTGATATTATCCTTGAGTCGCTGCCCACATCTTTTAATCGATTTAAGCTCAACTATAACATGAAAAAAATGAATTTACTTTGGCTAAGATTTTGAGCTCTTTACAAGCAACGGGGGGTATTATCAAAAGCCATCCTAATGCTCATGTGGCTGAGGGTTCTTCTTTTAAGCCCAATCCCAAAGGCAAGGGCAAGTAAAAAAAGAAACAGAACCCCAAAAACTCCAAGGGAAATATAGGTCCTAAAGGGGGTGTTGGAAAAGGCAAGAAAGGGGCAACCACAAGGGCAACCACTAAGCCCAAAGGAAAGTGTTTGCACCGCGGGGTTTTGGGGCATTGGAAGAAAAACTGTCCAGATTATCTAGCCAAGAAAAGGAACACAGGTATAATCGAATCACTTGTTATTGAAGTAAGCTATATAACGGGTACTTTAGATTCCTGGTGTGTAGACTCTGGTGCAACTAATCACATCTGTAATTCGTTGTAGGGGTTTTGGGAGACCAGGCGGCTAAGTGATGGAAAGATTATCTTACACTTGGGAACAGAAGCAAAAGTTGTTGCGGTGTCAGTAGGAGTAGTTAGTTTATGTTTTTCTTCAAATAAAACACTATTACTTTATGATTTCTTCTATGTGTTTGGCATTAGAAGGAACTTATTATCAGTTTCAAGTTTAATAAAACAAGATTATTCAATTTATTTTAATTCAAATGTTGTTATTAAACATAGTAGTTCTTTTATATGCTCTAGCACAACAGTTAATGGTCTTTATTTGATTACTCCTAAGATGTATGAGATACATGACACCGAAAAAAATGAACCATCACAAACTTTATCACGACCCAAGACCCACCCTATGCAGATCTTGTGTCGCGCACTCGATCCGACTCTACTGTCGAACCAAGGGTCTCAACTTGCTACACAATCAGTGCTACTAACATGGAACAACTAAATAGCGGAAGACTTAAACAATTAAATAAATAAAAGATGTATGTGATATATATAAGGTTCTGAAAATGCGGAATACAAAATTTCTTAAACAACTATTCATCCCCAAGACGTGGATGACATGGGAGAGCTACAAGACTGTCTGTACTAAGTATTACACTGTAACATTAAAAGAAATGTCCACTGCTATCTAGCTGACTGCTACTGCTACTGCTCTTTTACAACTTCCTTTCCCGAAATGTTTGGTAAGTTTAGGGTGAGCGCACTTAAGCTCAATAAGTAATTCTCCTTTGCTCCGCCATATGTACAAGAATATAGAAAGCATTATCCATAAAAGAACTAGGATAAATGCAGATGTGCTAGCCAGTCAATGAATATAGAACTCAATATCAGATGATAGAAATCAAATGATAAGGAAATGAAACTGCTATGCCAACAATGTCATACTGCTATAGTCATGAGCTATATCAAGTATGAAGCGTAAGCATTGTACTGAAAGTTGTAAAATCTCATGATCATTCAATAAAAATATAACATGATCAACCTATGAATATCAACAATAAAGATGGTGATATCAACTAAAACTGAGATGCTCTCGTGGGGCCCGGCTACCCCTTGGGCTCATATTCAGTTCCATAGGACTCACTGAATAATATTGCTCTAAGCTCGTATTCAATTCCATAGGACTCGCTGAATAATACTACTTTGTGTACACTGTGAAATAAATGTTCCACTCGAAACCTGGACCCGAAGGTCATAAATAGAATCAGAACGGAGATGTGACTGAGCACAAATCTGGCACTAATAATATATCAGGATCATGCTATCTTCCACGAAGAGTATAGTGGAAACATAACTGGTTCTAGGCAATCTGACGTAACAATAGTTTTCGAGACTACGGTTACTAGACTGCTTGGAATAAAATTGTCTGGCCCTTACGGCCCTAGGTACAAGTGTACATACAGAAATCTATGCACAAGTGTACAATCATGATTGAGATATATATAGAAATTAATAACTGGTTCCCACATTGTCACGACCCGAAACCCACCCCGTGCGGATTACCGGATCGCGACCGCCGCCCTGAGACCCGAAGGCCCCGAGACAAGGCTCGCATCTGCAGCGGTATCGAATAGATGTGCTACACATGGTTGCGGAAGCGTGAAAAACTTTTTTTTTCTTTTCTTTTCTCATTTTTAAATTAGGCACATCCGTCCGATACTGCTGTTTCCATACATAGCATACATGGTTACACATTCAGAGTATAACAAAACTTAAAGACTTCATACATTAATACAGTACATATTCGATTGCCCTGAGGGCTTCTTACACATCCTTACTTTGTCTATTAATATAAAAGTACTACTAGTGTTAATAAGTTCTTCAAAGGAAACTACTTAAACACATCCTTCCAAAAGGGGGGTCCGACAAAGTCCGGGTAAGCTAATCTAAGCTTGTGAGCAATTCCAGTGTTCTTCAAAGGAAACTACTGAAACACATCCTTCCAAAAACAGCTAGACTCTCGTCGTTGTCCTTAAGACCCTGTCTGCTGCATCACCTGAAAGGGGGGTCCTAACACAAGTCCGGGTAAGCTATCTAAGCTTGTGAGCAATTCAGTGTTCGTCATGGGGTTTCAATTAGTAGTGGTTTTTTAGTACATAAGAGTTGCAAAACATCGACTGCCAATTGCTTATACAATTTAGAATATCAAAGTACATGCATTCGTAAATAAATAGCTTGAACATTTTAAGTATTCAAGCTATACTTATACTTGTCAAATAGAGTATATAACTCAACATATGCATTTCAAATAAGTAAATAGCTTTGAAACATTTAAAGTATTCAAGCTAAGCTCGTACTTCGATAAATAGAGTATATAACTCAAACATATGCATTTCAAATAAATAGCTTTGAAACATTTAAAGTATTCAAGCTAACCTCGTACTTCGATAAATAGAGTATATAACTCAAAACATATGCATTTCAAATGGCTTGAAAACATTTGAGATATTCAAGCAAAACTCGTACTTCGATAAATAGAGTATATAACTCAAACATATGCATTTCAAATAACTTGGAAACATTTAAGGTATCCAAGCAAAACTCGTACTTCATCAGATAAAGTATATAACTTTAAATCACATCAATATGTATTTGAAAATGAGGGTAAAACCTGCTTTCATTTCCAAAATCACTTTGTTATCTTTTCTCTTTAATTAGGTGGAATCTGTTTCGAACCAGACTCTCATTTTACTGCCAATACTGTCGATCTCATTTGCCTGGGGGATTAGATCCTGCTACCGGGCATTTACTGTTGAATCCCAAAGGATTTCAACCTTCATAGGGGGTGGTACTTAGTACCGTTTATCTTGTAAAACATTTATCACATAATTTCTTCAATAAATACTTTCATGAATATTTAAAACATGAAATGTATAATTTCTACAATAGGACTTCAAATACTTGTAACTATCAAATTCAGGATATTTAACATAATTTGGCATTTAAAACTTTAGACATGCTGAAATATGTTTTAAGAAAACTATGATAAATACCAATCACTGAGCATGTCATATAGAGTTATAAAACAGTACAATTTAAAAGCTGCATCATGTAAATACTGAATTTGAAACTTCAAATACTTCACATCTTTGAACTTAAAACCTTTTCAAATCCATGGAGTTAAATCTCCAATTCAAACACAGGGTTACTCACCTTGTACTTCTAGTCCTGCTCTATTTGGGCGCTTTTCCCTTGGCTTTCCTTAACCTTTGAAGCCATTCTTGCAACGTTTCTGTATCCTCCTATTTCTTAAGCTTTTTCGCTGCTAGTTGCTCCTTAGTTATAGTCTTGTAAATAAAGGGGCTAACACAGCACACTTCGTTCGTTTTGGAAATCCGAATGCGATTTTGAATCAGCTGGAGCTGTTTTTCTAACTTCTCCCGGAAAACTTTCTGTTTGGGATCATTTGCTAGTTGTGCCCTCGTCATCATAGGAGTAACTTCTCGTTCTTGGCTCATTTTTGTGTTTATTAAATTCTCTGTTTAAAAACACAATTTACCGTGTCAAGAAAACAAATTTCTATAATCGTACTCTTCTGGGAGTTCCATTAACTTTAATTTAAAGTTATTTATTTGACATGTTTACGTGTCGTGTCTTTTCGTATTTCGTTTCTCGTACTTGCCTTAGTATTAGTACTTTGGCATTACTCCAGTTCATAGTCATCTAACAGATTCTATTTATCAAATTTTATGTCTTTTTCTTTAGACATTTCTTTTTGGTCGTATAGACTCTACCATTGAGTCCGGAGTGTCAAAGAAAGTCAGTTTAGGCTTTCCAATCATTTAATTCAGACTGTTATATGTAAAAAGGCAAAATGGTCATTTACTGTTTTACGTGTCATATTTTTCTGTACTTCATTTCGTAATTTGGACTCCATTTTTGAGTCCGGGATGTCAAAGAAAGTTAATTTAGGTCTTCTCTGATTCCATTTTGGCCTTAGGGGTACCAGGGGTATTTTGGTCATTTTACCCCTTTACGTGTCTTTATTTTTTGGGACCCCGTCTCGTGTCGTGGACCTCACCATTGGACTCAGAAGGTCCAAAATAGTAAGAATACATTAATAACTTGTCAAATTTGGTCAAGGGGTATTTTGGTCATTTACCCTTTACGTGTTTTTATTTTTTGGGCCTCGTCTCGTAAAACGGACCCTACCATTGATCTCAGAATGTCCAAAATAGTAAAAATACACTATTTATATGTTTAATTTGGACTTCGTTTACTCTATTTATGACTCAAGGGCAAAATAGTAATTTTACCTTAATTATAAAATAATTAAATAATTATTTAATTATTTAAATATTTTTCCAGGGGTGTAATTGAACAAAATTCTCAAATTCTGGGCCACAGTAGAATTTCCCAAAACAGTTGGGGTCAATCCGTAAATAACCAAAGGTTTGGTTTATTTTATTTTTAAAATAAATTAAAAACCAAGGGGTTTGGTTAGGGATTAAGTGAACCAGTCCGGTTCAGTCATAAAGCAACCGGTCTATCCGGTTTATTTACATGTGGCTGACGTCATGATGACGTCAGCCCTAGATCTCATTTAAGTTAACCGACATTCAAAACGATGCCGTTCCAATTAATCGGTGCCAAGCCCAGAGGCTGCCACCTGTCCGAGTCGACCCAGCCCTATTTTTAAAACCGAGTTAACTCGTCTTCATCTTCCCCATGTGACCCCCTCTGAAAACCCTAGTTCCCGAATTCATTTCTTCCTATTTCGTGCATTTCTACACAACCAATCTCCACTGTTTTGGTCCCAATTTATTCCTAAGGTATATACAAATCGATTGGCATTCATTTTGGAGTTTAAAACCTCGTCATATGTTCGGTTTAGGACGGATAATCCGAACTGTTATTTCGGTCGTAAAGGTTCATTTCTTGATGGTTTTTCTTGATATTTGGCTTGTTATGATCCCCTCTTCATGGGGATCCAGTTTTCATTCCTTGGTGTTAATTAAAACTAAGTTTTAAAGGGTTGGATTGCAAAACCCGTAACCTGCAACTTGTGTTTGGGGGCCATTGTTTGTGCTTTATGGTCGCGGTCACATGTTTTTAGCATGTTCATAGCATCTACTTTAAGTCTTGATAAGCCAAATCAAGCTTAAAGAAACTCGATTCAGACCTGCCATGGGCAAGGTCTTCAATGGAGATTTTCGTGGGTTAGGTATTTTCAGTCGTTTTCAAGGCTTCTTCTTATGTTAAAAACACTTCTAAACATATATATATATATATATCATATCATACGTATATAAACAACTTAAAACAGTTCCTATCAATCAAAATTTTAGAGAGGGAAAAATGTAAAAGTTTGGAAACTTTACCTGTTATGCCTGATTTCTATCTTGTTCTACTTCCAATTCTCTCTCTATTCTCCTCACTTCTTCTTCCTTTGGTTTCTTTTGCAAGAAGAAAGCATGACTTGCATGCTTGGGATTTTTATAGAGAAGGTGACCGACCTCTCTCTCTCCTCCAATCTCTCCCTACAGCTCTCTCTCTCTTCATTCTGATTTCTAGCCCTACATAGCTCTCCCATCTCATAAATTTTACTTTTTCTTCTTTCAACTTTGCATTAAATTGATTCAAGATATTTATACATGTAATATATACATATATATACATATACACATATATACAAGACACACACACACACACCAGCCGACACACACACACACATTCACACACTGTTCACACTTTTTCACTTTTTTTTTTTTTTTACTTTTTAACATTTACATATATCATTTATTTAATATATATACATATATTCATTTAATTAATATATATATATCCATTTCTTATAATTAATTAATTAATTATATATATATACAATTTCTTTTTTCTCGTAACACGTGTCATGTGACCCGATATCCCGGGTCCTGGGGAAGGGAAAGCGGGGGTATTCATAAGTGCAGACTGACCCCCATATGGTATGAGGCCTTTTGGGCGAAAGCCCAAGAACAAAACCGTGAGGACTGAGACCCAAAGCGGACAATATCATGCCATTGAGGTCAGGGTCGTTACAGTGGTATTAGAGCGCACCCCAGCCGGAAGTGTGCCTGTGAGGGGCCCTTCGACGAGGACGTCGAGCCTTGTGAGGGGTGGATGGAGGGTTGCAGCCCCTGCATGGGTGAAAGCTCTCATCCCACATCGCCTGGGGAAGGGAAAGCGGGGTATTCATAAGTGCGGACTGACCCCCATATGGTATGAGGCCTTTTGGGCGAAAGCCCAAGAACAAAACCGTGAGGGCTGAGACCCAAAGCGGACAATATCATGCCATTGAGGTCAGGGTCGTTACACACATGATAGGGCAATATCAATGTGGCTAAATAAATACTAGTATGTATATACAGAGTACAATAGGCAATATATATACAAAGAACTATGACATGGCTTGGAATATAACACATGCAGAGATCGGATTTTACTTACATCTTTCTGTATCTGCCTAGAAGGTCAAACCGCCTTCCCCTTTTCACTTGGTGTTCCTATGATTCATAAAATCCATCTCAGTCTATATATATATATATCTATATAACTCATGCTATTCATCAAATTTTATGTCTCTTTACTATTGATATTCTCTTTTACTTAAATAGGCTACTATTGAATCTGGAATATCGAACAAATTCGGTTTGGGCTTTTGTAGAATTCAATTCGGATTTCGGTATTAAAAAGGGCAAAACAGTCATTTTGCACTTTTACAGTTTCTTATTTCTCAGGATCTCTTTTTACAAATCGGACTCCACAGTTGAGTCCGAAATGCTCGAAATAATAAAAATTCACTATTCTTTTATTTTACTCGGAGTCTGTTTGGATACTTTTCGACTTAGGGGCATTTCGGTAATTTCCCCCTTTTAAATTATTTAAATTAATATTGTTTTATCACTTGGGTCAATTCACAATTAACCATAAATTATGGGCATAATTATAATTTCACAAAGTTCTATTATAATTTGAAATAACCAACAACAATTAAATCAAACCTCTGCCTGACTGTAGTCAAGTGTTATAAGCCCCTAGTCATGTCTTGCTCTGGCCTCCAACTGATGAGAGTGTCTTTCACATAACATCATATATCTCAATCTTCCATAACCTAAAATCTAATCTCAGCTCACCAACTCTATATCAAATTAACTCCAAAAATAACTCTGGACTAACAAATATATGGGTTTTTCAATATAACATCTAAAAGGTCTAACCCAATCAAGACCCAATTGATTTGAGTCCTTTTTAAACTAACCCATCAGTCGTCCACCACACTTGGAGCCCTGTAGTACCAACTGGATAAAATTCCATTCCAGCTTCGTTCATCCAACACCCTTCCAATAACACTGATTTGTTCGGTTCCTCAAAATTCAACACAAATTCATTAGCTGAAATTCCCTTCCTCCGTTGTATATTTTCCCTTTCAATCCTATTCAAGTTTTATTTCAAGATTCACACAAAGCCAACTCTGTAATAGAAAATCAAAATAAAAGTCTCCAATCTTTAATCCCAAAATCTGCCAGCACGCCCAATTCTGTAAAAAAATGAAATGGTTTATACCTTGATGCTGTCTGCCGTTGCTACTGCTACTCCAATAGCATCCCATTAGTGGCTAACCCATTGAAACTTCCTCATCACCCACTTCACAGTTCTGACTCACCCAAATTGGATCAACAGCCCTCAAGAATCCCTTCTGTATCCTAGGGACACTGGGACGGAACTCAGATCACACACCTAGGCCCAACGAATTTCCCTAGGTCTGCCACTTGCTGCTACCTCTATGTCCACTGGTTTAACCCCATGGCACCACCAGCTGAATCCTATTGCAGCTGCTACCTGCAACCGCACCTCTCAAATTTGCAACAGCAGCTCCAGTTGCTGCAGGTTCCAAAACCTATAGCCTTAATCACCTGATATCAGCCACTACCCCTTTCACCGCTTCTACTGCGCAACCATGTATGCGCAGCACTGCCCTCAACTCTCTCTTTTCTCTTTTCTCTTTCTCTTTTCTCAATTTTCTCTTACTGCACCGCCATCACACACCTATATATATATATATATATACTATTTTTCCCTGCTGCACGTTACACACGTCATATATATATATATATATATATATATATATTATACAATCCTATTGCACCGCCCTTCTTTTATGGACTTTCTTTCCTTTTTCTTTTTCTCTTTTTCTTTCCTTTTCTCTTCCTGCACACTAATCCCGTACAGCCACAACACGTATACATATATACATAAATTTCCCTGCACTGTTCTGGATCCACTATTGTGGCTACTACCCTTAATTCCTTTTACCTTCTTTCAGTAGCTTGGCTTCAACTGCCCCATGTCCCCCTTTTTGACTTTCCATTTCTTTTTCTTCTTTCTTCATTTCATGTTTGCTTGTTTACTTTAAACACACACCACACATACACCATGCTGCACACACTTTTATCTCTTTTTTATTTTTTTTCTTGATATTTGTATATATATATATATATATATATATTATAATGTATCTTACCTACATTACACACACACACTTGCCTCATGTGTTGCCGACACTATTGCCAGCACACACATACACACTGGTTGCAATGCTCTATTTTTCTTTTCTATTCTTTTTCTTTTTCACTTGCATGCCTTTGCATGTTTATATATATATATATATATATATATATATATAATAAATTGCATTATATATATATATACATACATACATTTATACTAATACATATATTTATAAAATACATATACATACATAACCGTATATATATATATATATATATTTATACTTATTTTTATATATGCATATATATATATATATATATTCTTGCATTTATTAAAATGTACTGTGCACGTATAAC
This sequence comes from Nyssa sinensis, assembly GCA_008638375.1. Classification (NCBI taxonomy): domain Eukaryota; kingdom Viridiplantae; phylum Streptophyta; class Magnoliopsida; order Cornales; family Nyssaceae; genus Nyssa; species Nyssa sinensis. The sequence continues at coordinate 26,256,575 of CM018035.1, forward strand.
GAGGCATGTAGTGGCCTAGTACACGATTCTCTGTATCGCTCGGGTTTATCGTACAGTACTCCTGGGTACTCGGGATTACTTGTAACTACTTCTCGTATATTTAAATATCGTAATTGCTCTATTAGTGACTCTCACTGTTCATCTCGAACTACGTGCCCATTACTGTATATTACTTATTGTGATGCTTTGAACATATTTTGGGATATATTATTCTTAGGTCTATTTTTGGTCTCGATTTATTTTTGGAACTATGCTTTTGACTTGGTCAAAGCTCGGTATTATTATTTGACTCTTTGGACTTAATTGGAATTATTCTATTTCATTTGGAATTCATGTTCGGTTACAACCGGTATTATGCTACTCAATTCGACCTATCTCGATTTACGTGTACTTGACTTGGTCTACCTCGGAATAAGTGCCATATCCCGGGTCTACCTTGGTTTACGTGTCAGAATCTAAGTCAGGGTATTACAAACTTTACCACTTAAAAGAAAGGTTTCTTCTACTAATTCAACTTATCTTTAGCACTTAAGGCTAGGTCATATTAATCTAGATAGGATTAATAGACTGGTAAAGAAGTGTACTTTGTCTTCCTTGGTTATTGAACCACTACCACTCTATATATCTTGTTTTGAGGGAAAGATGACCAGAAGACCCCTTTGCTTCAAAGGGAAACAGGGCCAAAGAAATATTAGAGTTAATCCATACAAATGTGTGTGAACCCTTAAATATTAGGGCTAGAGGGGGCTATGAGTATTTCATCAATTTTATTGATAATTACTCTAGATATTGTTATGTCTATCTATTGCACCATAAGTCAGAAGCCTTTGAAAAGTTCAAAGAGTTTCGGGAAGAAGTGGAAAAGCAATTAAATAGGAGCACAAAATCACTTCGATGTGATCAAAGTGGGGAATATCATTCTAGTGAATTCAGTCAGCATTTGTTGGATAATGGGATTTTATCCCAGTTGTCTGCACCTGGCATACCTCAGTATAACGGTCTAGCAGAGAGGAGAAACAGGACACTTTTAGATATGGTAAGGTCAATGATGAGTTATTTTGATTTGCCTATATTCCTCCGGGGGTTTGCGTTGAAGACAATAGTATATATTCTAAACTCAGCTCTAACTAAGTCTGCTCCCAAGGCTCTAGTAAAGCTTTGGACTAGGTGCAAGCCAAGTCTAAACCATTACAGGATCTAGGGGTGTCCGGCCTATATGTTGAAAGGAAAGACTAGCAAGTTAGAACCAAGATCAGAATTAAGCTATTTCTTTGGCTATCCTAAGGGGACAAAAGACTGGCTCTTTTATAATCCCAGTGAGCAGAAGGTATTCTTTAACATGAATGTTGTCTTTCTGGAAGATGATTATATTATGGGTCAGAAGCCCAAGAGTAAGGTCACCTTAGAAGAAACATCAGATGCTTCTTCTATTCCTCAAGCAAATGATAATCATGGACTAGATGCCTCTATTCCAACATCTTCTATTACACAAGGAGCCAAGTCGTAGTGGGAAGATTGTCAAGCTACCTGATAGGTACATGTTCTTAGGAGAGTCTAGCTCAAATAAACATTTTTTAGATCCCAGTAGCTACGATGAGGCAATCTCTAATAAAGATTCAGGACTTTGAAAAAATGTTATGAAAGCCGAGATAGAATCTGTATATTCTAATCAAGTATGGGAACTTGTGGAACTACCTACCAATACTAAACCAATTGGCTGTACGTGGATCTACAAGAGAAAGAGAGGACCCGATGGATCAGTTGAGACTTTTAAAGCTAGATAGGTGGTGAAAGGGTTTACTCAAAAAAAATCTATCGATTATGAGGAAACTTTTTCACCAGTTGCTATGCTTAAGTCTATTCAGATTCTCTTATCCATTGCAGCTTATTTTGATTATGAGATTTGGCAAATGGATGACAAAATAGCATTCTTGAATGGCTATCTTGAGGAAGACATCCACATGATGCAACCAGATAGTTTCATAGCTAAGGGCCAAGAGCATATAGTATACAAGTTGCAGAAGTCCATTTATGGACTTAATCAAGCTTCCTAAAGTTGGAACATCAAATTTGATCAGCCAATCAAGTCATTTGGTTTTGATCAAAACCCAAATGAACCTTGTGTCTATAAGAAGAGTGAATGAAGTGTGGTGGTGTTCTTAGTTCTGTATATGGATGATATACTACTCATTAGGAATAATGTAGGGGTTTTTTCTATGAGAAAGGTTTGGCTAGTGGATCAGTTTGATATGAAGGACTTGGGAGAAGCCAGTTACATCCTCGGGATTAAGCTTTTACGAGATCGGAAGAACGGGATGTTAAGCTTATCTCAAGCTGCATATATAGATAAAATTCTTTTCAAGTTTGCAATGCATAATTCCAAGAAAAGCTTATTTCTTTTTAGGTATGGAGTACCTTTGTTCAAGAATTAGTGTCCTAAGACACTTGAGGAAGAGGAATGCATGAAAGCGGTTCTTATGCTTCTGCTGTAGGAAGCCTTATGTATGTTATGGTTTGCACTAGACCAGAGCATATGGTATGCAAGCTGTATAAGTCCATTTATGGACTTAAGCAAGCTTCCTGAAGTTAGAACATCTGATTTCATCAGGCAATCAAGTCATTTGGTTTTGATCAAAACCCGGATGAACCTTGTGTGTATAAGAAGAGTGAAGGAAGCATGGTGGTCTTCCTAGTTCTGTATATGGATGATATACTACTCATTGGGAATGATGTAGGGGTTTTGTCTATGATAAAAGTTTGGCTAGCGAATTAGTTTGATATGAAGGACTTGGGAGAAGCCAATTACATCCTCGGGATTAAGCTTTTGTGAGATCGAAAGAACAGGATGTTAAGCTTATCTCAAGCTGCATATATAGACAAAATTCTTGTCAAGTTTGCAATGCATAGCTCCAAAAAAGGCTTATTTCGTTTTAGGCATGGACTACCTTTGTCCAAGAATCAGTGTCCTAAGACACTTCAGGAAGAGGAATGCATGAAGGCGGTTCCTTATGCTTTAAATGTAGGAAGCCTTATGTATGCTATGGTTTGCACTAGACCAGATATTTGTTTTGTAGTAGGCATGGTCAATAGATGTCAATCTAATCCAGGACCAAATCATTAGACTGTCGTGAAACATATACTCAAGTACTTGAAAAGGACTAGAGATTATATGTTGAGATACGAGGATGGTGATCTAGTTCCAGTTGGCTACATAGACTCTGACTTTAGGTCAGATCAGGACTCTAGAAAGTCAACCTCAGGATATATGTTTACTCTTGGTGGTAAAGCTATTAGTTGGAAGAATGTGAAGCAACAGAGTATTGCTGACTCAACCACTAAAGCAAAATATGTAGCTACCTCTGAAGTAGCTAAGGAAGTAGTTTGGCTCAAGAAGTTCCTTTCGGAACTAGGAGTGGTACCACAGTCTCAATTTCCTATGGTCCTTTATTGTGACAATAGTAGAGTTGTAGCTCAATCCAAGGAGCCAAGAAACCACAAGAGTGGAAAGCACATAGAATGCAAATATCACCTCATCAAAGAGATCGTTCAGCATGGACGCATTCTCGTTACTAAGGTTGCATCTGTGGACAATCTTGCAGATCCTTTCACTAAGGCTTTACCATCTAAAAGTTTCGAGCTTCATATGGATAGGATGGCTGTCAGATGTTATGGGGAATGGATGTGAGTGCAAGTGGGAGTTTGTTAGGATGTGTGCCCTCATATCCAAGACATTTTATTAATATTTAATAGATTTGATTTATTATTGAGTATCATATTATCATATGTTTGGATGTTGCTTTATAATCATGAGATGGTTAGTCTTTAAATTGTTATAAGGAGCGATTCATGTGTATAAACGAGATTTATACACATGAGATATGAACTGCTTATATAGGCAATTCTAGAATTGTTCGCTGTTATTGATAAGACTGGAGGTCTTATCTGTAAAGCTGTAATATAGTTAACCTTTATGTGATAATGTGGTTTATCTCAACCATTAGAGTAGTGGACTCTAGGTTATTGTATTAGTGTATTGGGAATACACTGAACTGGATCACTATAAGAAACACATCATTTGGAACTGTCACCTTTAATAAGTTTCTTATTCATTATTCGTAGTAAGCTCCTGATCCTTGAGAAGATAGTGAACTCAAGTTCTAAATAGTGATGACTTTGAGTTACCAGTGAGTGAGGTCTTTTAGATGAACACCTCGATATCTTGGGAAGTCATTATTTAAACTATGGGAACACATATTCTAAAGATGGAATCTACACTCTATATATTAGAGAGATGGATATCACCTTTGTGTTAAGTCAATGGGTTAATCACAAAAATTCCGATCTGATCTTTTTAGTAAATTGTTTATTAAAATAATGACCAATTGCAAGTGATTAATAATTATTCAATTAGGTTCTTAAAATAATTAGAGAATTAATTTGACAGTATAATATGGAACCCTAATTATTAGTATCCATGTAGAGGGGCCAACTACAGAAGTATAGTTTATATGGGTTTACTCTATTATACTAAGTTGGAGTGCAATTTCAATTATATAGTAGAGTTAATTAAAATTAATTATGAGATAATTAAGATTTAATTGACTAATTGGAAGCTAACATAGTGGGACCTACTAGATCCCTTCTCTTTCCCTAATTAGGTTAAGCTCTATATATATGATATGTAGGGAGCCGTTTATCATAAGTTTTTGTGCTAGACAAAAATAAGAGGCAACCCACTCTCCTGTGATACGGTTTTCCTAAGGGAAAATAGGAGAAGACCTAGAGGAAGAGAACGACTGCATCCTACTTCAAGAACAAGGTATCTCTAACCCTCCTTTATCAAGATTATGTGATTTATGAAGTAATTTGATCAAAGTAAAATTTTTAAAGTCGTTTCCGTTGTATTTTTCCTACCAACAGTATTAACCTATCTTGAGAATCCTTTAACAGTATTGGAATATTTGAATGTTTAAAATGCTGAACGCTTGTAACAATATTTGTAATCTTATTGGTGGTGTGACAATTTTATTTAAGATAGGATAAAGTGTGATTGATGAATTGATTTGATCTTATTGGTAGATAGGCCGGTGGACTTGTTTCTAGAACACTTTGAAAGGGGATGTGAAATAGATATATGGGTGTGTGATTGTTCCCAAGAGAGTGTGATACACTTCAATATGACTACTTCTTATGAAATCTGTACACCAAGAGACACCTGCGGCATGGTGAGTTTTGGTGAACCAATATTTCTTGATTCGGGTGAGGACACGTATTCCAATACCCTATAGGCCAAAGGGTGTCATGGGGATGTAGCATTTGAGGTGGACAATTAGTAGCTTAGCACTCGAGGAATATGATGGAATGACGTTATGAACTAATCATGAATTAATAAGGTAAGTAAACTTGAAAGAAATGATAACAATAACGAATAGCTAAGCGAGTTAGACTCATTATTGTGTTCATCTACAAGGATTTTATTCTTGTTTTTTATTTTAATTCATCTATTCTCTTGTTTATTCTAATTTATGTGCTAATGAATTTAATTGCAAAACTAAGCACAAACTTCACATAATGACATATGCATCTGCACTATATACCCTTCCACCCCCTCAATGGTCGGTAGCTCGCACCCCAGTTCGTTAATTACCACTAGGAATGCTGGTAAAAGCCCTCCACTCCTCAACTTCTTACGAGTTTCACTAGGGAAAGCCTCTGATGGTGCCTTGGGAGGTATATCCAATAGATTGTTGTCATACCACTTAACTGTGATTCATTTCCTAAACGACCACAAAAGTTACATAGCACATCCTGTCGAGAGGAGCCTAACTCTTATGATTACCCAACCTAACATCATGCATATAGTTCACCTTATACCTTTAGTTTCAATGAAAACCAGTTTTTACATAAGACACTCACTGGCCTTCCCGACAATCGCATCTTAAAAATACTCAAACAAAATCTGGACGACACACTCTCTGTATGCTAATTGGCACACAGGCGAGTTTCGATCGGCACTCCTTTCTATGCCAATTGGCACACAATGAGTTAGCCATTCTGCTCTACAATTTCATAAATTTTTTCGAAGTTATGAAAAATTTTTTCTGAAAAAACTCCATTTTTCTCACAATTAGGCCTACAAAATGGACTTTTCTTGGGATTTTCAAACCACTGATGGATCATTAATGTTAAGTACCTTTCAAATAATCAGATCAGGTGATTCCAACTGGCTTGGAAACAAAATAGCCAAGGTAGACTGCTTCAATCTTGTGATCTCTCATCTAGTTCAGAGAAAGAAACTACAATGAACACAGCTCCTATGGCTGGATCAACCATAGTTGCTCCAGATGCTAGCCGAGATAAGGAAAGATGTCTTTGATTAATGGAAAGAGTCATAAAGACTTGTCTGAACCTTTCAAGAATTCACATAGTAGAGGCTGCCACCACCTCCAGTTTTGACAGATTTAAACAATATGTCAATTCCTCAACCAATCCCTCTAATACCGGGTCAAGATGTACCTCAACAGAATCTGCCAGTTCTGAATGTAATGGTCCATGATCTATTTGATTGGACCGAGCAATATACACCCATAGAGGAAGCAAAACCTCGAGATGAAGCCTTCCTAAAAAGGCTTGAAAAGATGGGAGCACTCATTTACAAATCAAACAAGGGCAATGAAGTGATTGACATCCACAAGTTGTCTCTCTACCCTGAAGTCTGCCTCTCTCAAAAGTTCAAGATGCCCAACTTGGACAAGTTCAATGGGAACACTTGCCCAAAAACACATCTTAAGTTTTATGTAAGAGCAATGCAGCCATTTGGAGCTAACATTAACATGTTAGCTCAAATGTTTCATTAGACTTTGACAAGCGCTGCCTTGTGTTGGTTTCTTAACCTAGAAAATGCCTTATCCAAGGATTCGAAAGTCATGCCAAACACTAAGCCTAGTGGACCAACTCATTATTATGTTTGTAACCACAGTGAAAGCGATTTTAAAAATCTATTTAGGTTTTTTCTTTACATGAATCATACAATCTTTAAAAATCTTGATAATCTTGATTGTTAAAGAAGCCTTTTTGAAGAGATTGATGCAATCTTCCTTCTCTTACTCATTTAGGTCTTCTCCTATTTTCCCTCTATGCAAGCCGTATACTAGAGAGGAGAATGGACTCCTCTTTTTCTCTTTCGTATGAAAATAATCTTTTGTTCTTGTATGGCTATCCCCTTTAAATCGTATATTTATATAGGTTTGCAAAATTAAGGCAAAAAGAGGGATCTAGGGTCCCACCAAATTAGCTCCAATTAGTCAATTAATTTCTAATTAACTCTTAATTAATTAACTCTTAATTAATTAATTCCACTAAATAATTAGAATTGTACTCTAATTTGGTGAAATAGAGAAAAACCCATAATCATTAAACATATACAGTAGGCCCATCTATCTGGATATCAATAATTAGGATTTGGGCTTATACATCGTCAAACCAATTCCTAATTATTTTTACAACTTAATTCACCAATTATTAATCACTATAAAATGGTCAACATCTCAACAAACAATTTATTGAAAAGACTAGATCCAGATTTCAGTGATTAATCAATTGAATTAATACATTAGTGATATCATTCTCTCTAATTTAGAGTGTAGATTCCATCTTGAGAATGTGTTCCCACAGTCTAAACAATGATTTTCCAAGATACCAAGGTATTGATCTAAAAGACCTCACTCATTGGTAACTCAAAGTCACCACCATTAAGAACTTGAGTCAACTATTCTCTCAAGATTAAGAGCTTATTGCAAATAGTGAATATAAGAATCACTGTCAAAGATGACAACTTTATATGACGTGTTTCTTATAGTGATATAGTTCAGTGTATTCCAAATACATCAATATAATAACCTAGAGTCTACTACTCTAGTGGTTGAGAGAAACCATCCTATCACATAGAGGTCGAGTGTATTACAGTCTTATAGACAAGATACCTAGTCTCATCACTGACTGCAAACAATTCTAAAATTGCTTGATCATAAGTTTATATCTCCTGTTCATAAATCTTATTTATATACATGAACTATTTCCAATAACAATTCAAGGACTAACCATCTCATGGTATAAAATAGCAACATCCATATGTATGATAATATAAAATTTAATAATAATAAACCAAATTAATTAAATAATAACAAAATGTCTTGGATGTGAGAGCGTACATCCTAACAAACTCTCACTTCTGTTCACATCCATATCCCATTACACCTGATACCTATCCTATCATATCAACTTGAAAATGATTAACAAGGTTATCCACTGATCCAATCTTGTTGACTATGATGTCTCCGCACAAAACGATCTCTTTAATGAGATGATAGTTATATTATATGTGTCTCCCACTCTTGTGGTTCTTTAGCTCCTTTGATTACGTTACAGTCCCACTATTATCATAATAAATGACTATAGGTAATTGCGCCTATGGTACCATTCTTAATTCCAAAAAAAACTTGTTGAGGCAGACTATTTTTTTAGCTGCTTCTAAAAAAGTTACATACTCTGCTTCAGTGGTTACATCAACAATAGACTATTGTTGGACACTCGGTCATCTGATAGCTCCACCACCAAGGGTAAACACATATCCTGAAGTTGACTTTCTAAAGTCATAATCTAACACAATGTCAGAATTCATGTATCCTAATTGGAATGAGATCACTATTTCAATAAATCAACATATAATCTTCAATGCTTCTCAGGTACTTGAGTATATGTTTAACGGATATCTAATGGTTTGGTCCATGATTAAATTGATATCAGCTAACCACGCCCACTATAAAATAGATGTCTTATCCAGTGCAAAGCATAGCCTACATAAGGCTTTCTATACCAGAAGCATAAGGAATCGCCATCATGCATTCCTCTTCCTCATGTGTCTTAAGACACTGATTCTTGGATAGAGGTGCTTTATGCTATAAAGGAAACATGCCTTTCTTAGAGTCTTGTATTACAGACTTATCAAGAATCTTATTTATATATGCATCTTGACATAAGCCTAATATCCTATTTTATGATCTCATATAAGCTTGAACACAAGGATATAGCTAGTTTCTCCTAGGTTCTTTATATCAAACAAATTCACTAACCAAATCTTAATCTTAGAGAAAACTCCTACATCATTCCCAATGAGTAGTATGTCATCCATATACAAAAACAATAATAGCACCAAACTTCCTTAACATTTTTTATACACAAGGTTCATCCGAATTTTGATCAAAACTAAAAGACTTGATCGCTTACTCAAATAGATGTTCCATCTTCGAGAAGCTTGTTTAAGTCTATAAATAGACCTATACAACTTGCATACCATATGCACTTGGTTCTTAGCTACGAAAATATTTTTTCATAACATTTTATCATTATCCCGAATCTTTATCAAAGATAGCTTTATCATAGCTACTGGGATTTAAAACATATTCATTATAGACTAACTCTCCTAAGAACATGTACCTCTCAGGAGGCCTAACAATTCTCCTACTACGATGTAGCTCTTGTGTAATAGAAGGTGTTGAAGTAGTGGTATGAGGAATATTTTTTCCAATATCAGAAATATCTGTTTGAGGAACCGAAGAGACATCTTATATCTTCTTTAAGGTGAACTTGTTCTTAGGCTTCTAGCCTATAATATAATCATCTTTCAGAGAGATAGTATTCTTGCTAACGAATACTTTCTACTTTCTAGGATTATAAAATAGCCAACCTTTTTGTTCTCGTAGGATAGCCCACAAAATAATTCAATTCTGATCTTGATTCCAATTTATCAGTCTTTCCTTTCAGTATATAGGTTGGACACCCCCAAATCTGATTGTGATTCAGACTTGACTTTCGCCTAGTCCAAATCTCCACTGGGGTCTTAAGGATAGACTTATTTGGAATTGAATTCAAAAAATATATTTTTGTTTCAAGCACGTATCCCCATAACAATATAGGTAAATCTGAATAACTCATCATTGATCTCACCATATCTAAAAGAATCTTGTTTCTTCTTTCAACTATACAATTTTTCTGAGGTATGCAAGCTGGAGACAATTAGGAAAGAATCCCATTATCCAAAAAATACTGCTTGAAATCACTAAAGAGATAATCTCCACCTTGATCTGATCGAAGTGATATAATATTTTTGTCTAATTGTTTCTCTACTTCTACACAAAGTACTTTGAACTTTTCCAAAGCTTCTAACTTATGGTGTAACAGATAGACATAATCATATCTAGATTAAAATGACCCAGCCTCAAATGCTAATGATAAGTTGAATTAGAATAAGAAAATTTTCTTTTAAGTGGAAAGTTCTTCGAATAATTCTTCTCAGTGTCATGTATCTCATACAAACACTATTGCAACATTTGTTTCTTTCCCCAACTGTAAGGTAATCTCACCATCACTTAGCTTCCTAGTCTTCTCAAACTCCTACAATGAATTACATATGTGATTAGTTACACTAGAGTTAACACACCAAGAATCTAAAGTACCTGCCATAGAGCTTACTTCAATAAATAGTGACTCAATTACACCTTAATTCCTCCTATTGTTTAGATAATCATGACAATTCCTTTTCTATTGCCCTATAAGCCCATAATGGAAACACTTTTCTTTGAGCTTGGGATTTTATTTTTATTTCCTTTACCTATACCCCCTTTAGGACCCATATTTCCTTTGGAATTTTTAGGGTTCTTTTTCTTATTCCTCTTGCCCTTTCCTTAGGATTAGGCTTGGAAGAAAAACCCTCAACCATATGAACACTACGATGGTTTTTGATAATACCTTTTGCTGCTTGTAAAAAGCTAAGAAGCTTAGCCAAATTGAAATGCATTTTATTCATATTGTAATTAAATTTAAACTGATTACAAAAGTTAAACAGCGACTCGAGGATAATATAAACCTAGGACTCAGCATCAATCTCAACCCCTAGAACATTCAATACATTTAAAAATTCGATTATTTTTTTTAGAACTAAGCACTTCTATATAATGGCTGCCAAATTTCTAGGCTCCAATAGTCTGCTCTACCTCCTCCACAGGGGCTGGCACCGGAGCAGGTGCAGGCATAGGGGCAGGAGCAGGAATAGGAGCATGAGCCATGGTCTCCTCAACTGTGCTGTGAGCAGAAGCATCAGCTGGAGCAACAGTCTCCTCTACTACGGCACGGGGAAGTGCAGTAGTCCGGGGTCTGCCGCGTCGGGGCTTGGTGACAGCCTTGGGTCTACCCCGTCTAGGTGGTCCAACTCTCACGGCGGGGGCTTTCTTTGGTGGCATATCTCTACAAGTCCAAAAGAGAAGAAATCTTTAACATTACTCTTTCACATTTGGGACATAAGTGTTAAGATGATCTCAGTCATATCCTTATTCACACTTAAACTTAACAAATAGCACATACAACATGTCATGATATATACTAAATCGACTATCACACATCATGTCTGTCATGCATCTCATCACATTGAATCACATAGGCATGTATCACAGTATAGCATCAATCGACACGTAATTTCAACAAATCATGCTTCAAATGTATAAAACCACATAGCACACAAGATCCTATCACATGCTGCTAAAGGTTCACACTAAGTCTCATTCCTTTCTCTAGGGTCTCATGGTGTTAAACAACACCCCACAGTCTCTAGGTATTCGAACCTATGCTCTGATACCACGTTATCACACCCCGAATTTCTGCAAACCCGAGGCGCGACTGACGAGACAGAAAATAAAATAAATAAAAGGACAAATGTAAATAAATCCACTAAACAAGCATCCATTCCCATCAATACATAAAATAACATAAAGTACATCTCACAATTGCATTGTTCATAGGTCATTCAGGCTTAAGCCCTTACATTACAAAACATAAGTCCCATGGACCAAAAATATACCAAGTGCTTCACCCTATCAAGGTATCATAGAGTCTCAAGTAGTTGGAGTATCCTCATCTGAAAAATGTTGCCCACGAATGGGTCAGCTCAACTGCTGGTATGATGAAGTGCTAATGCAAGAAATAAAGCTAAGGCGTGGCATGTGCAAAGTGTACATTTATATCTTAATGTCATTCAAAGCATCGCAGTAATATATGAGTGGTATGCATGACACACCCATGCACAACTCTATGCCACACCCATGTCTCATTTACGGGTACTCCCCGATGGCTTCGAAGTACCAATGCAATGGCCAATTTTGGATTTTTCACCACAGGATCTACACCCTCATAATGCATAGCACCACGTGCTCAACTCACGCCATGTTCTCAAGGATTCACCATATGCCAATATGCTAATGTAATCTCAATGAACATGGTCTTCAATAATATAGCATGCTCAAACAACAACATATAAATCATCAGTCAGTTCCATACGTATGCATATCTCATGTATTCATATATCATGGTTCATGTTCTTCACTTTACTAAACTCTCAAAGAACGCAAGTAACACATAAACATGTAAACAACCAACTTCAAATTATCAAGTAAACACATTCCAAATAAACACATAAATCATTCAAGTCATTCACAAAATATTCCTAACTTAACTTCATTTCTAACATTAGCAAAACACCATACCTAACGGGTTAGTCACAACCCAAGTAAACTGCGCTGGTAATGTAGTGGCTAGTAGTGAGAATGTGGAAGGATCAGACTGCCTTCTCCTTGCCTCTCGGTGTCCCTAAAACCATAAAATGTTACTTAGTTCATTTGTTTTCTAAATGATGCTATTCAACAAATTTTATGTCTTTATTTTTATAAGCTTCTATTCTGCTAAATTAAACTCTGCTATTGAGTCCAGGATGTCGAAGAAAATAAGTTTAGGCTTTCGTATAACTCAATTCGGACACCTGGGTTCAAAAGGGCAAAACAGTTATTTTGCACTTTTCACGGGTCCTTACTTTTCGTGACCTCTTTTCACAAATCGGACTCCACGGTTGAGTCTGGAATGCTCGAGATAATAAAGTTTCACTATTTGTTTACTTAATTCGGAGTTCGTTTGACTGTACTTCAATTCAGGGGCATTTTGGTAATTTTAAAGGTTACTACGGGTCTTTTATTTTTTGGGACCCCGTCTCATAAAACGGACCTCACCATTGGTCTTAGAATGGTCGAGATAGTCAAAATACACTAATGACTTATCCCATTTGGACTCCGGATTATTTTAGAATATTTAAATAATTAAATTAATTTAATTAACTAATTAATTAATTAATTTAATTAATATTTTATTCAGGAGGGGTCAAAACATAATTAATCAAAAGTTCTGTGGGTCAAAATCAGATTTCTTAAAGTTCTGGGGTCAAGTTTAATTTCCAAAAGTTTAGGGTTAAATTTGTAAATTTCAATTCTCCTATTCTCAATTCTGTTACCCAAACAGGGATTAGTCCAAAACAGGGATAGGATATCCCTGTCCCTGTTTCAATTTCAATTTCAATTTCTTACACCCGTAGCCAAACAGCCCCTTTCCATCTTTTAATTTAAAACAACAGGGCGACACGTGGCAGGGGCAGATAGCCCAAGCCCGACCCGAACCCGAACCGGACCCGGACTCGACCCGGCCGTCCCCCCTTCTTCCCCGTTTTTCCGGCCATGCACCAGTAGGGTTCCGGCGCCTTCTCCAGCGCCGACGACATTTTTTCGGTGGAATTTTCATGTTTTTAAAACGTGGTTCTCTTCAATTTTTCACGTAGATTCCATATCCAAGGTTGGTTTTGTATCTAAGCCACTGGATCTTCACGAAATAAGGCTCAAAGATTCCGGTCAACACTCCGGGCGACCCTATTCTTTCATTTTCGTGACTCTTCGGTCACGGTTTAACCTCCATTTTTATCCTAATGGGTTTCTGCACCTCCTAGGGTTCGTTCCCTACCATTTAAACCGAGTTCTACACATAAAATGTCAAGACCCAACTCCCATAACCGAAACCTGCAACTTGAGTTTTCTCCCTAGTTTCTCGACCATTTTATCTCATTCTTTTTGCATTATTTTCCTTATAACATGCTCTTTAAGATCATATACATCAAATTAATTATCATGCTTTAAAAAAAATAAAAAAGAACTGGGTCACTTACGATTTTTGTTGGGTTTCTCTCTCTAGCCGTGCACCTCCTTCACCCTCTGGTTCCAAGCTTGATTCAAGCTCCAAGACTCCTTCTTTCCAGAACTCTCTCTCTCTCTCTCTCTCTCTCTCTCTCTCTCTCTCTCTCTCTCTCATTTTCTGTTTTTCTTTTCCTTCTCTTCTCCCAACCGAGACCAACACATATACACTAACACACCAACTCCCTCACGTCTCCCACCACCAGCCCCTTTCCTTGACTTCTTTCCCTCTGCTCAGCCATCATGCTCTTCCCCAATGCAGCTTTGCATTAAATGCAAAGCTGCCCTATATATACCTATATATATATACCACTCATTACACACACACTAGACACACACACTCAACCGACACTACACACACACACACACCAGATTTGTTGCACACACACACAGTGCACTGTTATATATATATATATATACATGTACATATCCACATACACATGTACATACATTATTCTACACATATACATACTTATAATATCCCACACATATATACATATTACATATACATAACACCCATGCATTCCATAATAATATACACATTACATTAATTTCACATTTTTAATAATAACAATAATAAATAATAATAATAACCACAAAATTTTTATATATAAAAAAAAATTTTGAGGTCATTACACATATAGTTGTACCCCTCAAATGTGAGTAATAATATCTAAGCTCCTTTCCAGTTCACTTAATTTAGACCAAGTCAACATGTTTTCTTTTAGGATGATAGCAAATGGAGTAAATAGACATCTAAGAATCATGCACAAGCATACATTAACATGGATGTAAAATAAACAACAAATAACTTTTACTTTCATAAACATATAGTGGTATCCTTAAGCCACTATCAATGAATACATTGGAACCTAACCCTATAAATAACATGCTCCGTAGGGATGACAATGCAATTTATATAATTAAGAGGACCATCATATCCTATATGACCTTATTATGTAGACATCTCATGTCAAATAAAATCATAACTTCCAATATCCTTTAGTCTTTAAAAGAAAGTGACAAACTCTGTGGGCAGAATACCATTCCCTCTTAATCAAGTGCATACCATCATCTCAAATTAAAAGACAACCGTTGTGAGTAGTGTCTCTGTGGGGAGATCACTCACACACTATCTCTTCCAATTCTATCCTAAGAGGTCCATACTTGTAGCCAACAAAACTAAGCACCCTCCGTATGGAGGCTACTCAAAGATAACACAAGGTGCCTACTTTTGTCTTACTATATACCGATGATGGAAGACTATGGGACCTTTCATAAATGATCCCTCTCCCACTTGATTTTATAAATCGAAGATTTTATTTTACATTTCATGTATAATTAAATATTTCGTTATCAATAATAATGACATTACACATCTCATGTTTATAAATAATAATTTCATTACGCATCTCATGCATAAACAAATATATTATGTATTAATAATAATCCAAATATGCTTCCATTTAAATAAAAAATTAAATGGATATTATTAACATATGAGATCTACCTATTCATGGATCACTAATGGTATTTATTAACAAAAATAAAATATCATACATTATTATGTCAAACGTAAAGAGAACACATGCTCTCCAAAAATAATAACAAATACAATCCATATCTCTCATGGTCAAACCTACAAGGTAACTAACATTGGTAGCAAACTTGAGCCTCTCTTGATCTTCTTGATGTCATCCACTTTATAGTATATTCTTCATTTTTGAAATGAAATATTAAAAAAATTATTTATTTACATGAAGAACCTATACTCACCTGTGTAAGTTTACATCAAATTTAGAAGAAACTAAAAATAAATAGGCTAAGAAAACCAATGGAACTTGCCCTTTCGTGGGAAAAAACTTCAACTCCATCACCCTGTACTATTACCTCAAATCCAAATTTATTACAAAATTCTTAATGGCCAACCACGAGAGATAGGATACATCCATTCACATAAATGAACCGTTCAAATATGAGAAGTAAAATATTAAAGCATTTAAACATCTGAGTGATCATATACATTATCCATGTATATCTAAGAGTACATACTAAGATTTAATCATTGTATCTAAAGAACTCATAAAGGTCAAGTCTCAATTAATCTATATTTATATAATTTTAAATCCAACATATTTGGGAATCAAATACCCATGGGTACCATATGCCCATAATATAAAAGGATTGATATAGAAAATAAAATTTGAGCCCTTAGGTATTATATATCTAATAATTTAATTAATTTTGGATATCTAATATCTAATTAAAATAATAATTTATATTACTGTCAAGATTGTCTATCCATGGGTATCATATACCCATAATATAAAAAGATGGATATATAAAAAAATAAAATTATGCCATTAGGTATCATATACCTAAACAAATTAATTAATTTGGGTATCTAATACCCAATTAAAATAATAATCTATATAGCCATTAAGTATCATATACCTAAAAAATTTAATTGATTTGGGTATATAATATCCAATTAAAACAATAATCTATATTACTATCAAGATTGTTTATCCATGGGTATCATATACCCCTAATATAAAAAGATGGATATATATAAAAAATAAAATTGAGTCATTAGGTATCATATACCTAAACAATTTAATTAATTTGGATATCTAATACCCAATTAAAATAATAATCTATATTACTATTAAGATTTCTTATCCATTGGTATCATGTACCCCTAATAAAAAAAGATAGATATATAAAAAAATAAAATTATTTAATTAATCATTTCCTATGAGTATCAAACAAGGATTAAATCTTTGTATCAACAGATTGTATCACAAAATCACATTCTAATATACTCAAAACAATCCTTTGTTTTTATTGGGATCCATGAATAGGCCTAGAACAAAGTAAATATAATCTTCAAAATTGATGAATTCATGTAAAGTTGCTTTGATACCAATTGTTGGGTTCGTAACCACAATAAAAGCGATTTCAAAAATCTATTTGGATATTTTTCTTTACATGAATCATACAATCTTGAAACAAGGGTTAGAATTACCTTGTTCTTTATAATCTTGATTTTC
This sequence comes from Nyssa sinensis, assembly GCA_008638375.1. Classification (NCBI taxonomy): domain Eukaryota; kingdom Viridiplantae; phylum Streptophyta; class Magnoliopsida; order Cornales; family Nyssaceae; genus Nyssa; species Nyssa sinensis. Next base: position 26,273,742 of record CM018035.1, read on the forward strand.
GAAGAATCCTTCTTGAAGAGATTGATGTAATCTTCCTTGTTCTTGATAATCTTGATAGTTGAAGAAGCTTTCTTAAAGAGATTGGTGCAATCATCCTTCTCTTACTCCTCTAGGTATTCTCCTCTTTTCCCTCTATGCAAGTCGTACACCAAAGAGGAGAGTGGGCTCCTCTTTTTCTCTCTCGCAGGAAAATAATCTTTTGTTGTTGTACGGCTATCCCCTTTAAATCATATATTTGTAAGGGTTTGTAAAATTAGGGCAAAAAGAGGGACCTAAGGTCCCACCAAATTAGCTCTAATTAGTCAATTAATTTCAAATTAACTCTTAATTAATTAATGACTAATTAATTCCACTAAATAATTAAAATTCTACTCTAATTTGGTGAAATAGAGAAAAATCCATAATCACTAAACGTATATAATAGGTCCCTCTATCTGGATATCAATAATTAGGATTTGGGCTTATACACGGTCAAACCAATTCCTAATTAGGTTTACAACTTAATTCACCAATTATTAATCACTATAAAATGGTCAGCATCTTAATAAACAATTTATTGAAAAGATCGGATCCGGATTTCAGTGATTAATCAATTGAATTAATACATTAGTAATATCTTTCTCTCTAATTTAGAGAGTATAGATTCCATCTTGAGAATATGTGTTCCCACAGTCTAAACAATGATTTTCCAAGACACCAAGCGTTGATCTAAAAAACCTCACTCATTGGTAACTCAAAGCCACCAACATTAAGAACTTGAGTCCACTATTCTCTTAGAATTAAGAGCTTATAGCAAATAGTGAATATAAGAATTATGTCAAACATGGCAGCTTTATATGACGTGTTTCTTATAGTGATCCAATTCAGTGTATTCCAAATACACCAATACAATAAACCAGAGTCTACTACTCTAGTGGTTGAGATAAACCACCCTATCACATAGAGGTCAAATGTATTACAGTCTTACACACAAGATGCCCAGTCTTATCAATGACTGCAAACAATTCTAGAATTGATTGATCATAAGTTTATATCTCCTGTACATAAATCTCATTTTTATACATAAACTATTTCCAATAACAATTCAAGAACTAACTATTCCATGGTATAAAATAACAACATTTACATGTATGATAACATGAAACTTAATAATAATAAATCAAATTTATTAAATAATAAAAAAATGTCTTGGATGTGAGAGTATGCATTCTAACACTTACATGATCAGTGCCATCAATACTTCTCAACCTTTCTCTTGGTCCACTCTACCAAGCACACTCTTACAACACCCATAGAGGAAGTTTTCTAACTTACCAGCTCCTATGTGAAGCATTTACAAGAACCTCCATGAGAAGGGGCTCTTTCGACCTCTGGAACTTAGACTTGTCCCGAATACTTTTCCTAAAGGATATGACCTCAACCAACATTGTGCTTATCACCAAGTCGGCGGTCACAATGTCAATCAGTGTCGAGCTTTGAGACACACCATTCAAGATCGCATTGATAGGGGAACTATTGGGGCTCCACCTTCAAAGCCTAATGTGACTACTAACTCGTTTCCAGCTCATAACAACCGCCTTAACATCAATATGTTAAGCCTTGAAAGTGGTGATCCCACTGAGTCCATCACCAAGTCTAGACATTCTATGGCCAATATCGTAGTCATTCTGAATTGTAGCATGATCACTTGGGATGAGCTCATGTAGAGCAATAGTCAAGCTAGCTCAACTAATGCAGTCCACACCACCCGAGGGGGTCGACCCTTCAAACCCACCCACTTGCAAGTAGATGGCCTTATTACAGAATTTCTAACAACTAAGTAGCCAGTCGAGACTCCACCACAGGCCCTTATCAATGGTGAGCTCCTCAAGAAAATATTTCCATTTGGGGTTTGCTCACCTCATCGTTTCCACATCGATAGGCTATTTTGAAACAGCTAAATGAATCTCAAGTTCCCACCACTACCACCTCTGAGTAGCTCATTCAAGTCATTGGAAGGGTTCAATTCCACAATGTCATTACATTCACAGACCATAACTTGCCAAAAGGCGGAGCCAGCCATACTAAGACCCTGTATATAACCATGGATGCCCTAGGAAAGAGAGTACCCATGGTGCTCCTTAATAATGGATCAGCTCTTAATGTCCTCTTAGGATTGCAAAGTGCCTTGGTTTGGAAATATCTGATCTAGCACCATCAACACAAGTAGTACAGGCATACGATAACACCTGGTGAGAAGTGGTAGGAGTCATGACACTCACCATGAATTTAGGCCTAGTTGAAACCACTGCACAGTTCCAAGTGTTAGATGTTCTAACCTCCTTCAACTTGCAACTAGGCCGACCTTGGTTACACAAAATCAAAGATATGGCTTCCTCCCTATATCAAAAACTTAAGCTTATACGCCAACTAAGAGTAGTCACCACTCATGGAGACGCTGATCCTACTTAAGATCTAACTCCTATCTTAGAAATCCAGCACAGATTTGGTAACATGGCACTCACAAGCTTTAGCCATGTCGAAAGTTTAGAGACTGAGCAAACACCTGAGGGTGACATTTACAAAGGTTCAGTCTTACATATCATGAAGCTCATAAAGTATGTATCCGATAAAGGTCTTGGTCGTTATTTACAAGGCCTGCTTACACCACCCTAATAGTTAGAGAGGGATTACACATTCGGCCTCAGTTATACACCTACTGAAAAAGACTTTCAAAAAAAAGCTTTAGTCACTCGAGCAAAAAATGTTACAACAGAGCAGGGGTTACCCCTAAAGTTGATTGAAATTAAACCCTATTTCTCCACCTTGAATGAAAATTTTGTTCAAAAAAGGCAAGAGCACCTCTACTATGTTTCCTAGAGCCTGGTTATGACAAGAAGGAAAAAATCAGATTCCTTGGTTGGGAAATCTTTGGGGACTGCACTTGTGGCTATGACGAAGTCATAATATATGCTCCCCAAAACCCCCCTAGTAGAGGATTGGACAGAAGAACATCAAGGTCTATCTGAGCTCTTTGCTAAGTTTGAGCTGGTAGAAGACTTGGTAGGGATGGTAAGTAAAAGCAATGTTCAAGGGAACCCTGAGAAATAGATTATCCAAGCACTGACACCGGTAAACAACTGGTACATCATCAAGGGATCACAGGCCTCAAGGGACTAGCTCAAGAAGAAGTTTGGCATTCCAAGCAATGTGATATAGATTCTGAAAACCTTTACTATTCCGACTCTGACGAGTCATTTGATTTAATTTTTCTTAACTTTGATGAACTTGCAGACTATGTTCTTGTTGATTTTCTTTTTAATGAAATAAGTGCTTCTTTCCTGTATCCCTTAATTAAAAATAATGAATGTGATGATGAGAATGATCCTTACCAAAATCTTGATCTAGAAGACAGGAAGTTCTTTATAGACATCACAAAAAAAAAAAATCACCAAAAAAGAAAATAGGGCTCAACCAGTTATGGAACAAACATTGACCATCAACTTAGGGTTAGAAAATGAAACCAAAGAGGTAAAGATTGGTGTCACCTTAGACCAAGCTGAAAAGGAAGCTTTAATTGAGCTATTGAAGAAATTTCAAGATGTCTTTGCATGGACCTACAAGGATATGCCAGGCCTGGACACAGACATTGTCTAACACAAAATCCCTACCTACCTTGAGGCCATGCCGGTTAAACAAAAGCTTAGAAAGTTGAGATTCGAATGGTCTCTATCATGACCTGAAACCCACTTTATGCGAATCTCGTGTCGCGGGGCTGACCCAATGGCCATCCCTACTTTTTACATTCTTTGTATCAATGATAACAGTAAATAATGTGAACATAACATTAAATTGGAGAAGTCTTAATACAAAATATTGTTCAATGACTAAAAAAATGTAACTAACATAACTAAACATAAAACCACTTTTAGGTGGTAAGTACATGGGAGAGACTACATTATTCTATCATGTTTCTTAACTGTCTCCCTACGCTCCTGAACTCCTACTATGATTTTGTAGCATTCTTACCTGAAAAAAGTAAGTTGGGGGCCCGGCATACCTCCCTTTACCATGAATGCATATAAAATGCCCTTATAACTCACTGCGTAAAAATGCCATCATTTCCATGTGTCCGTTCATAGACTTGACCCATAGGTCCTATTAATCGACCCGTAGGTCCTATCAATTAGATAGCATCGGATGGATATTGTGACTGAGCACAAAATCCAGCATTTATCATAGATTAGGATTCTATCGTAATTCCATAAAAAAGTGCATAAAGTATGGAATATCATGCAGTAATTATACAATAATAGGCCTTTCAAGGCACAGTACAACAAAGCAATCAGTAGATAACAGTCAATAATATCCACCAGATAGGACAAGATCGATGGTAAGACAATAGGAGTAGGTACGTACATGAGTACAAAATTTTGGTAGTATTAGAAAGAATGTGGCTTGGAAAACCATGTATAAGAGATAGGAGTTTACTTACCTTTAATTCGTACGATCTACTTTAGTACTCTGTAACTTTCTTTTTTCCCTTTGATTTGTCTATACATCAATAAACATGTCTCAGTTTTAATGTCACTTCTCCAATTATACACCTCGTCATTATAAGTATCTCTTTTACTAATTTAGACTCCAACATTGAGTCTGGGACGTCGAAGAAAATCAATATAGGCTTTCACGGTTTCCAGTTTGAACTACTTTACCAAAAGGGCAAAATGGTCAATTTACATGTCTCTATTTTTTGGATTCTATTTTCACAAGTTGGACTTCACCGTTGAGTCTAGAAGGTTTGAAATAATAAAATTTACTATTTACTTAATTCAATCGGAGTCCGTTTGACTCACATTTGACTCAGGGGCATTTTGGTAATTTTGGCATGTTGACGGGTATTTTATTTTTTGGGACTCAATCTCTTGAAACGGACCTTACCATTGGATCCAGAAGGTCCAAAATAGTAGATTTACACTATTTATTTGACTAATTTGCATATCAAAATTTAATTTGATAATTAAGTAATTTAAACTAATTTATTAAATTAATTAAATGTAACTATAATATATATTATTTGGGCCCAAACAGATCACATGTGCCTTAGTGGCACAGTGGTTCGTACTTCCAAAAGTCATCCCCAAGTCTTGGGTTCAAGTCGTAGGGCCAACGGTCCTGCGCATTTTTCTTTTCTTTACCATTGTAAGCCAAACAGTGGATTTAACCTTAAAACAAGGGTGGAATAACCTTATCCCCAAACAAAATTTAATTTAATTTCTTACCCTAATATCCAAACACCCCTTAAGCCCATTTAATTTAATGCAAAATGACATAGTAGGATTTAGGTTTCCTACAAGTGGGTCGAGTCTGACCCGAACCCGCACCAGGCCCTAACCCGCAACCCATTTTTTGGTTTTCTTCTCCGTTTCTCTAGTCGTCTCCCCCAAAGACGGTGACTCGCCGGCGGTTGTTTTCTTGGGTTTTCTCGATAGGGATCAGTTGGGTATGTCAAGGGGGTTTCATATCTATCATTCAAAATGAAAATAGGTGGGATTCTGGGCTGCCGTTTATGCTACAACAGTAGCTTTTCCTGCGACGATCAGTTTTCCAACGACTCTCCTTTTCCAATTTTGTGACGTTTTAAATCACGGTTTTCCTCCCTGATCACCGCTAAGCTTCATTTGAACATGTTCTAAACAGTTATATAGCATTTAAACATGATTTCATGTATGATTTTTACACCCACCCGATTATCCCGTCAACTTGTAAATGCATATATCTCCCCCATTTTTGCATCATTCTTTCTGATTCTTTTTGCTAAATAATCCTATTCTCATGCTCATAAATACTCTACTCTCAAAATTCAGTTTCTATGTTATTAAAATTCAAACCCAGAATTCAGTTGGCTTACCTCTTTCCAAGCCTGCTCGCACAGTGCCTCCTCCGTTTTCCCTAGCCTCCTTTCCTCTTCCTCCTCCCACCTTTTGCTTCTCCCCTTTTTGGTTCTCTCACGCATGCAAGGCATGCTTCCATTTATAACCGCCCCTCCCCCAATTCTCTCCTTCTCTCTCTCTTTCTCCTCTCCCTCTCATTGACTTTCCTTTTTATTTCCATAACTCCCTCCTCATTCCTTTATTTTATTGTGGGAGTTACAAAGTTAAAGCCATGTTGTCAACGATATATATATATATATATATATATATATATATATATATATATATATACCGTTTACCATATATACATATATACCATGCATCCATATATATATATACCATATATACATATATACCATGCATCCATATATATGTATATATATATATGTTTACTGATATATATATATATACACACCTACATATATACATGTATATACTCATATTCCATATATTTTTTTATTTTTTATTTTCTTTTATTTTTCTTTTTATTCTATTTTATTTATTTTAAATTTTATTTTTATTTCGGTATTCATTCATGGCTTGCTTGGGCATCACCCAGTATTATCCGTACTTTCAAAACTATTGAGATTCCAAACCATCCATTTCATTCAATATTATAATAGAAAGCCTTAACGACTCGGGTTTACATGGCTCGTTCGGTTACAATTTGGGTCAAGGTATTACAATCTCTCAAAGCCAAAGATGAGGTCGAAAAGTAATTAGTCGTAGGGTTTCTAATCATGGTAAAATACCCTAAATAGTTGGCTAACATAATGCCCATGCCTAAGAAAGATGGGAAGGTCCTCATGTGTGTAGACTATAGGGACCTCAACAAAGCCTATCCAAATGACGACTTCCTTTTGCTCAACATAAATCTATTGGTGGATAACACAGCCCATCATGACTTGATGTCATTTGTTGCTGATTTTACGGGGTATAAACAAATCAAAATGCACCCCGATTACATGGAAAAAACTGCCTTCATAACATAGTGGGGGGCACTTTCTGCTACAGTGTCATGCCTTTTAGGCTAAAAAATGTAGGGGATACATACCAAAGGGCAGCAACCACTATCCTACATGACTTGATCCATAAAGAGGTTAAGGTGTATGTCGATGATATGATCATAAAATTCAAATATAGGGAGAGCTGCCCTACCGCCCTTAGAAAATTCTTCGAAAGAATCAAGAAGTACAAATGAGGTTGAATCCCCAAAAACATGCATTTGGAGTTGCATCTGGAAAGCTCTTAGGCTTCACAGTGACCTAAAGAAGGATTGAGTTTTACCTTACAAAGGCCAAGGCAATCATTAAGATGTCTGCTCTTAAAACCTAAAAACAAGAAAGGGCCTTCCTAAGGAGACTACAATACATTAGCAGATTCATATCCCAACAAACTACCATTTGTGAACCTGTCTTCAAACTCCTAAAAAAGGATTACCTAAAGAGGTGGAACACCACATGCCAAGAAGCCTTTGAACAAATTAACGCTCACCTAGCCAATCCCCCAGTATTGGCTCTTCCCCGACAAGGAATTCCCTTGTTGTTATACCCTATAGTAACAGATACAATCGCATAGGCTATGCTAGCTCAAAACCAAATGCCAAAAAGAAGGAAAAATCCATTTACTACGCTAGCTGGAAGCTAAACACATACGAGTAGAATTACAGTGCTCTCGAGAAAACTTGCACATCCCTTATTTGGGTCACTTAGAAACTCCGCCATTACATGATGGCCTACACCAAACACTTCGTATCCAGAATGGATCCTATAAAATAACTTTTTAAAAAATTGGGCTTGTTATGACAATGAGCATGCCCTTATAATACCTAGCCTTTGTGTTGGGGATTATGCCTCCCTATGACTTCGAAAATCTCCGCTGAATGCCGACCAAGCCATTGCGTTAGTAGCCTAAGAATGGTGAGGGACCTTCAAAAGTTTGGCCTATCCTAAGTGGATTTAATATCGGACGTTGGCCATTCCCACGTATGATAAGGTGCAAACCTTTGATACCCATGATTATAGTGATTTGGAAAGGGTTCGAACCCTTAAAACCTAGAATGTAATACTGAAATGGTCCAGGATGAGACTTGGGAGAGGATATGGGATGTGTGAAATAAGATGGTGGATAATTACATTCCTTAGCATGGGAAAAATGAGAAATAAATTGTGACAAATACATGAAGGCTTGGGTGCCTATGATGTCAATTGAAGATTATGTATGTGTACTTGCATCTCTCCGTTTATAGAAATTGATGGTTCGAGATCATGAGATATTCTTCTATAGACCCATGTATCTATTAAATGAATTAAAGATATTAATCATATAGATGTGATAACACTTGATGGAGTAATGTGATGGGTTTAGTGATGACTCACCTTGTTCTTTTCTTATGGGTAGTATGCACATATATGATTGTCATACGATCTATGAAAACCTTGTGGATATATGATGTCAATATAAGGTTGTTAAGGAGAATTCGTCAGCACTTTATAAGTCACAAGATGATGACTTTGACGATTTTTTTATGGACAAGGTGTGTTCCATAAATTATGATATAACTTGATAGAAGTCGACCTTTAGGACTTTTAGCTTAGGTGTAGGTGATACTCCATGACTGGAATTAGGGAATTATAATACCAAATGTAAATGTGATAGTTTTTTAGTACAATTTAAATAATTAGAAAAAATAGTAAGAACATAAGTAAGGGTACATAAGTAAATCTATGTTAGGAATACCGTAAGATTCTAAAGAAAAGATGGTAGGGAGTATATCTTTTCTTAGAAACCCAATTCAAGAAACCTTTGTGTAGTTGTGTTAACGATTTGGTTGGAGACTTTATTCTTAGTATCAAACTATCTTGAGAATCCTTAAGGAATATTGGACTATTTGATTGTTTGAAGTGAAGAACACTTGTAACGATATTGGTAATCTTATTGGTGGTGTGATGGTTTTATTTCAGATGGGATAAAGTGTGATTGATGAATTGATTTGTTCTTCTTGGCAAATAGGCCGGTAGACTTTTTTTCAAAATACTTTAAAAGGGGATGTGAAGTAGATATATGCGTGTGATTGTTCTTAAAAAAGTGTGTTACACTCCAATATGACTGCTTACTTATAAAATCTATACACCAAGCGACACCTGCAGCATGGTGACTTTTGGTGAACCAATATTTTCTAATTTGGGTGAGGACACGCATTCCAATACCTTATGGGCCAAAAGGTGTCATGGAGATGTAGCACTTGGGGTAGACAATTTGTAGGTTAGTACCCGAGGAATATGATGGAATGATCTTATGAACTAATCATGAATTAATAAGGTAAGTAAACTTGAAAGAAATTATAACAATAACGAAATAACTGAACAACATAGACAAAAACACGGTAATAAAATAAAGTATATGTTAGAATGTCTAAAATCTTTGTAACTTGGGGATAAGTTATTTGACCCAATTTGGGACATGTTTATGAGGAAAACTTTAAAGAAGCCTATAAACGCTGGGTGAGATTCCTAGCATAATCATCTTTGAAAATAGGTAAATATGTCCATATAATTGGCTTAACTAACCACGATGAGAGATAAGATAATTTTTGGATGAAAGAATTCTAACACATGAGTATGATTTAGATTATATTTACACATGTTTTTTAGGGTTGAGATGGTAATTTTGTACCTTCAAAAAGGGAACCTCAATATTGGTATAAATGGTAAGGAGTGAGATTTCTTATGTTTAGAAAGCAAAACGAATAATAACATGGAAGATTAAACGTAGGATTTGTCATCAACCTTAAGGACTGTTTAGAGGATTTAAGATTTTATGGTAGCCCAGAAATTATAAGGATTAATTTAAATGTTTTAAATATGAGAATTATAAGCAACCAAATTTTGAGGATAAAATTTTTCTAAGGGAGAAAGAACGTACAGACCCAAAATTTTTATAATTAACAAAATGTAAAATATGGAAATTAATGTGATTTAGGAAGAAAAATAATGCATGGATGGATCATATAATATACATGCGTGACTTGAGGGAAAATTAAGACATAATTAAATAAACTGATCATTCTTAAATTTAGTAAAAAGACCAAGAAGGTTATAGAATTCAAAAGAAGAAAGAAGAAATAAAAGGGAGTAAAAAGGGGATTTTATCCCAAGGCACTTTTGGCCTTATAATACTAAGGGTTCTACACCCAAAAGACACACAAAACTTATGTGAAAGAAAAGGAGAAAAAGATGGGAAGGAGAGGGAAACTTAGGGTTTTCGAGATTCTCAAGGGAGTGGAGCTTCTCTTGGGAGATTGAAGAAGCACAAAGCCTCTCTAATTCTTAATCTTCACCTATGAGTAAGAAATTTGAGAAATTCACCAAGATTTAACAAGAGCAAAGTTAGGGTTTCCATCAAACCCAAGAAAATTGAGGTAGGGACTTCTAAACCTAGGTATAGAGCATATGTAGGTAGATTTTCATTCATCTATTCCATCTCATTTCATGGAATTGCTTGTTTTTGTATGATAGACCGTGTGTTGCGTGCATGTTGAATGTTCATGTATTAGCTGAATTATTTCCATTGATTGACTTCTTTTCTTGTTATCTTATTGTCTATACAACTCCCAATTGATTACGAAAAAATTTGAATGAATAAATTATAATGTAGGTTTTATGTTTTATATACATAAAATTACTTTTGCACACTATGTGATTGTAGAAATGCTTCAATGACTATTTGTGTTGGTAAATAATGTCTAGACATTGTTTTAGGAATGGTTGGATTTATTGGTGGATTTAATACAAATTGGGAATAAGAATGTTGATAAATTGACCTTGGAATGATGAGAATGTGACTTGGAAAGGAAGGGGTAATTGAGGATTTAGACCTTCAGAACTTGAAAGGAATAAGAGAAGCATAGTATAGACACCTCATTTTGAGACCTTGGTTTTCCCATTTTTGATAAGTTGATACAATATGTCCCATCTAGGGGTATTTTAGTAATTTCTCATTTTTTTCTATAGAGGGAATTTTCATTATTTTGCCCACAAAGGAGATTTTTGACATTTTGGTTACTTTGTCCATAGAGGAAATTTTGGTCATTTCGCCTATTGAGGGCATTTTCATCATTTTTTCTATAGAGGGCATTTTCGTCATTTTTTCAATAGAGGGAATTTTTGAATTTTTGTTCATTTTTTCCATAGATGACATTATGGTCATTCCGCCTATAGAGGTCATTTTTTTTATAGAGAAAATTTTCGTCATTTTGCCCATAGATGTCATTTTTTAAATTTCGATCAATTTTTTCATAGAGGACATTTTCGTCATTTTGCCTATAGAGGGCATTTTCAACATTTTTGTCATTTCGCCCATAGAGGGCATTTTTACCATTTTGGTCATTTTGCCTATAGCGGGTATTTTTGGCATTTTTGTCATTTGACACATTAGGACCATTGAAGGCATTCTAGTCATAATGCCCACTAAGGGCATTTTGGTAAATACTATAGGTTTCCCACTTTCCAAGGGTATTTTTGTAATATTGATGTTATTTTGCCATTTGAAAGGCACTTTGGTAATTATAGAATATTCCTATCCCATATAGGTTATTTTGGTCATTCATAAGCATACATGTAATTTCCAAGTCATTTTACCTATATAGGGTTATTTTGGTAATTTTAGCCCATAAAGACAATTTTGACTTTTTTATGCTTTAATGGCAGTTTTGTAATTTCCTTGTTCCTAAATTCTCTACCGAATTAGGGGCGATATAGTAAATATAGGTTTGTTCACCAAATACTTGCCAAATTCATTTCCTTCTTTATTCCAATGGATTTGCCCTAGATTTATGCACAAAATAGTATCTAGATCTAATTATTTGCACATTAAAAATTAAATTTTGGCCATTCATCCATAAGATTCACTATGAGCCTTTGGATCAAACCTCCTTACTATTTTCCTATAAATAAGACCCCTTGGCCACCATGATTCAAGGTTCTAATTCCACATCATAATTAATAAGCTAAGTGTTGCATCCTTCTCTCTCTTCCATATTTATTGAAGTCGTTCTACACAAGTAATAGTTCTAATCCATTGAAGATGAAGTTCTACACTGTTGAAGATTCAATCTAAGGAGTTCAAGCTCAAACCTTGTTTGATTCAACTCAATCAATCAGGTACGCTCCTTAAAATCCTAATATTCCTTTTTTTCTAATTTAATTATATTGTATCACTCTTGATAGAATAAATTGAATTAGAGAACTACGTTGGCTCTAATTCCATTATCTGAATGGATACGTAGGACGTCTCATGGGCCCAAGTCTACTCTTTTCTTTTAAGCTATTTACTTTATGTATTTTTCTTATTTCATCCATCTCAGCTTCTCTCTACTAATTTCCTTTTAGCAATCTACTTTATGTCTTTTTTTTTATTATTTCATTCATGTCAATCTCTCTCTCACATCCCATCTCCCTCTATTATTATTATGTTTTTTTCTTGTTTCACTCATGTCATTATTATCATTATCTCTTTCTAGTTACTCTTTTTCTTATTTTTTTCATGAAATATTAAGCCTTGTGGATGAACACTTGAGACCAGTCTATTCAGACTAGGCAGGGTGGGTGCCTAATCCCTTCCCATCTCGTATCTTAGCTCCCGGATTCGAAATTCTTTGGTTCATTGTAGATTAGTTTTGCTTTACTTTTTTTTAACCCATGTCAAGAGGTGTAAATTGTAAATAGGATCAAAGCAATGTAATTTTAGTTTTTTCTTTGCTATTCTTTTTACATGTATTCTTCATAGGTTGTATTAGGTTTGCTTGTTATTTATCCTAAAATAAGCTAGTGACTCCTTTGTGTATTCATGTACACCCTAATCCAAAAAGAGGGTATGTTCCTTTCCCACTTTGAGGGAGCGGACTTTAAAAGTCGTGTCTAAATTTTTCAGCCCCTGCACTCACAGTGGCGACTCCACTAGGGACTAAGAGAGCTAGACTCATTATTGTATTCATCTATAAGGCTTTCATTGTTGTTGTGTATTTTAATTCATCTATTACCTTGTTTATTCCAATTCATGTGCTAATGAATTTAATTGGAAAACGAACGCACACTTCACATCATGACATATACATTTGCACTATATACCCTTCTACTCCCTTGACGGCCGGTAGCACGCACCCCAGTTTGTTAATTACTGTTAATAATGCCGGTAAAAGCCCTCTACTCCTCGACCTCTTACTAGTTTCACTAGGAAAGGCCTCTGATGGTACCTTAGGAGGTATATTAAATAGATTGTTGTCGTACCACTTAACTGTGATTCATTTTCTAAACAACCACAGGAGTTATATGGCACATCCTATCGAGGGGAGCCTAAAACTTGTGATTACCCAACCTGACATCATGCATATAGTTCTCCTTAGACCTTCAATTTCAATGAAAACCAATTTTTACATAAGACACTCACTGGCCGTCCTGAAAATCATATCTTGAAAAAACTCAAAAAAAAATATGGACAACACACTCTCTATGTGCTGATTGGCACACAGGTAAGTGTCGATCGACACTCCCCTTTATGCTGATCAGCACAAAATGAGTTAGCCATATTGTTCCGTAATTTCGTGAATTTTTCTAAAGTTTTAAACTTTTTTCCTTTAAAAAACTCCATTTTCTCACAATTAGGCCTACAAAATGGGCTTTTCTTGGGCTTTTCAAACCATTGATGGATTATTAATGTTAAGTACCTTCCAAATAATCAAATCAGGTGATTCCAACTGGCTTGGAAACGAAATAGCCAAGGTAGACTGCTTTGAGCCTGTGATCTCTCATCTAGGCCAAAGAAAGAAACTATAATGAACACAGCTCCTATGGCCATGGATCAAGCATAATTGCTTCAGATGCTAGCTGAGATAAGGAAATACATCTTCGATCAATGGGAAGAGTCATAAAGACTTGCTTGAACCTTTGAGGAATTAACACAATAGAGGCTGCCACCACCTCTAGTTTCGGCAAATCTAAACAATGTGCCAATCCTTCCAATACCAAGTCAAGATGTGTCTTAATAGAATCTGCCAGTTCAGAACATAGTGGTCCATGATCTATTTGATTGGACTGAGCAATATGCACCCACAAAAGAAGCAAAACCTCGACATGAAACCCTTTTGAAAAAGCTTGAAAAGATAGAAACACTCATTTACAAATCAAACTAGGGCGAAAATATGATTGACATCCACAAGTTGTCTCTCTACCCTGAGGTCCGCTTCCCTTAAAAGTTCAAGATGCCTAACTTGGACAAGTTCAGTAGGACCACCTGCTCGAAAACACATCTTAAGCTTTATGTAAGAGCAATGCAGCCATTGGGAGCTAACATCAATATGTTAGCTCAAATGTTTCATCAAACTTTGACAGGCGCCGCCTTGTGTTGGCTTCTTAACCTAGAAAATGCTTTATCCAAGGATTGGGAAGAATTGTGTAATGTCTTTGTAAAGCAATATAAGTACAACAATGAGCTCGACATTAACTTGAGAGACTTGGAGACCACTAAGCAATAACCAAGAGAAAGCCTATTGATCACCCGCTAGGGGAGTAAAGTGACATAAATGATCAACCGGCCTTATTAATTAGAACAAGTGCAAATGGTAAAGAAGAACTTAATCTCCATTTACCAAAAGCCTCTATTTGCCCATTACTATTAAACATTCAAAACATTGCTAGGGGTTGGAACTTAGGTCAAGGATACTATGCATGATGTCACTCTAAAATCAAGCGATCCTAGGCCATAGAAAGTCATTCCCAACACTAAGCCCAGCAGACCAACTCACATGATCAGTGTTGTCATTACTTCTCAGCCTTTCTCTTGGTCTTCTCCACTAGGCGCACTCCAACAGCACCTACAGAGGAAGGTTTCTAACTTACCAGCTCCAATGTGAGCCATTTACAAGAACCTCTATGAGAAGGGGCTTCTTCGACCTTTAGAGCCTAAACTTGTCCCAAATCCTTTACCTAAAGGATATGACCCTAACCAACATTGCGTTTATCACCAAGGCGGCAGTCATAATGTCAATCAGTGCTAAGCTTTGAGACATGCCATTCAAGATTGCATTGGTAGGGGAACCATTGGGGCTCCACCATCAATGCCTAATGTGACTACTAACCCATTTCTAGCTCATAACAACCACCTCGACATCAATATGTTAAGCCTCGAAAGTGGTGATCCCACTGAGTCTATCACCAGGTCTAGTCATTCTATGGCCAATACCGTAATCATTCTGAATTGCAACATAATCACTTGGGACGAGCTCATGCGAAACAATAATCAAGCTAGCTCGGCCAATGCAGTCCACATCACCCGAAGGGGCCGACCCTTCAAACCTAACCACTTGCAAATAGATGACCCTATGACTGAATTTCTAACAACTAAGCAGTCGATCGAGACTCCACCACAAGCCCCTATCGAGGATGAGCTCCTCAAGCAAATATTTCCATTTGGGGTTTGCTCACCTTTTCGTTTCCACAACAACATCAATTTTGAAACAGCTAAATAAGTCTCAAGTTCACACCACTACCACCTTTGAGTAACTCATTCAAATCATTAGAAGGGTGCAGTTAAACAATGTCATTACATTCACAAACCATGACTTTCCAAAAGGAAGAGCCAGTCATACCAAAACCCTGCATATAACCGTGGATACCATAGGAAAAAGAGTACCCATTAGCTTCTTGATAACGGATCAGCTCTTAATGTTTATCCTCTTAGGACCACAAAGTGCGTTGGTTTGAAAATATCTGATCTATCACCATCAACACAAGCAGTACGGGCATACGATAACACCCGACAAGATGTAGTGAGAGTCATGACACTCACTATAAATTTAAGCCTAGTTGAAACCACTGCACAGTTCCAAGTGTTAGATGTTCTGGCCTCCTTCAACCTGCTACTAGGCCGACTTTGATTACACGAAATCAAAGCCATGGCTTCCTCCCTACATTAGAAACTCAAGCTTATATGCCAGCTCGGAGTAGTCACCATTTATGGAGACACTGATCCTATTTAGGATCCAGCTCCTATCTTAGAAATCCAGCACGGATTTGGCAAGATGGCACTCACAAGGTTTAGCCATGTTGGAAGTTTAAAGACTAAGTAAACACCCAAGGGTGACATTTACAAAGGTTCGGCCTTACATATCATGAAGCTCATAGGGTATGTGCCCAGTAAAGGTCTTGGTCATTATTTACAAGGCCTGCCTATACCACCCCAACAGCCAGAGTGGGAGTACACATTTGGCCTCAGTTATACACCTATTGAAGAAGACTTCTGAAACAAAGGTTTGGTCGTCCGAGCCAAAAAATTTACAAGAGAGCAGGGGTTACCCCCAAAATTGATTGAAATTAAACCCTATTTCCCCACCTTGAACGAAAATTTTGTTTAGAAAGGGGAAGAGCGCATTTACTATGGTTTCTCAAAGCCTAGTTATGACAAGAAGTCAAAAATTATATTCCCTGGTTGGGAAATCTTTGGGGACTGCACTTGCAACTATGACGAAGTCATGATAGACGCTCCCCAAGACCCCTCGGTAGCGGATTGGGCAAAAGAACATCAAGGTCTGTCTGAGCTCTACGCTAAGATTGAGTTGGTAGAAGACATTGTAAGGATGGTCAGTAACGGCACTATTTAAGGAAACCCCAAGAAATAGATTATCGCTGCGCTAATACCGGTAAACAACTGGTACATCATCAAGAAATCACAGGCCTCAAGGGACCAGCTCAAGAAAGAGTTTAGCTATTCCAAGCAATGTGATACAGATTTTGAAAACCTCTACTATTCCTACTCTAATGAGTCATTTTATTTAAATTTTCTTAACTTTGATGAACTAGCAGATGATGTTCTTGTTGAATTTATTTTCAATGAATTAAGTGCTTCTTTCGAGTATCCCTTAATTGCAAATAATGAATGTGATGATGAGAATGATCCTTACCAAAATCTTGATCTAGAAGATAGAAAGTTCTTAATAGACATCACCAAACAAATCACCAAAAAAGGAAGATAGGGCTCAATCGGTTATGGAACAAACATTGACCATCAACTTAGGGTTAGAAAATGAAACCAAAGAGGTAAAGATTGGTGTCACCCTAAACCAAGTTGAAAAGGAAGCTCTGATTAAGCTATTGAAAGAATTTCAAGGGGTGTAAAATGTAAATAGGATCAAAGCAATATAATTTTAATTTTTTCTTTTCTATTATTTTTACATGTATTCTTCATGGATTGTATCAGGTTCACTTTTTATTTAGCCTGAAATAAGCTGACAACTCCTTTGTGTATTCATCTACACTCCAATCCGAAAAGATGGTGTATTCCTCTCCCACTTTGAGGGAGTGGACTTTGAAATTTGTGTCAAGATTTTTTCGGCGCCTACACTCACACATAGCCTCTAAATATCTTGTTTGTATGTGATGTACTTTAGTAATGTTACATATGTAAATAATTGGATGCTTCAAACCATGAAGAATTTGAACTTGATAGGGTTGGCATGCTTACTCTATTGAGACATCTTGCATGATCAGTGAGCACTTGAATGTCATTACAGTCATACATCTATATACGAGACACCACATGTTTTTATCTTTGTTTAGATTTCTCCTACTGGAGTTGTTGTACTGACCCTTATTAGATGCAGAAACAGGTAAGGAGTCGGCCACAAGTTAATGAAACACTACCAAACTATTTTTGGAAGACATCTATTTTTGTATACTTGATTAGCATTACTCTTTTTAGAAACTTGTTTGCATGTATATTTTCCGTGAAATGGACTATGTATCTTGTAGTTAAAATGTGTATAAACTAGAGTGCTAAATGGTGATGTAAACTTTGCAAGAAATTTAACCATAACCTTGCAGAAATTGAGAAACATTGGACTTGAGCCCTGATTTAGGTGTATTGTTTCTTGAAAAATGATAGTGATGTGAATGTTTATTGAATGTTAGATTATGGTTTGAAGGTTAAGTGAAATGAAATGAATGTTTAAGATTCTTGAGAAATATCTTGAATCAAGAAAATGAGGCAAATAGGCCAAATTTTTTAAATGGAGTTGAGAAGGAAAAACTCAAGTCTGATCGGCACTAGTGAGGGGTGCCTGACCACCTCTCTCCTCGTTTGGTCGATTTGGCTTCTGGACTGAATTTTCACCACCTGATTTGCCTCTATTGATCTAAAATAACAATTATCCTAATAAACTTTCTCGGTCAAGGCAAAACTTAGTTATGCTAAGAACTTAGTCATCTTGTATTGCATACAACCAATTCGGGATGAGAAATCTTCACGAGGGTTCTAAGCTGATCTTGGAATTTGTCACTTAGACTTGGGTGTTTATGACTTATTGATCTTAGATCTGTAGACAAAGTGGAATATATCTGTAATGTTCACGTACATGTCCTTATCTTAATACTGGTGATATTTTTGGTCATATCAATAATAATTATAATTATAATTATCATAATGATAGTAATAATAATAATAGTTATTATTGTTGGTTCATAATCTTAGTTAAATAATTTGGGAAAGTTAAAAAGTTACTGGATAAGAAAATTGAATATAAATAAAAAATTGTAATACACATTGAAGCAAGAAAATTTTCTTGAAAATTCACAAATAAAAATCATGGTCCCTCAGCCCAAGCCGTGAGGGGTGGGAAAAAGAAAGTTTCTCCTTAAAGATGGATTGGCATCTTGACTTATGCAGGTGAAGGTGCTAGTTTTTCATGCAGGCCATAGATGGGGGACGGAAAGTTTTTTAAGCCAATTGCTCAATTATTCATGGTGGGATTTTGTTGTTTTGGCATGCTCCCCAGGCCTATCCCATACTAGTAGTAGCCCAGTCATCAACCCCATATTAAATGACTTTGACCTCTTGAAGCTATTGGATTCAATTATGTACGCACATAAGTCAAACTGATGGTAAAGCAACACCGATTGTCTCCAGACCTAAACTTTGATGACAGATTTGATAATGGCCAGAAGTATATAATTTTCAATTCATGGCTGATATATATATATATATATATATATATATCTCATTTCTACCTCACATTTATGAATGAAAGAACATCATTGAGTCAGGTTAAAATTTGACTTTACCATACTAAACATGTAATTTTTGAAAATAAGATTTCATATTCAGAATTTGTTGTGACAATTAAGTGTTCCAACAAAAAAAAAAAAAAAAACCTATTTTTGATAGATTTTCATCATAAAAAAAGGGGTTAGAATCTCCAAAAGAACTTGAACATAGCTTCATTCCATCCTCACTTGCCTATCCGGAAAAAGAAACTTGGTTATATTCATGGTCCATGGATATTGCTCTTTATATTGCTATTTTTTTGGAAAACTCACAAAAATTAATAGAAAGTAAAATATTTGTGGATGATACTGATAAAAGATTTAGGTTAAGGCCATCAGGAAGACACTAGGATTTGGTATGGCTGATAGAAATGGATCTCAACCTAGCCTGCTTTCTTCCTATTGGCACTAATATGAATTGTGGGGATTAAAAGCTATAATGGTATGATTTCTAAATTAGCCATCCATTAAGGCCCAACATCAATTTTTTTGGATGGTGCTATCTCATGAATTGGGGCAGTAATAATATTTAGACAAAAGCCCACCTCCATTGCTATGTCCATGATGGGATTTAAACACAATAAGAAGACCAACAATAATAGAAAAGAACAATAATGATGATGGTATATAGACACAAATATGCAATGAAGAAAATATATCGATGGCTAGTTAAAGTCATTTTAACTTTTGGTCTTTTCGGATAGTTTGGGGAGATTCTTGTTCAAAAATCATAAACCCAATTCAAAGTTGAAAACTATCGAATAAGATACCAATTTCTTATCGACTAATCTATCATAAATTTTATAATTCGGCTTCTGTTCAATTCTTGGACAATCTTCTTCAACACCAATCCAAGCAGATGATCCATCCCATCTTCCACAAATGGTTCTACGAATTTGAATAATAAAACCAATGATATTGCAATTTAATATTTATGCAAAGCAGGGCAAGAGTGAAAGAAATGTTTCCATCTCTATCAATATTTTTTTTTATCTAATTACTAAAAAGAAAGAAAAGCTAAGGATTTGTTTCTGGTTTTAACCTTTTCCCTTTTTTGATAAATTTTTAAATTTTAATATCAGTTAAACACGACAAAAATATGGAAAATAATTACTTATCATTTTCTTTTCTTCTCTTTTTCCCGTTAAATCCATGAACCGAAGAGAGCCTGAGGAGTTTCTTGCAAACTTATGATAGTTGTGTCTGTGATGTCACAATATGGCAACATCACTAAGATATTTGGGCTTAAAAGTAGCCATGTCATTGGGGAGAATGGAGATGGTCTTAGATGTTAGCTTATAATTACTCAAAAAAATAATTATTTTAATGATCTGAATGAACCAAACACAGCAAAGAGATTGAAAGGGAAATGTGTATTGAGAAACGGTAATGCATTTAAGTAAAAGAAAATGGGTGGAAATGAAAGAAAAAAGTAGAAGGAACTTTAGAGGTGACTATTGTCGCGCAATATTCGAAAGAGGTCGACATCAAATGAAATCAAACCCGGTAGTAGTACTAGTAATGGAGGGACCCTGACTGCACTACATGCCTACATTCTAAAAGCTTACTCCTCAAATGTCTCCCATCACTCTAAGCTCACAACATATTCTCTCTCACGCCCCATCTCTTTGCCTTCCATTTTCATCCATTAAGCCCAACTTTAAGCTTTTGATAAAATAAAGTGTTATCATTAAAGAAATCTCTATTTTGTGACCCAACACCGTCAATGTTGAATATTAAGATTCCATTTGGAAAGTTTTAGATTAATTTTAAAGAATTGATTATTGTTTGTTTGATAAAAATTATGTGTATATATTGAGTAATGTGCAAGTGTTAGATTCAAGGGTACACCTTGTAAAAAGTCAAAACTATTTAGAGTATTAGGTTGTTTTAGCTTCTCCAAAATCATGTTTTGCAACCGAAATTTAGTTGGCCCCATTGCACAACTTAGTTCTCCCTCAAACATTACCAAAACCCCGGTTGAGGTCCAAACCATGTTTTGAGGGAAGGGTGGGGTGGGGGGGGGGGGGGGAGTAGTTCAAACACCCTCCCAGTTGTACCTATTTGAACATTTTAAATTTTTATGTAAGACAGTTATAAATACTCTATCAGAATAAGGTTCTAGACACAAATCTTAATAATTATAATTGATGTATATGTTTTATAATTACAATAGAAAGGTTAACTACATTGATGGCCTAGGATTGTATATATGTATATAATTTACCTCTCTTTTTCTTTGATAATTTAAGCTTTTACACGAGGAGGTCGTTAAGAGGGTAAAATTAATAAGAGGAAAGACAGAAGAATCATGTTTAGCCTAACAAAAATGCAACTAAAACTTAATTAAGAGTAATGCTATTATTCCAAAACTTTTTTCTAAAAGTAAATTTTCAAATGACATGAAAGTAGTATATTAGATAAATATTACCAAAATTGATGATGTCAATTTCTTGCTAGGCAATCAACGGCCGAGATCTTCTTCTAAGGTAACTGCAAAAAAGACAATCAAGGGGTCTCCGGTGGAGAAGCCTTCGATGATAAAGTCAATATCTAATGAAGATACAGTTTTAATGGGTGCCATGAGTTATCAAGCGTACCTATTTAGGTTAAGGTCCATCCCTTTTATAGGCAATTGGTTTCCATATTGTTGACATCTTCCTTATAAAGATAAGGATTCATACCAATCTTATAGTTGACTAGTTTCCTCATTTTGCTACATCTCTGTCCTTAGGAATATTAGATCTGAATCACTGAGCTTTGGGTCTTTAGAGAAGTACTGGCCTTTGAGGTATGAGGCTTGTGTCTTTGAATTAAGACTAACACATGTCACCATCACTTGGTTGACTGATTTTGGGTACACTAACTACTCCCCCCTCAAGGCCTCAGATCTCTGGATCTCTTACGACCTAAGGTCAAGCTTCCGAAATTTAAGCTCCGTATTGACCTTTCTGTCACAACCGTCAATTCTTATTTCAAGGGGCCAACTGTCATGATGTTTTTTGAAATAACTACACACTTATTACTCGTCTTCTTAATTAAAGACGTCATTTTAGAGATCAAGGGCAATCATTACTCCTCATTTATGGTGAGAGATTTCCCTATAAAAGTACCTCCCCATTTTAAGATGGGGATTTCTGATTTTCCAAACCCCAGACGCTTAGTGTGTTTAACCTAACAAAATCAAGGGATTTGGCGAAGAGAACTCGGGCTCTCAAGAGGCTGAGAGTGCTAATGTTGGGGATAGCTTAGAATTTAAGGACCTTGAGGTTACTCATTTTACCCCTGAAGCCTTAGAGATACTAAAGGCCACCTATCGCATACCCCATACCATAATTTGTAACGTTCTAGAGTCACATGAACGTCCAAATTCCATGGGATCTAGAGAGATCTGGGTATACAATAAGTGGTTCGAGCTTGGGTTTAAGTTCCTTTTTCATCCATTTCCTTAGGCATTTTTTAAATTTTTTTCAATATTTTTCCTACTGACCTGAATGTTAAGGGCTGAAGGTAACTAATGACCTTCCTAGTTTTATCATCAGAATGCGAGATAGAGTCTGACCTTGACCTTTTGAGGTGCAACATGGATCTTAAGAGTAATTTAAAAGGGCTCTATTACATTTATTTCCCTACCCAGTACAAACCATTAACTTATGTACCCTCTTTTAATAAAACTTAGACGAAATGGTTCTTTTTCGTCAAATGAACCTGGGAGAATGAGAATCACACCGAGCTGGATACTAGGATAATTCCTCGAATTCAAGGCAGAACTTGTAAGATTCGTACTTCTATTTTTTATGATGTATAAGAGTTCACCTTTATTTTTGAGGACTAATCACCTGTTTTCCCTTATTAATGCGGCTTTAAACACTAAGGGTTATACCAAACTAACCAAAGAAAAGCAAACCAAAATCTAAAACGTCTTAAATTCGACCTCTCAATCTCATCAAAAAGTTCTAAGCTTAAAAAATTTGGTGAAGTTTGGATTGATCCAGTCTCCAGATATCGATCTATGCAAATAGATGCTTTTAGGGTTCTGACCTCTCAAGAGTAAGAGGGCAGTTGTTAAGGAGCCCATAACTTAAATTCCTTTAAGAGATTGGCTACTAGAGGTGATTCCTCCTCTAAAAACAATATCTAGAGGGGTTTTTCAAAATTACGAGGCTCTTCTCCCCACTATCGAGCTATCTGACTCTCCAGTGGTGCCGAACACATATGTGGCTACAACATCCACTCCCACTTTTTCAAAAATGAGGAGGAAAGAGATCATGACTCTTGAACAAAGAGACATTTCTGCTCGGTCATTAGGAACGAATGATCCCTCCTATCCTCTATTGATAATGCTCTAAGATCAACTTAGGACGTGAGTTAGAACAAAGTCCTCGGAGAGGTGGCCCAAGTTAGTGTCACTCAGGTTGTTCATGCTTGGTTCATCTCTTCGCCAAGGGTAAAGATCCTATTTATTCACTTCTTGATATGAATTCTCCATACTTAACAAATTTTGCATCTTTGTAGGTGTGTCACATCATGGCTACTCTAGGCAGGATCAAATATGAGTCCCATGATTTGCAAGCTCAACTCCAGCTCTAATTTTTTAGTACAACTAAAGTTACTGACATGATTGATAACCTAAAGAAGATGTTTGAGGATACTGAGGTGGAGCTCGGAACCGCTCGATCCATAGTAGACAACCTTAAAGAATAACTAGTTGAATCTCCCAACATTGTGTCACTTTGAGATTCAAAAATCACCTTACTATAGAATGAAGTTGATGACCTGAAGTGGCAAGTTTTTGAGCTGGAATCAGATATATTTATTGTTAAGGCTACTGCTTCTGAGGTGGAGATAAGGCATTGCTCTAAAGTTGAAACTGCCAAGGTAACTACAGTTGAAGAGCAAAAAAACATAAGATGTTGAAGCTCAAAAAGAGGTTTGTCTCAAATGGTTACAACCTCTGCCTAAAAAAGATGGCCAAAGAGTATCCTGAGATTGATACAAATTTTCTGGAGTAGATTAAAGTTTCTAACATAGAGAGTGAGGAATATGAGGATGAGAAGGAGCCTGAGAATTCCAACATCCCCCCTGCCCCTTTGCTTTTAATCCTTTCGTCTTTTGTAATAACTTGGGCAATTTACCCTATCGAACATTATTTACTTTAAAGTTTATTTTTTTCATTAATATACATGTGGTTTATGCTTGCACTAATGATTTCGTGAACATGCCAACTAAGTATCTAGTGCAATCCCTTATTATTACTTGGATTTGTAGTTAGCATTTTGTATTCATGAAATGTTATAAAGCAACAACATCTTTAGCCCTAAGGCTGCGTGGATTTTAAAGTAATCTTAGATATGTTACACCTATAAAAATATAAGATTTCACAGGTCGTTACCTTCAGAGCTGTATCCCAAGCCCTAGGTGTTAAGACCAGGGGTTCGATATTGTGATTGGATAATTCGGTTAGACAAAACATGTTTTAATTATAATCAGTACATTAGTCCTAGGCTTAAAGTGACTCAATAACCCGTTCTACTCCAAGATGGTCCAAGTTTCATTGTCGTGCACATCTACCGGCAGACTTGATTCATGAAGGGTATTTTGGACTTTTGTTTTGATTTGGATCTCACACACTCACACATAGCATGCATTCCATATAGTTGACATCATATCATTATTGTGTGTGTAATTAACTTGTGTTGTGAAATAATTATCCCAAAAATACATGTTTGAAAACAACTTGGAAAATTAAGTTTATAATGCAAGAAAAAGATAACCAAACTTCTGTTGCTTGTTCGAACGAACCAAGTGGCTTGGTTAAATGAACACCAAAAGGTGGTTATTCTTAATCGTTCGATCATCGTTTGATAGACATGATCAAACAAACATCAGAAAGTCATCGTTTGATGTTTGTTCAAATAAGTAGTGCTCGTTCAAATGAGTCATTGCTTTATTCGAACGAACACTATCAAAAATAGAAATATTTTCTGTTTTGAAGCATTATTTGAGATCTGATTTCTAAACTATAAATTGAACAAAAAATCAATTTTAGAGTAAAGAGAACAAAGATAGAGAAAGTTCAGTTTCTGAGAGCTATACACTTAAGAAAATTTAGGACTTTCATGAGAGAACATTCATACATGTGATTCATCTACATCTATACTCTCATCATACATTGATTTGATCATCTCACTAGAACCAAATCAATTAAAGAGCCTCAATCATCAATTCATCCAATTGAAGAGTTTTTGGAGTTTAACTTTGTGGATTTAATTGTTGAGCGATATGAGAAGTTCGAGGTTACATGGAGTTTGCAATTATGAAGAATGCCGATCAAAGGATTCTGAGACCGTAAGGAGTTTACGGTTATATGAAGATTCCAGCTATAGTGAAGACTTATGGCTACAAGGGAGATTAAAGATGATTGAGTATAATAGAGCTCAAGGAACTAAGTCAGTGTCATCATTATGTTGTAATCAATCTCACACATAATGGATTCTTCTATAAGCATGGCCGGTTCTAAGTTTTACATCACGGATAGTTTTTCGTGGTGGTTTCTCTATCATCACTGTGGTTTGCAAACACTCTAACTTTTCATTATGTATAATATCTAAATTACTCAACATGAATGCTTCCACTTGATTTAGTTTTAAGTTTCATGAATGTTGAAAATTAGACATCAATTGAATACTTGAGAACCTTAATTGCATAATTGGATTGTTAATTGAATTGAGGAATTGATAATTGATCACTTAATCAAATTTGTACTTGAATTGAGAAATTAGCATTTGAAATTGAGTAGTTGATTAATTAGGCTTGAGGTGAATTGGTTTTGTGTATTGAATACTATATTACAACTACATTGGATGGGTTGATTTTATTATAAAATTGTACACATTGATTGTTTATTGCTTGAAATTTCAATTCAAATATTTTAATATCCTTGTTGTAGTTAATGTTGTGGATGAATATTTGAAAAATTAGAACAAACCTATTCAACCCCTCCCCCCTCCTTCTAAGTAATTTTCACACCAACGAACCTACCAACAAAGTGGTATCAGAGCTTACTTTCTAATGCAATAGATTATATTCCTATTAGTGTGAAATATGGAAGAGATGAGAGACGACGAATCTGTTTCCCAACCACCTCTATTTGACGACTCAAATTATGCTTATTTGAAGGCTCGCATAAGAGTATTTTTTAGAGTCGTGGATGAGCGAGTTTGACTTGCCGTCTAAAAAGGTTGGACCACACCGGTCACAACCACTACTACGGAAGTCCCCTCCATACCTAAGCCTCCAAAGACATGGAATGAACTCGAATTGAGAGTTAGTTGTTATAACACTAAAAGCCTAAACGTAATATTTAATGCAGTAACTTTATATGAGTTCCACTGAATCATGACATGTGAGACCTTAAAAGAGGCATCGGATATCCTTAAGACTAACCATGAGGGTAAGTCAGTGGTCAAGAGATTCAAGCTACAAATGCTAACCTCTAGGTTTGAATCTTTAAGGATGGAAGATTCGGACACATTTGTCAAATTTTATGCCAAATTGAGTGACATAGTGAATTCATCTTTCAACTAATGAGAAAAGATAAAAAGGACAAAAATAGTGAGAAAGATCTTAAGATCTCTTCCCTAAAAGATTCCAACCCAAAGTCACTGCCATTGAGAAAAGCAAAGACTGTGGACTCACTTGTAGTTGATGAGTTAATAGGTTCATTGCAAACCTTTGAACTAACTTTTAGGCAAGCTAAGAAGACTAAAAGTCTTACCTTAAAATCAACACGAGATGATAATGAAGGGAATGTAGAGGTTGACCCTGAGTCCATGAATGAGGATGACCTAGCCTTGTTTATTAGGAGGTTCAACAAGTTTCTCAAAGGTAGAATATCTAATCTTAAGGGATCCCAAAATTCCAATAGAAGACCCTTAGAAAATTCTAACAACTCAAAAGACAAGGTCCAGAAATGAGCCTCCAATAGTGATTGGAGGAGACCTTCATCTCAATCCACTCACACACCAATAGAGTGCTATGATTGCCATGACTTTAGTGACGTAGCCACCGATTGCCCAAACAAAAGAAGGGAAAAATCAAATAATAGAAGGGCAATGAAAACAACTCTAGCCAATGGTGAGGAAGAGGAAGAGGAAGAGGACAATGATAATGATGATGATAAAGGATAGGAAATTCAATTTTTGGCTTTCACAAGCATCACCAATGTCCCCAAAGGCTCTTCATCCATTGAGGATGATGAACAAAAGGACAATAAAAATTCTGTGTCTAGTGATATTGAAAATGAAGAGGAAGATGATATTGAGATTTCCTATGAAAATTTATTTAATGAATCAATCAATCAATCTTAAAAGTCTAACCTGATACTAGCCACTGAAATCAAGACAAGTGAGAAAGAGAAATGTGCACTTGTGATTGATCAATCTTTGTTGACACAACTGACTGAAAAAAAATTCTCTCTCTTAGAAAATGTAAAATCCTTAGAACAAGAGAAGAATTTTTTGGTTGAAGAATTAGGGAAACTTAGGTCATCCCTAGAAGTTATTGTTCATGAAAATAATGAATTGATTTCAAAAGGTCACTCTCTTAGTGAAGAACTTAAACAAGCAAGGGATGTTAAAATCACTCTTGAGGATAGGTTAAACAAATTAGCAAAAATGCTAAATACCATCCAAATCAAGAATGATAAAAATGGATTAGGCTATGATAAATTTTTGGATAAGAACAAGCTGTCAACATCCATTCAAAACCAATCTCATACTCTAAAGTAGGTTGTTTTTGTTACTTCTAAGGTTAAAGGTGTAGAGACTCCTCAACCTAAGAGGCAAACACAACCTCAACCACAATCTCAAGTACAATCTCAACCACATCCTCAAGCTAAATCTCAAGTTTAACCTCAACCTAGATCACTCCATTGTTCCTATTGCAAGGTTAATGGTCACTCTAAGAGGAAATGTGGATTTGATAAAAAAAAAAAAAGGAAACAATTTCTCATCTCATGACCTAAGAACACAAAATGAGGATAGCTTTTTTGAAACAACAATTGAATACTCATGTTAAAAGATCTTAGAGCATGGCTCAAAATATTATTGGCATTACTAACCTTGAGAAGCCTTATGCTATTCCTAGTCCTCAATCCAAGGTAAAGAAGACCAACTTTCAAAATGTAGCACCTACTCCAAAAAAATCCATTAAAACAAATTTGAGTTAGAAATGATAAGTTGAAAGGTATTGAAAAGGAATGAGCAAGTCACAATTTTCAATTTACTTCTTCTTTGGGAAAAGAAAATTCCTCTCTTTGATGATTAAGAAAGAGTTTAGCAATTTGGGGGTCTTGTTTTTCACTCTTATCTTAGAGTCTCCCTATGAATTGCCTTGACAATGTATTTTGAAAATCATTTATCTTGAGAAGAAGTTGTCATCTTTCCATAGTCTAGGTGAATTTAAAGTTTTTCATCTATTCTAGGTCTATGGTTTATTTTGTTGGATTTTTTCTTTTAATTCATAATTAGGTTCATTTTATACTTTTGCGAATTCAAAAATTCAAAAATATTTTTCTTTTATCTTCATTGCTAATGATGATCTCATTTTTTTAATAGAAAAATGAATTAAGATGCATTTTGAGTTCTTGAGACTATGTTTTGTGTACTTTTTTTTATCATTATCTTCACTTAGAATTAATCACTCAAGTGCATATAAACTTTCAAACTACTTGTGATCTCATTGTCTTTGGTCTTGCATACTTCTTACATGAGATTGCCTTGTAGATAGGTTGGACTTAATGATTTTATGTTTATATTTCAATTAGTCCATTGCTTGAAAGATTGACTTAAGTTGAAAAAATCAAAGGACCTAAAAGAATAATCCTAAAAAGAAAATGACACACACACTAAAATGAGGGGAAGGAAGGAGCTACCTTTGAGATAGTGTGTTTGCTAGCATTGAAAATCCTTTGAAAATAGCAGCCTACTCAACTGTGTGAAAGCCGCCTTACAAAAGCTTAGAAAAGTAAAAATTCAAGTTTGCAAAATTTGGCTTATTGTTGAGGAGGAGTTTTGGTTGGAAATTGTCAAAATTCCCTAAGTTGATTGAATATTGTTGTTTGTTCTTATTGAAATGTAAATCATTCAACACCATAGAGTCAACTTTGAGATAAGAACATTTCATGGTTGAAGTTATTGCATATGTCTAAACACCATGTTTGAGTGAGTAAAGAGTCAGCTTTCATGAGTTTAAGTGTTCTAGGTTTACTTAAATGTTTTGATTCAATTTAGAACACCTTTCATTCTCTCTATGTCATTAAAAATATCCTAAAAATTTTTATTTCAACTCAAAAACATTGAGATTATTTTTAGCTTTGTAGATAATAAATCTTTTCTTAGAGTTTTCTTGCTAAAAACTAAAATTTTCTGAAAAAAAATCTTACCTTTTTTTTGCTCAATTGAATTGAGCTGAGGAATTTTGAACAGAGTTTTTCTGAGAGAATAGCACTTATTGATGCTCGTTCAAATGAAGGTGAATTGTTCATTTGAACGAGTGATTGATTAGTTCAAACATGCAAGTAACCACCCATTTACACCATTTTCTTGAGGATTTCTCTAGTTTTCTCTCAACCTCACATTTTTTCACTTAATATTGATCTTGGTATTCATCATTCACATTTTTCGTTTTGGTTAATGTGATCTATGCATCGAGGACTCCACTTTCACCGATCAATTTCAAATTTCCACCATTCATTGTGTCGGTAAATCCTCGGGTCTTTTTTCCTTTCTTGTCGTTTATTTGATTTATCATCTAGATAGTAGGGTTAGTATGGACTGCTAGATCAGTACACTTGATGAAGTACCTTTCAATGATTATCGTGTATTTCTCATGTTATATATACTACGTGATCATGTCTTACAAGATAGTGCCCATGGCTCATAAGAATTTCTCCTATCCCATTCTTTTTAGCAAGGTGCCTTAGGTTTTCGATCACTTTCCAAACTATGTAGCCAAGATTCGAGCACGATCAGCTATGTGTCATCTTGTCCTTGCTGAGAGGGCATCCACTCTTGATGATATACGTGAGACACTCGTGTATAGCATGTTTAACTCACGTCGATGGCCACCCCTCATTTCAGTCACGGGTTCGACTAACAGGACCATAGTTCGAGAGTTTTACTGAAACCTCAGTACTCGTAATGACCAGGAAAGCTTCCCAGTCATTGTTCGTAGTGTCGAGTTTGTACTCACTGCATACTTCATTGCTTATACTCTCTACATTCCCCGAGTAAAGCAGCTTAGTGTTCCCTTCCTTGAAGGTACTATCCTTTCTCCCGCTACTCTTATTGCTTCTACCATTCATGCTGACAATTTGACAGACTTCTATACGAAAGCCGCCACTCTTAAGTTGGGTTATCTTCATAAGGGTTATAGAATCCTTAACCTCGTAGTGTGTAGTGCCCTTCACCCGATCAGCCATTCGAACACGTTGATACTCCCACACACTACACTTCTCTATGTTATCGGTGTTGCTTTGTCGATCGATGTTCCATCTTAAACCCTAGGAGTCATCAATTCATCAACCACCAGTACCTGACGCACATCCACTATACCATTTGGTAGCCTTATCACTAGGATATGCGTTGCTCAGTGGGTACCATTCTTCACTCTAATACTCTCATTCTCCCGCCCAGTCCATATTCTCGTAGGACTCTTTCAAAGTCCCAGGCACATGTCATCACTCATCTTGATGAGTTTGATGATGAGGAGTAACATCCCGTACTGGCCCCGATATAGCAACAATACCCACCTTAGTTGCCACAGTAAAAGTTGGGAAAGCATACTAGAGTATAGGACTATCTAGTTGACCGCACTCCACCTGTAGTTTCGGTACCCACGAGGTTCTAGATTTTAAGAGTTAGCTGGAACATCCTCATGTATAGCTGGTCAGCCGATTTCTAGAGCTAACTTAGAGGAAAGGCTAGAGGAGTATCATGCCAGGATAAACGCTAACCAAGACGAGAGGTTGGAGTAGCACTATGCTCGAATCCGATCGGATTTCTTTTTACCAATGGTAGAGGACATGACTTTCCACCGAGGATCCATACAGAGTTTATCAAATACACTTTCACCCATCAGGTTCCAGATTTCAAGAGTTAGTTGGAGCATCCTCATCTATAGCTGGTCAGTCGATTTCTAGAGCTAACTTAGAGGAAAGGCTAGAGGAGTGTCATGCTAGGATTAATGCTAACCCAGACGAGAGGTTGGAGTAGCACTATGCTCGGATCCGATCGGATTTCTTTTTACCAATGATAGAGGACATGGCTTTCCACCGAGGATCCATACAGAGTTTATCAAATACACTTTCTCATGCTTTTCCACCTCCGCCACCATCATCAAGAGACAACCAATGATCTCAACACCTTCTCTACATGAGTGATGAGTGACCTTTTGTAATGAGGTTTACCTATATTTTTGCACTCATCAGCTACATGTTATCTTTTGACAACTATTTCCTTTTTGCTTATACTACTATTATTTTTTTGAATTGATGATGGATACATTATTTTGTTTTGTTATCATAGATATATCTTTTACATTGTGTCTATTATCATTGCCTATCATTTTATTATCCCATTATGCATGGTTATATATTTGCTTATTCTACTTCTTTGTTTGATTTCTTCCTTAGTCATCGTGACAAAAAATAAGATATGTGTATTTAAGCACTTAGTAAGGGGGAGTTACTTTGTGCACATATTTAGGGGGAATAGTATTTTTTTGTATATGACTGAGAGAGCATGTTTTCACTTATATTGCTTACAAGACTTTATTGCTTGGTTACTTTGTTTACTACATTTATTCTTAGTTTATACCTACCTATTCTGGTGATTTCATTGATATTTTTTTAATATTTTCATTGATATGATTTCACGTGGTATAGTTGGATATGATGTGCTGGAAATAGGTGTAACTACTTTTGAGCAATGCTAAGTATTTAGTATAGTATAGAATACTAGGTCAAAATATATAATTTCCTTCTCTTTGGTTCTTTAGGAGTTATGTATTTTGATTTATTGTATTCTTGTACTATTGGTGCAATTTTGTCACGGATTGCCAAATGAGGAGTTTGTTAGGACCAGGGGTCTAATATTGTGATTGGTTAATTCGATTAGTCAAAACATACTTTGATTGTAATCATTACATTAGTCTCAGGCTTAGAGTAACTCGATGCCCCATTCTGCTCTAAGACAGTCCAAGCTCCATTGTCGTGCATATCGACTAGTTGACTTAGTTCATAAAGGGTGGTATTTTGGGTATTTCAAACTTTTGTTTTGATTTGGATCTCACACACTCACACATTGTATGGATTGCATATAGTCGACATCATATCATCATTATATGTGTAGTTGACTTGTGTTGTGAAACAATTATCCCAAAAATGCATGTTTGAAAACACTTTGAAAAATTGAGTTTATAATGAAAGAAGAAGATGACCAAGCTTTTGTTGCTCATTCGAACGAACACTAGAAGGTGGTCATTTTTAATCGTTCGATCATTGTTTGATAGACATGATCAAATAAACATCAAAAGGTAATCATTTGATGTTCATTCAAATGAGCAATTACTTTGTTTAAGCAGGCCATGGAAAGGCTCATAGGCCTAAATAATTCATAATATGAGTGCAAAGACCCCAATGCTGATCGGCACTACAAGGTGACCAATCGGCACACAAGGGCCCAAAATACCCCTCTCTGTGTGTTGATCGACACAGTCCTACACCCTAGTTTTTTACTTTTCTTGTGTTTTGTCCCTTTCCTTTCCTCAATTGACCTATTTTCATGAGGTGATAGCCTCTCAAGAGTAAAGTAAACTCGAATAATGATTCATACACCTATTTAAAACATCATTATATAGCTCATTTAAAATAATGGTATGGACATCAACTCGGGTCCTCGGGGCATGACACATGTTGATATGGAGGTCCATTATTCATCCCCAAAAGGATTTTATTAAGGGAGGGAATTAGTCCATTATAAAAGGCTAAGGCATGTGCTTAAAAAACCCTAAGTTTGTTTCTTGATCCATACTTCTACAAGTATATCTTCTTCTCATCTGACTTAATCATTAAAAAGGTAGTCACTAGGACACTTTCAGTGATCTTTTTGTTTGATTACTTTTGTAGGAGTCTTAGGAGTTATTCTCAGCCATTGATATTCAAGAACTAGTTTTTTTACCATAGTAGTTTGGCATCATCTATGGGAATCAGACATCTATTGATTTTCTTACACATTCAAAACTATTAATATGACCTAAAATCTATATCTTGGTTGGAACCAAGCCATCCTATCCTAACCATGTCAAACCACTACAAAGCATTCTAATCCAAGGATACCAACACCCAATCTTATGGATCAAAGGATTAAACTTCTTTCCCAACAAGTTAAAACATTGGCCAAACTATGGAAACCTTAATTCAAGCCCAACAACATGTGTCTATTCCACCACCTTCTTCTCGTTCTAAGGATAAAAAGGAACAAGAAACTCAAGATCACACTTAAAGGACGCAAGACAACAATCACCTCGTCGTTCAAGATCATAGACTAGAAAAGCGGTGGTTGTGGATTCTCATAAAATAGTCGAGACAGATCTGAAAGGAAAAACACCATATAAATCTGATGAACAATACTTGTACGCTCTATATGGGATGATATAGACTCCATTTACCTTGGAAATCATGGCAAAATCGCTTCCTAAGAAGTTCATCCTTCCAAAAAGTCAAATAATACAATGAGAAAATTGATCCAGCACATCACCTATCGCACTTTGGCCACACTATGGTGCTCTATGGTGGTACTGACACTCTCACGTGCCAAGCATTTTTTGCAAACATGAAGGGTGAATCCGTGAGCTCAAAACTAGAAAAGGACAAAGAATGCCCCCTCTGAAATAGATGAACCACTGAGTCCTCTAGGTTAATAGAGTTTAGTTTAGTGTAAATTGATCCACAAAATTCTGATAAGGTGTTACAGTTAGGTTCACCCTTAGATCCAAATCAGAAGAATTAGTTAATAGTTTTCTACCTTTGTAATATCCTATATTTTTCTAACATTAAATAAATATTTTAAAATATTTATTATGCTAAGTAGAGGATTATAAAAAAATGAACCTATTTGAGTTCAATTAGATACATAAGATTGGTGAAGGCCTTTGTTTTGTACACAATATGTAATCTTATGTTGGACTTTATTTTGTTGGCACGTGGGTGTATTCATTGGCTTAAGCAAAGCTTATAGCTTAATATGTATAGTTAAGTATGTTTAGAACTTGTAAACTTGCTTAGAACCCTTATATATGCTTGTAGGTGCTAAAGTTTTGGAAAGTACACATTGTTGGTTTGACTTTGTCAATGAATGAAGTATGTGATGTGAGAATATGAATGGTGTGCCCAAAAGATAGGTTACATAAGAATGGTGGTGGTGGTGGGAACTTTGTAAAGCACTTGAATGTGAAATATTAGTAAATTCTCAACATATTTAAGAGTTTAGATGTGTTAGAAATGGTTTAAATTCTTGAAAATTCAAAAAAAGTGTTGTTTAAAATGTGGTATAAAGTGTAAACATTGATTTCGCACTGATTATATTTGAGGAAGTGCTCAAAATAGATCAAAACTCCAAGGAAAACGTGGTAAAAGTTTCCCAACTGGCTGACCAGTTGGTTAGACTGGTTGGCCATTTAAATGGACCTTCTCGGCTTCTCTCATTTTCCCTTAGAAAAACTCGAATGTGAACCCAAAGTCCACTTAGTTGTTACTGGATTATCATGCCTCGAGGTTTGAAGCCATGATGCTAGGTTTATCAGAACACTAACTGAAAGGTAATTGGACTAGTCATCCTACAGACATTCATTCAACTTGATTAAAAATAGGTTCAATATCATACTTTTAATTGTTTAAGTCCTATAATGCGATTAAATTAAAGTTTGTTCCATTAATCATACTATTCAATAATTGTCCATTCAATAAATATATAAAAT
Source organism: Nyssa sinensis (assembly GCA_008638375.1). NCBI lineage: Eukaryota > Viridiplantae > Streptophyta > Magnoliopsida > Cornales > Nyssaceae > Nyssa > Nyssa sinensis. Next base: position 26,308,783 of record CM018035.1, read on the forward strand.
GATTACAATTTTTAGAGTTGACTCTAACAGTAATTAATACAAGTCAATTATACATTAGTCATTCAATGAGGGCATTGGCGCCCTTTATACACAAATGTAAATGCTAATCTTAGTTTATCGTCTATTTAGAACTGAACCTACAATTGTCATCTACTCCTCATGTACTAGCCATTCCCATGAATAGCATAGATGAGTCATAATAGTTAGTAAGGTTTTCCAAAACCATACACAAGCACACAATTTGTGAAAAACTAATGCAAGTCTTAATATGAGAATTTATAATTCAACCAAGCACTATTAGAACTATAACATCTAACAAAAATAATATGTCAACATATATTCTAAGGAGTCATGCCCTCCTAGACTATAACTATCCATACACCAATACCATATGGGATCCCGGTTCTCATCCCTAGATAGCACAATCATTCTCAACAATATAAAGATATATAGCTTATGCAGCCATGCATATATATCCATACTATAATGCACAACAATAATAAATATACATAATTCAACACACATTTTTCATCCACCACGCACCCCACATCCACACACACATTTTAAATTCTTAAAACATTATCAATGTTAGTGCCCATTAAATTCCATGGATTCTAGGTTTTTCCCATGAAGCAGTCTCCCCAATTGTGCTAGTATGGCTCATTCTCTATGCATCACCACATGCACACACTTCTTGAAACATTGTCGAAGCCAATGCTCATATGCACACATCTAAAAGCCATACACATAACTCATCAATATACACCTACAGTAGTGCACGTAAAGTTTATTCAGCTCATATCAAGTTCAATTCACAACACATTCCATCTTCACCCATATATACATAACAAAATGTGTAAATATGCCAAGTCACAGTTCGTTTGTTCATTCTATGTTTCAATAATTGATGTTTCATTGTGTATTCAATACAATTCACAAGGTCTGATATACCATCCACAACAACCGTGTCCCCATCCCCCCAATCGGACACCAAAAATGGCTTTTAGGACCACAAAAATCCTAAGGACATCATATCTAAAAATTTATATAACTATTAGAATTCATTTATACCATTAACGTACTTTTGTAATTGTACCAACACTTGTTTCATATTCATTAAGACTCAATCTCCCTAAACATACCTTAGAAATGGATTTAAAAGGTCCAAAACCCCCGTGGATGCCCTCCTTGCAATTTAATTCCTCTTTTAGTTATCTATTTTAAGCTCAAGGGAATTTTCATCATTTTATAATTTTAGGTGGGACCACTACGGGGTCCCGATCCTTCAAAAACCTTGGGTATGCCCTTCTCGTATTTTAATTGGCTTTATTTTTAATTTTATAGTCAAGTTAATCTTTTTAAAATTTCTCAAACATTTGTTCACATTTATCGAGACTCAATCTCCCCAAAAAGACCTTAGAAATGGGTTTAAAATGTCCAAAACCCCGTGGATGCCCTTCTTGCAATTTAATTCATCTTTTAGATATTTGTTTTAAGCTCAATGGCATTTTTATCATTTTATAATTTTAGGTGGGACCACCACGTGGTCCCCGATCCCTCAAAAACCTTAGCTATGGCCCTACTCGTAGTTTAATTGGCTTTATTTTTAATTTTATAGTCAAGTTAGTATTTTTGTAATTTCTCAAACATTTGTTCATTAATCTGTAATTACTTAAAAGAAATCAGCCGCTTTCTAATTTTTAAAATTTTGAATTTCCTAACTCTGGAACCAAACACTCCCAATTTAATATAATTCAGATTTCTAGAGTAAGGTTATCCCTATTCCAATTTCAATTCTCAAACACTGGATAACACAAGCCTTGTTCCTAAAGCGGAGTACTAAGCCAAAGCCTAGGCCCAACCCATAACCCAAACCCAATCCAATTACCCGTTGATAGGCCAATGCCTACCACCGAGTCGCCGATCACCTTCTCTAGTGAAATTCGTCGGAATCCCTAATTTTTCTAGATTTTTCTCCTTCATTTTTTCATGCAATTTTTGTTCCTCTTCCATTTTAAAATACTTCCAACATCATTTAACATGATTTTTGATAGGTTTCATTGATTAAACTATGAGAGGTCACAGGAAAAACCCCCAACCATAATTTTTCAATGACTCAATTACACTCACGGTTTCCTTCCTTTTCATAAATCATTTTTTATCCATTTTTATTCTAATATTTTTCAAAACATTTGTATAATCTTTCTAGAATTCAAATGGTGTTTCAAATTATTCTGACACCTTAGAACCAAATCATTCGATCCCACACCCAAATTCTGGCAACCCATTATTTTTTCTTTTTTGTTTGTGCTTCATTATAGAAGCCCAAACATGTCCTAAACAGAATCAAAAGGCCATAAATTTTAAAGAATCCGAGAGATACCAGACTGAGTTTTCTCTCTCTAATAACGGTCATATATGTATATATATACACTGTAACACACACACACATACATACAGGCATCTATATATTCATATCTAGGCATTATGATTCTTAATGAGATGTCTAGAAGTCCCTACCTCTTCAATGAAGTTACACTATGAAAAGATAATCTAAAGAGAGCTCGCCCCACGCCATCCACGGATGTTGTCCCCCAACTGTGTCTTTCTATGGCCCCATGAGTCCATCACCAAGATCCTCTTTAGATGTAAACACACACTCAATGATATATACACATATGCACACACACACACATATACGCACCAACTCTTACACATTACCTCACACATATACACACTTATGGCCACAAAGCACACACAAAAGTGCACCTATATACACACAATTTACACACCACTCTTCTCACCTATATATACATACTTTCATATACTCTTACACTCATGTGTCATAGACATACATGTATATGTGCAATATATATGCACATACTGGGCAGAGAGATAAATAAGAGACAGAGAAAAAGAGAGAAAGAAAAAAGATAGATTTCTTAGGAAGAGGGGGTACATATTTGCCAAAAAAAAAAAGGGTGGGTTTTTATTTGGTTTTGGTCACCTCACATCCAATCATTCACATACACACTAGCACACACCTTACATACACATTATTATCTCTCACCTAGGATACCATCATGTCCAATCAACTTATACCATATAGCACCTTCTACAAATTATCCCTCAAGCATCTTAAAGATGCTTTCCAAACTAGCCCATCCAACACATGGCTAGTTGGCCAAAAGTGTACATACACGCCCAAAAATGAACTATATTAGAATCACACCCAAACTTGCATGGTAGCTACCCTTGGCGCATAAATTCCAAATACATTGTCCATTTTTCCAAATTCCAACGTTGAATTTTTCTAATTTATTTATGTCTTGTATCTAATTGTGTAGCCTCATGGCCTCCACCAATCTAGATAAAATTCTACAATTAATCTAGAGCATTTTAATTCAATCATTTATATACTTCAATTCTAGGAAGAAAAATTAGTAAAATGCCTTTTGAAATTTTTTTTAAGATGTTACATAATCGGCATCGGTACCAGCTAACCGGTCAGGGAAAACCAGTTCACCAGTGTAACCTCTTGAAATGTTTGGTCTTTCTCCTCTATTTTGGCCATTGTTTGAATCCCTTTTTGTGGGGTTTAAGATCCACTGTTTTGGATATTTAAAAATTAATCTAAGGAGATTTTAAATCATATTTATGGGGCTCAAAATGATTATAATAATGGATGTTTATATGAATAAAAGCTTATAACTTGACTAGTTCATCTATTTAATCTCCTAAACAGATTTAGTTTCCTTTCTTCCTTTGATCTCAATTTGAGGCATTTTTCTTGAGATTTAGAAGCCCACTTTTTGTAGATTTAAACCATAATTAAAATTTCTCACAAGACATATTTTAAAAGAATTAAATTGATCAAATGGAAAATGTAAATGTGCATAAGAAATGGCAATTCCTCTAGTTCACATGGTTGAACCTATTGCTTAAACAAAGTTTGAGTTACCTATATCTAACATTTTTACTTAAAATGAGCATGCGTATTACACTATAATGAGTAAAAGTGAATTGACCTAAAGTTTAAATGGAAGTAATTGAAAAATGAAATAAAGTGTGATCTCTAAAGCCTTAATTATGGTGTCTATAGTTATTCATTGGGGTCTAAGACCACAAAATGTGATTGGTTCCTTCACTTGCCTTTCATAAACTTAATTAATTAAGCTCACGCTCGGGTTTTAGGATATGGGCATGACAAAATGGTATCAAAGCTCTAGGTTGGAATACCAATGGACAATGAGATAGGGCTTAAACAAAAATGTTGAGAATTAAGTTTGAAGGCGTATGATAATAAATGATGAAATTCAAAGATTACTTAATGCAAGAATGATTAGGGAAATGTACTATTTGGACTATTTAGCCAACATGAAAATAGTGGTTCTGGCGTCGTGCCTGCTCAGATTAATATTTTATGAGCCAAAGCTTTTTGAGCAATTGGCCAGGTGATCGGTGGAGCTTAGGCAGTTCGATATTCACTATAGACCTATAATAGCAATCAAAGCTCAAGCCTAATACGATTTCATCACAAAATTCACTAAGGTCTCCTCGCAATCAGTAAATCAACTTCAGACTCTAGATATAAATTCTTGGATTTTGAATATAGATAGATCTTCAAATGAAACATGAGGATGGATAGGAAAAATACTCTAGACTCTAGATGACCACAACATAGAAAAGGACATTTTTCTAGGATTTAGGACTTTAAATAATGAGGTAGAGTACAAAACCTCATATATAGCCTAGTAATAACAAGAGAATGTGGTCCAAATTGACTTAGGGCTTTCTTAGATTCTCAACTAGTTATGAACAAGACCTCTTCAAACTACACAGTACAGGATGAAATGATGGTTCACTCTATGGAAATCATCAACCATATCAAACCAAAGTTTCAAGAGTTCAGCATAGACAAAGTAAGCCAAACTAAAAATTGTTAAGAAGATGCATTGAAAAATTTTGTTGCTTTTATGAACTTAGATCTAAAATTATATTAAAATGTCCTTTCAAGATGAGCCCAATATTCAACAAAGAGAGATATGTTACAAGTCAATGGGCATGAGATGAAAGAGGACTGGATGGCTCCAATCCTCCAATACCTAAAAGAAGGAAACTTCTTTGAAGATAAGATTAAGGCAAGAAGGACAAAACTCAGATAAACTCAGTACATATTATTGCATGGGAAGCTCTATAGGAGATCATTCTTTGAACCTCTACTACTTTTCCTGAACCCTAAAGAGGCTCATTACGTCTTGCAAGAGATACATTAAGGAATTTGTGGTAATCAAACGAGGGGAAGACTTCTGGCTTATCTAGTTCTATCTCGAGGGTATTATTAGCCCTACATGTAAAAAGACGCAAAAGAGTTCGTAAAGAGGTGTAACAAATGCCAGAGGTTTTCCCCTTATTAGCATTAACCCTTCCATAAGTTGATTTCAATTCTTAGCTTATGACCTTTTGTATAATGAGGGATGGATATAATTCGCCCACTCCCTTCCTCACTTCACAATAGGAAGTTCCTCCTTATAACTACCAATTACTTCACTAAATAGGTGGAGGAAAAACCATTGGCTAAGATCACAAAATCTAAGATCAAGAACTTCACATAGAAAATATTATCTGCCTGTCCCCAAAAGTGTTAGTCACTAACAATAGAATACAGTTCTAATGAAAGATCTTTTAAGGTTTCTGTTGAGACCTCAAGATCGATTAATATTTTTCCTCCCCGCGGCATCCACAGGCTAATGGACAGGCAAAAGTCACTAAAAAACTATTCTTGAAGCTCTAAAAAGGGCTGGAAATTGCAAAAGCAAAGTAGGTCAATGCACTACCTAGTGTTTTATGGGCCTACCACACTACGTGACAAACCTCTATAGGGGAAACCTTTTTTTCTCTTGTTTATGAGATTACCTGTTGAGATAGGATTCCCTTCTTCCAGAATTTAGATGTATGATCTAAAACAAAATGAAACTTTTCTCAAAGTAAATTTAGATTTCATTGAAGAAAAGAAAGAGCATGCCCAAATAAGAATAGAAGCATACCAATAAAGGGTGTCGAAAAAATTTGAATAAAAGCATCATATTTAAAAGCTTTCAAGTTGGAAATTTAGTTCTAAGGAAGGTTTTCCCAAATACCAAGGAGCTCAGGTTAGGAAAGCTTTCACTGAATTGGGAGGCCCCCTATAAAGTGATTAAAATTATTAAACCTACTACTCATTGGCTAGAAGATATGGTTAGGAAGCTAATACCTAGGCCTTGGAATGTAGAACATCTACGAAAGTATTATCAATAAAATACTAGCCATAAATTCCTTCATTATTTTTCTCTCTTGATCTACGCTTTAAAATTTAAAAGGCCAAAATTCCTACGTCCTAAGGAACAAGGTGTCACAACGCTAAACATTTTGACCTAAAAACCTTATGCAAAAATTTAATAGGTCGGTATACCAAACTAAGAATTTTGAAGCCTAAGACTAGACGATGTAATGGTTCGGATGAATTAAAAATTTTGGACTAAAAATCATGTGTAAAACTTTTAAGTGTCACAAATTAATATATACCAAACTAAAAAATTTTGAGGCCTAATAGAAGAAGATGTCACGGTTCAAAAAAATTGAAAAATCCTATCAAAAAACTAGTGCAAAAATTTACAAGTGTCATAGGCCAGCATACCAAACTAAGAATAATAAAGCCTAAAGGCAAAAGATATGACGGTTCAAATAAATTAAAAAGTCTAACCTAAAAATCTTGTGCAAAATTTTACAAGCATAATAGGTCAACAACTCTAAACTAAAAATATCAGAGCACCGAGGCAAAGGATGTTATAGTTCAAATTACCAAGAAAGTCTTAACTTGGTAATTTTACAAAAATACTGACGTCGCATGTCTATTGAAATGCATTGCACAAAATTTTTCTTAAGTATTAATGGCCGGGATATTACACCAAAATTCTCGAAGACGTAGATTAGGAAAAATATTTCAAACCTCCTCCATTTCAAAGTTTCCATGAACTTAAGTGCTCTAGGATTTTTTAGTTGATTATTTTTGTTTGGATATCTGATAAGTTCAGATCTTATTAGCTCAATTATTTAGCAAGATTTTAATCAGTGCCAAGGCATAAAGTAGAGTATAGAGGTTAGAAAGTTTGGTAGAAAGTGGCCACAATTGGAGCAAGAAGAAATAATTTCATTAATAACATATTTTGCTTATAGTGAAAAAAAATAGAGAGCTCAGGAAGTTGAAGGATTGGCATTAGCGTCGTTTTCCAGATGAGCTAGATCCTCGAGCTCCATTTCATCTAGGGTAGCCACATCAAAGGAAGAGCAGACCTTCAGTACTTTCTAAAGATAGAGCTTGTAACCCTACCCTACCAACTCTTTCCCTATCGCTATAACCTACCTCCTCATTCTCTTTCCAAGAGGATTCTTTGGCAGCTTCAACTTCGGCCTTGTGTTTTTCTTCATACTCATTAAAAGGTATTTAGAATGGCTTCCAACCTAGTTTTAGCCTCCTTTAGGGTTTTTTTTTGCCTCATCAAGTGCAGCCTTGACCGTGGTAAGCTCAGATTCCACAACAACAGCCTTGCTCCCATCAGCTTCTTACTTTTTCTTATGATCATCCAATGAGGATTTCTCTATCACCAAGCTCGTCTCGACCACCTTCGGATCTTTGTGGAGTTTATTTGTTTGAGTTACAGCTTCAGTGGCATCAATAAATTTCTACCTTAGTTGGGCATCTAGATTATGGGACTCACACTTAATACGTCCTAAAACTACTATGATGTACAAGGCCTACAAAAAAACAAATATATGTTCCAAGTATAACAAATCAGAATATGAGAATAAATAAATCTAAAGGTAGCAAATAACTTACCTTGACTTGGCTAATTAGCCCGGCATGTAGAGCTTGCAATGTATCCATCCCATTAGTCAGACCTGGTCCTAGGCCAACTTAATAACGTCTTCCATGGTAGGAAAAGCTAAAGTGTTAATAGTTAAGGCTAGTGTTCGCGTATCCTTTTTTTTTATCTGGAATGTCTTTTATTTAGGAACCGTGTCAGTAGCAGGCTGTTGTTTCTCCACTACCACCTTCTCCTCTAGAATTGTAGGGATAAGATATTCAGGAGGCTCAGAGTTGGTCCTCTTGGATGAGTACTCGTCATCTAGCTACCTCTTCTTCAGAGTAGTAACTTAGGGAAAAGTCACCACCACCCTTTTCTTCCCACACTTGAAGGAGCCTAGGATTTTCTATCTCGGGTCCATAAGGTCAATCTTATTGAGCCCTATTGCCAAAATATTTATAGCGTTGAGTATTTCTTGATGAGGTCGATAAGTAGATTAGAGAAGCTTGTCTAGAACCTAGAGTTATTCCCTCAATTTTGTGAGCATTTCAAAGCCCTCTTATCTACAAAGAAAATAAATAGAAGAGTTGAAAATTAGTTACATTAAAAATGTCAAGAAATAACAACATGCAACAAAAAATTAGAAAGGCTAACTCAGTAGAGACTCCCGAACTCTAGGGTATCACCTCGGCATCATGTTTAGTATGGGAAACCTCCCTCCAACCTCCCTTGATGAAGAAGTAGTACTTCTTTCAAGTTTTGTTTGCTCTTAGCAGTCTATGAACGGTGTGGAGGTGGGAATCAAAGGACAAATAATACAGAATTTTTTCCCCTTTCTTCAGGTTCATCATTCCCCTAAAGAGTTTAAGGTTTGTATTAGCCTTTCCCTAATGAGTCAGAATGAGGAAGCCTATTAGAGATCTCCAATTGCTAATTTGGAGTTGAGAGGGGCAAGGTTGATATGGTGAAAAATTATCCAAGAAATGGGTGAAAGGGGAAACAAATCCCGAGTTCAAATCACCATCTATAGACACAAATCTCCTTTGATCTAGGGATTCATGGACGTTCAAACCTATTAGGAATCCTACATGGGATTCCATAAATGACCTTAAGGAATTCTAGGTCATCTTAGGTTAGGTGAGTAACTTCATCAACCTTAAAAGCATTTACAATCCTAGTTTTAGCTTTGTTAGAGGAGTCATACCTAATGTGTTGGGAAAAAAATGCCATTATGGAAAGATTGAAAAAAAAAAAGAAAAAAAAAAGGAAAATAAATAAACAAATGTAAAAAGAGGAAGAGGTATAAATTGTAATACCCCTGACCTAATAAACAAGGAATCAGTGTCAATTAAAAAGATGTTAATAGCATTAACGAATAACTTTACCGTGTTAAGTATTAGGAAATAATAATTTCTAAAAAATGTCAAAAATGACACAAGTTACGATAAGAAGACAAGAGTCAAAAGACTAGTACTAATGACAAAAATAATGTTAACTAGTGATTAAAAGTTAATAAATGAAAATCGATTTAAAAAGACATAATGCGAGGTGATTTAAATAAAAGAAAAGAGGAATAAGGAGCAAAATGCTCCTACAAGGTCTTGAACCCAAGACCAAGAAAAATAGTGAGGAACTTATATCAAAAAAGATAGCCACTAGGATATCAGTACTTTTGTGCTATATAAGCCACATGATATGTATATAAACCATCAAAGAGTGTAGGAAATTCATAAAAAAGAGACACATAGCTTCACCTTATTGGACCTCCATCCTAGCCAATTAGGTTTCATGCAAAAAACCTGCCATGTATATATATCAAGTCTATGTATGCGTGTGACATACTAACACTCAACAAACTCGGTTACGGCTAGAGTGGGAGAGAGAAAATGAAGAAGAAAAAGAAGGAGAACAAGAAGAAGAAGAAGAGAATGAGAAAACCTACCTTGTATGCAAACCTGAACTTGACCCAAGGAGTCAGATAGAAGCAACAGAAGGAGAGACAACATTGCTGAAGGTAAACACAACTACTAAACTTCTCTCTCTAGGACTATTTTTCTATTGACTTTCTATTTAATGAAATTAGAATGCATGCATGGCCTTTTATTGATATTATACGAGGGTTTAAGAGTGAAGGTGAAACTTTATAGGGCTTAACACTGTGAGGATCACGAAACTGCCATTGATAAACTTAGAATTAGGGTTTAAACCAAACTCTGTTTTATGATCGGGGATCAAAACTAGACAGAAAAATAAATCATAATGAAACAAAAATCAAGTTGTTTGGCTCAAGGATGAGCATTTTATAAGCACTTATAGGTCTGGGGAATAATTAGGCCACCCTAGAAAATAAACAAAAAACTTCATTTTGAAGCCATGTAGTTGTAGCCTTTGAAATATGGAACACAATGGTTCAATAATGAACCGTTTTGGTGGAGAAACGAGGGAGAAATAGGAAACTTTCAGTGGTGGCTAAAAAAGTATGAATCAGAGAAAGTGACCGATCACCACAATTTGAAGGGCCAAATTCATCCCAAAATGCCCTAATATTGATGCAGACTGGTTTAAGATAAAAAAAAAAAAAAATAGCCTTAAAACCACAAGAAAATAAGTTTTAAACAAATAAAATTTTGCAGTTTCCAGCCACCGTTGACAGAAAGATGACCTAAGGTTGGCCGAAAAAACAAAAAAGAAAGAATTGTTTGGGGACGGGATGGGTTGGATCAGGCCAGATTCAGGTCGGGTCTTGGCCGTTTTAAAATGGATCTAAATTAAACAGAACGGTGTTGTTTCTTTTAAGTGGTTGCTGTGGTCATAGTGACATCAGTATGATGTGATGAACCAGTTGGGTTTCAACCAAATAAGGCCGGTCCACTTGAATTTGGATAGAACCGGACGGTTCACTTAATAAGTTTCCAAAAATTATGTTTTCCACTCCAAAATTGTTCGAAAATCATTGAATGACCCCACAACTTTCTGATAATTATAATTTTACCCAGAAAATTAATTAAAAAATAATTTTTAAATTCCTTTTTAATTGTGAAAATTTACCAAAAACACTTAACCCAAAAATTGTCCAAACGAATGCCAATTAAAATGCACAAAAATACCTACCTAAATATTTTTGGACATTCTGGACCCAATGGTAGGGTCCATTTTATGAAACGAAGTCTCAAAAATATAGACACGTGAAAGGTAATAATTTTCAAAATGTCCTTGCTAACACCAAAGTCGGTTAAATGTCAAATATAGCATATTCTGACTTTCTTTGACATTTTGGACTCATTGGAATAGTCCATTTTAGCAAACGAGATAGCAAAAACTATAACGCATGAAAGCATAAAATTACAAAAATGCCCCTAGGCTTAAAATAAGCTATGAATACGTAAAGTAAGATCCGAAAAAGCCTAAACCGATTGTCTTCGACACACCGGACCTAACGGTGATGTCCTTTTAAGAAAAATAAGTTCAGGTAACAAATCAAAAAATGATGAATACGTTCTTAAGACTAAAAGAAGCTACCAAAAAAGTAAAGTAGAAATTAAAAGACATATATTAATGTTTTAAGACCTTCTGGACTCAAAAAATGATGTTCGTATAAATAAACGATGAGCCGAATGAAATGAGATGTAAAATAAAAAATTACTAGAATACCCTTAATGAGAGAATAAATTTCAAATAGGACCTGAGGGAGAGTATGGGCTCTACCTTAAGGTTTAGAGGGCCATTGAATCCCAAAATGGAACCAGTCAATGCTAGCAATATCAAAGAGATAGTGGTTAAATAAGATCTTATGTTTATTCAGATATTGAGTTAAATCTAATGTATGAACTAGGATCACCAACAAAGAGATAAGGATAAGACAAGTGCCAAGGCAAGTAAAGTAAGTAAGTAAATAAAGGAAGGACTATGGACTCTGGACCACAGGTGAGAAATTCTGGACTTTGAAGTAGAGGTTTTAACTCCATGATTCTGAAGTGTTTCAAATTCAAATTCCTGTATTTACATAATTTGTGTTACAAACATGCTACTTGTTTCGTTTTAAAAATACTATCATAAACTACAAATGTGTTTGTTTTAAATGCCAACTATTTATAAAGATCTTACTTTAGCATGTCTATTTTAACTTCAAAGTTGTGTTAAATGTCTTTTCGAAGGTGAATATATTCATTCCATCCATGTTTAAGTACTTTTGAAAGTTATGTTTAAATGCTCTTGAAAAGCATCCATTTGAAAAGTAATGTTTTAAATGCTCCACGTTTGCGAACTAGTAATGCAAGATAAGTTACATGAAAGCACTTATAATTTTTGTAAATGCCCGGTAGAAGGTTTATCCCCCAAGCATGAGATATCTCTAGCGATTTGTTAAGCTTGGAGCTCGATTCGAAACGGATTCCACTCTAACAAAAGTGAAAAGATGTTACATTCAGAAATGGTAGAAGGTTTATCCCCCATTACTCTAAACGTGATTTATATGTTCTGGTTTCATGATCAAAGGATTTATGTTTTCAATTATTATAAAAAATAAATCATCGTATTTTGTATCATGAAATAACTACTTTACTCGAATGCCTTGAATGCTTCGTGTTTTATGTTTTGAATATTCTTGTTTTTTGTATTTGATGAACTAAATGCCTAGCCTGAATGCTTAAAATGCCACACCCTCCTATTCCCCAGGCATGAGATATCTCCGATAGAAAGTTTATCCCCCAAGCATGAGATATCTCTAGTGATCTGTTAAGCTTCAAACCCTCATTTACGTGAAAAGGGTTTTAAATGGCCTCAGTTTTTAAATGATAAAGGGTCATACCCCCTGTTTACAAGAAAATGATTTTTATCCTCTTGTTTAACAAGTAAAGGATTGAAATTTCTCCTTTGTTATGTGAGTCAACATCTGAAGTTCTTTGGCCATCAAATGACCATCTTGTACATGTTTACAAGTTTTTTGCTACATATTGCATGCTTTACTCGAATGCCTTAAATGTTTCATGTTTTATGTTTTGAAGATTTATGTATTTCGTATTTTATGAACTAAATGCTTTACTCGAATGCCTTGAATGCTTCGTATTTTATGTTTTGAAGTTTCCTATATTCTGTTTGATGAACTAAATGCCTAGCCTGAATGCCTTGAATGCTTCATGTTATCTATTTGAAGATTTTTGTATTCTGTATTTTATGAACTAAACGCCTAGCCTGAATACCTTGAATGATTCATGCTATCTATTTAAAGCCTCATGTATTATGTATTTGAAGTGTTTAAACAATTGGTAGTGGTTATTTTTATTAACTTTCTCATGCTTAGACCACTATCAGTTGAAAACCCATGACAAGGTACTAGAATTATTCATAAGCTTTATATAAAGCTCACATGGATTTGCCCATAGTTGTATAGGTGATATAAAGGTAGGGTATGGGACCCACAACTATAGTGAAGTACAAGTTTAGAAATTCATAAGTACGTGAGGTATGGGACTCAAGGGTAAAGTAATATGAAGTCCAAAAGAATGCGTGTAAAGTAATACGAAGTCCAGAAGAGTGTGTGAGGTATAGGACTCAAGGGTAAGGTAAACATGAAGTTTAGAAGTGTATGAGGTATGGGACTCACGGGTAAGGTAATAAGAAGTTCAGAAGAGTGCATGAGGTATGGGACTCACGGTTAAGGTAATATGAAGTTCAGAAGTATATGAAGTATAGAACTCACAAGTAAAGTAAACATGAAGTTCAGAAGTGCATGAGATATGGGACTTACAGTTGATGCAAATACGAAGTTCAGAAATGTGTGTGAGGTATAGGACTCACCATTAGAGTAAGATGAAGTTTAAATGTGAACGTGGGGTATGAGACCCATAATTAATGCACTATTGATGAATGTATTATTGATGAATGTAATGTTTCAAAAAAAAATATTTCCTAGCGAACCTAAATACTGTAAGTAACATGTGTAAATTGCTTCCGCTCCAATATTTGAACTTGATGTGATGTATGAATGAAATGAATTTTGTTTAAAAACTTCACCTGCATCCCCTAATTCGCATAGGGTGGGTTTCAGAATGTGACATAAATACCTATCAAGTAAGAAGAAAGGAGTGATGGTGGCCCAAAATTGTAGGAGGGGACGATTGTCGAAAATTGTTAATTGGAAGAATTATGAGAAAGAGCAAAAGTAAGAGTTTGCATATGAGAAAGCCCCATCAATTCATAGAGATGGGTTACAACAATTACAAAACAAAATGATAAGAAATTAAATATGTCGATTGATATAGGTCACCGTACTGCATAATTGAAGTGATTACCATGATTAAATGTGTAGCCATTAAAAGGGGAACGACGACAATGAAGCGACACGATAGTGTAAAGGGCAACGTCTCTTCGAAATCCAAGAAATCCTAACTGATGCCATAATGACTGTCAAGATTTGACACATCACAAGTATGCCTCAGATCCTCCATGAAGCCTCAAATTTGAGACTTAGGTGGAGAAGTAGCTAATATGATCAAAAATACCACTATCGTTAAGATCGGGACAATTGGATATTAAAGTACACGTCGCCTTAACTACAAAGTCAAAATTACTGAGTTATGTAGTTTCAAGTCTAGATAACATTTAACCTAGTTCTATTACCATAAACAAAGCTCTTTTATCTTCCCAAGTTGGCTACATATAGAACGAAATAACCGAGCTCAAAACAATTCAAAGCTTTATCTTGCTGAGCTTACTTATCAACATGGTCATTATTGGTTCACTTCAAATTTGAAGTTCTTAATTCTGGAATACAATCACATACTCCAATATGAAAACTGTTACTTCAAGCTTATTATGTTGATATGAAAGGTCCATAATTCATTCCCAAAAGGATTCTATCAAGGGAAGGAATTAGTCCATTATAAAAGGCTAAGGCATGTGCCTAAAAAACTCTAAGCTCAAATTTGATCCTTACATCTACAAGTTTATCTTCTCGTCATCTGACTTGATTATTGAAGATGCTGTCTCCAGGGACTTTTCGATGACCTTTTTGTTTGGTTGTTTTTGCAAAGGTTTCGAAGAGTCATTAGCAGTCGTTGATCTTCAAAACCAATTTTTTACCACAACAATAGTAATGATGATGGAATTATAATTGTTGGGGCATGGATTGGAGAATTTGAAAGAGAAACAAATTACTTGTTACTCTAATGTTCCTAAATCGTTAGGGGTTGAGAATTCATTTCTTGACATTAAAGCACATCACTAGAATCCCAACTTGTATAATATTCTGAACTTTTTCACCTTTCAAAACAAAGTTGATGCATTCAAAGGGGATATTGAGTAAAATATGAGATTTATCAACCGTACATTAACCACTTCTCTTTCCTTTTTTTTTTTTTTTGCACTCCTGATGTCACTTTGTATTAGCATAAGTTCTTGGACTAGAAATAATAGTACATTAACTAGAAACATTTTTCTCCCAATAAAATGACTACAAACATGATTTTACAATTTTATAAGAAAGACAAATTCATGAGAAAGATTCAAGCATTCTCCTTTTTTTGCCCTTTCTCTCTCTTCTTTCTTGAGCCTCTTTTCCATATCCAAATTCTTTAACGCACTACTCGCTCTCCCACCAGGCTCTCAGGAATCCCATGATTTCATCTTCATAGCCCCAACAGAATGTAGTAGACAAGCGTTATCGGCAACGCGATTAGCATCCCGAATATGACACTGAAATCCAAATCATTCGTGAGAGAATAAAAGAGGGGAAAAAGAAAGGGAAAAGATAGAGAAAAGAAAGGGGAAAATGAAAAATGTACTCACGCAGTGCTAAGAATATCAGGGTGTACGTTGTATTCCTTGGCAAAAACAAAGGGTACAATTCCTTGTGGTAAAGCTGCCTGTGGTTTTTTTTTTTTTTTTTTTTTTGTTTGGCAATCCAAGCACATGGAAGAGAAAAAAAAAAATCATGTTAATAAGGTACATAAAAATGTTGTACCTAAATGAATTAGGTTCCCATTTATTAATATGGGTTTATAAATAAGAAAATTCAATAATTTTACTCAACCAAAATTGCAATTTTCTTATATATACTTGGAATAATTAAAGAGGTTGCTACTTTATTTAAATTACTTATTAATTTTTGGTACTATTGTTTTTTCTACAGTTACTGTCTCAAAGAAAATTGAACTTCCTTGGTTTTTTTTTCACCTATTCCATATTTGACCAATGATTAAAGTGATTGTAACAGTTGGGTAAATTATGGGTAGAACATCTAAAAGAAGAGGCCTGGACTAAAGATTTAACTTTAATGATTATTACAGTAACAAAGATAAAAAAAATTTATGGGCAATACTTTTAATTAACTCACATTTACTTTTTGACTCATGTTTTCTGCTTTCATTTCTTACCGCACTCATAGAAACATGTAGGCACCGGTTGTATGAAAAGATTATTCTAGAAAATAATACTACACATCTTAATTTATATTTCAATTTTAAAAAGTATATAAGACATAATATTTTAATCATTTGGTGATATAATAATTTGAATTTTCAATTTTAAAAAGTATATAAGACACAAATTTTAAAATTAAGAAAAAATGAAAAATTCAAATTTTGTAAAATAACAAGAAGGATAGAGATAGAGAGAATAAGTAGCATTTTGTTGATTACAAAATATGAGAGGAAGTGTAGTGAGTGACCTGGACAATGGCAATGCGTAAGAGGACTCCGCGAAGGCCAACAGCAATGGAAGCGGCTGCCATGACAGCTGGACCTGTAAGGAATCTGACGGCCATGGCAAAAGTTGCAATGGAATTCCCACATGCTATGATCCTCGGTTGCAAAGCCATGAACAAGCCTGTACGCCAATCAATGCATCACCACTGTGTCAGTCACCACACCACACATTTTCCTTTTCAAAACCCTTTCATCATCACCCCCACCACGCCCGCACGCACGCACGCACCCCTTATAATATTATATTACAAAAAAAAATATATATATATATATATAGAGAGAGTTAAACTCGCAGATATATATTATCATGACCACACACACTGTTTGCTTCCTTTGCTTTTAACTCGCTTTCTCAAAGAATTTAATAATGAAAAAGTAAAAAATAATCATAAAGGAATATATATAGATAGAGAGAGAGAGAGAGAGTATGAGTATTCTTTTGATGGGCATGGCAGAGGGTTGATGTACTGACCGAGACTGAACATAGCCATGCCAAGTCCTGCATCAGACAGTATGGAAATGGACTTCGCTACTATGGCAGGCATTTCAACATGCCACCTACAGGCAACCCACCCACATAATAAATAGCCGAAAACAAACGTTAGTAAATATCAAAATCCCTAGATTAAAAAACGCACGAGAAAACTTAAAAATGCTCCAGATTTTCATGGATTTATACCTGAATGAAACTAGAGACCAAGTAAGGCCAATTAAGCTGGAGTAAGTGTTGGGGTTCCTGATGAGTTTCCTCCAAACCATGATCAGTATAAGCCTTGTCATGACACTTGTTGGGGGCATCACCTTGGCTTTGCTATCTCCAACTTTCTCAGCTTCAAGGTGGTTCATTTCTCTCTCTAGACCTCTATTACCAAAGCTAAAATCATCTCTCTCCAAGTAATCCTCTCGACCGTCTCTTTGACCTTCCACTGATGATCCAAAGACAATCAAAGTTAAATTGACATTTCAAATACTACAAAGAAAGTATACAGAATAAATCATAATTACCTTTTCCTGGAGACACCGCCACTCTTACTTCCTTCGCTGCAGCCTGGTCTAGAGATCCATATTCATGGCTTCCAAACACATCTGAAACAGGAGATGCACTTGAACTCCAAACAAACATGTGAAGGTCCCTTGTACCTTCCTCTGGCTTTTGCTGGGTTTGGCCATTAGGTTTCTTGGCCGCATTAGGTCCAACAGTTTTCGACCCCGTCGGCGAAAACATTCCCGTGTTCGGCGCTGGGTAATGCGCATTTCCGGGCGTTCCTCCGTGGTAATGAAACCTAGATTTGTTATTGCTGCCACCGTCTTCTTCATAGTTAGAGGGCCGCGGCGTCGGCCCTCTCGAAGACGGGAGGCCGTAAACATCAGAAGCGCCAAAGTTAGAATTCCGGCCACCGGCCACCATGGAATAAAAATCAGTGTGATTGAAACTAGAACCTCTTGGAGTAGGGTTTCGTGAAGATTGGAGGGAGTAAATCTCTGCATTGGTTAGATTGGACGGGCGAGGAGTGGTGGACGACAAGCCTTGAGACCTTCTTGAGAAGATATCTGACCTGGAAGCATTTGATTTTCTCACAGTGACATGAAGCTTGCCATCTTCTTTGATTTCTGCTTCAGTCTCTAGAGGTTGTCTTCCATCCAATGACATGACATCAGAATCAACATGGATTGAGACAATTGAACCAGCAGTGTCTGGGAACTGCTCAGAGATTAGCATCTTTGCACCTCTATATTCAAACATAAACAGCATCAAAGTGTACCAGATGATGCACTGAAGAACCACTATTTGCACCATTAAGCTCCCGGAGTCGTTTCCATACATTCCTTTGAGCAAAGGAATGCCCATGACAAGAGTGTTTGGAAGAGTGGAAAGTGAGAACATTGTAATGGTCCATTCTAAGCATCCCCTTTTGCTCACCTTACTCCACACAGCCAAAACTGACAGCACAATGAGCTTCTGAAGAGTGTCGGCCGCGATGAAACGGAAGTTCATGGTGTAAGGATCATTGGTGGAAATGAAATGGAAGGAGAGAAGGGGGACGGCGAAGAGGGCAACGAACCGGTTTATGCCGGAGCACTGGTCCGGAGAAAAGATCTTCCACCATTTTACAGACCCATAAGCTAATATCATAGCAACATAGAGTGGAACAACGGCAGTCATGACATGGTAGAAGTCTGATAGAGTGATCATCTTGGCTCACTTCAGTGTCCGTGAATCAAAAGAATGTGATCAAGAAGAGAAAAGGAGATCAGAGAGGGATTGAAGATTGAGTGATAGCTGAGGAAGAAGAACAAGAAGCTGATGGTAGTAATGATGGATAAGTTTTGGAAAATGGAGGAGCATGTGTTTTGGTATATGGATAGTAAGCAGAGAGAAACAAAGCAATTTTTATTCAGATTAAAACAATACAGCTTTTAGAGTTGCGAGCAATTGCTTGCACTTGCAGTCTCCAAAGCACAGGGGTGAGGGGTTCTAATTTTTTTCTTTGTTTTTTTCCTCTTTTGTTTTGAGGTGTGTTTGGATGAGAGAGAGAGAGAGAGAGAGAGAGAGAGAGATGGGTGTGATTATTGATACAAATTGGTAAGTTGGTATATGGCTCTATCTTCAACAGATTAATGGTTGTATAAAGTGTAGAAAAAGCATTTTGGTTGGAGGTGGTCTGTCTATAAGTACTTGTTTGGAGAGCTGTTCAAGCTTTGTGAAGAGCCTCTTCCCTTTACTTTTCTCCTTCTTTCTTCTTGGATTCGCTTTTTAGCTCATGGGCTGTTGATGGGCTCTGGATGTGCTTATATGTATGTATTATAACTTTCATTTTTCTTTACTATTTTTTAATAAATAAGATGATATATATATATATATATATATGATATACTACAAAGTGACAAACCAATCATCACTTAACACGTATGCCTACAGATTAACCGTGCTTGGCCATTCCGAACAGATTACGGAACTTAAAGGACCGAGCACATACCTCCAGAAGCATAACTACATTCTTGCATAACTTACAGGACTGAGCACAGACCTTCAAAGTATACTCCGTGATTCAGAGCTAATTACCGCCTTAACACCCTACCGAGCAGAGAATAAGAAAACAGTCTTTTACAAGGAAACTACCACACATAGTTATCTCTATTGATACAATATCCAACAAGGTAACTGCCTTACTAAGGTGATCAAATCCCTACTTTCATGGCTCCAAATCCTAATCAACTTAGGAGAGTCACCACCTATAAATTAAACCCTAAAGGTACGCTTTATTTGCTATGCTCATTATTTGGCTTTCATTACAGTCTTTCAATTCAGTTTTATTAACTTAAGCATCAGAGCGGCTACCGCTGGAGCCAATCCGGTGGTCCTCTAATCTTCTTCTTTGAGTGTTCTTCAGGGAGCCCAGCTTGGAATTTACGTTGGCCAAAAAGTGCGGCATTAATATATATATATATATATATACATATGCGTGCGTATACACAAAAAAAAAATAATTAAAATTTGACTGACCTCTTTTGAGTTTTCTGACAATTATAATAACATTTCTTGTATTTTTTAAAATTATGTTTGTGTGTGATAATTTTATTAAAGTATTGTTATATCCATCCTATTTGTTTACCCACTAAGATGTACTAACATAACCTTTTTTCAAAGTTTAAATAAAAAAATAAAACACATCAATTAATTTTTAAATAACATAACCCTTTTTCAAAATCTAAATAAAAGAACAACGCCAATTAATTTTTAAAATACTTTCATACATCAAGTGATGGATAAAAATAAACAAACACATCCAATATCTCAAACATTTCTCTCTTCATGGAAATGGTTACAACCTTCCAAGTGCACAAAAGCTGGGGTGAAAATGTGGTGCGGGGGAAACAAACAATTACGGAACATGAGGAGAAAGGTGCTATCTTAAGGGTAGGCCATTGAACTTTGTCCATTTCTTAGAACCCAGTATGTTACTTTTTGTGACAATGAATGGGCCTAAACCCAAACCCGACTTTGTTTTTGAGGATTCCATTTCTGGCCCAAGCCCAATTGTAGTGCTTTCACTAAATTCAAATCAGCAGTTGAGGGAAGGCAGGCATAATGTACTCAATTTAATTAGTATCATCTCCAATAGACAAATTATTCTGGCTAACCATCAAAACTATGTGACTTCATTTCATATTTTCTAAACCATGCATGGGATTTATCCATCATTAGTATATCTTTGAGTTGTCGTCATTTTATAGTATTAGAGTACATATTAGTTTTACAAATAAATTTTAAGTCAGGCTCAATAAATTTTAAAATTAATGTATTCATATTTGACTTATTTTTCACTGTTCAATCTCAAATGAACATTAAATTAGTTTGGGCAAATCTTAGATAACGTCATTCATTTTACAATCCTAATATCGACCAAGATTTTGACTTATTATTTTTTTAACACATAGTAGTTGACACTTCAAAACCATTTTGGTTCATTTCATATTTAATCAATTTTATTTTTCATATTAAAATCTTATTTTTTTGTAAAATTTGAAGGAGAATGGGAATTGTTAATAATTTCCAACCATTCATCATTCATTATAATAAAAAAATTAAAACAAGGAGTTTGAATGAAACAATTTACTTAAATGAAAAGCATAATCCAATGCAGTACCAACGAGTTTGAATTGACAACTAGCAACTTAAACACTAAGGGCCACTTTACTTAAATGAGAAGCATAATCCTATGCATTTTAACTTTACTCTGGCAAAAGGAATGAATTACTTGATTAAACCTGTCAAATCAATATTTATAAATGCTTATTAAAGTAATTTTTCAAATTTGATATTACCATGTTTTGATGTGATTCTCAATCACATCATTAGATCACCCTGGCTAAATCAAGTTGATTATATCTTTATTACTTATTATATATTAAATATTTGTGGTTGCAAGATTTTATTAATTGTTATTGAATAAGGTTGGATATGTGTTAATCTGTCATTTTCAATTGTTAACTTTTTGAATAAATTATACTGATTTTTTTTAATATTTATAAAAATTATATTGATATTTTTTAAAATTTCTGAAATTACATTGACATTTTCTACTTTACCTAATAATATACAAATATTTCTCTCTAGTCAATTTTTTCTTCAAAATAACAAAACTACCAATTTCTTTTTTTTTTTTCAATTTTTAAAATTTTGACAAATATTATTATTTTTTAAATAAATATTGATAAAAACCTTAAATTTATTTTTATATCAAATAAAAATAAGTTATTTACCTTAAATTTATTTTAAAATAAAACAATAGAAATTCTTTAAGAAAAAGTTAGAAAGAATTTTTCAAAATTAAAAATTTACAAAAATAAATAAATAAAAGGGGTTGTTTTGTCATTCTGAAAAAAAAAATTGACTGGAGGGAGGTATATGTATATTTTCAAATAAAGTAGGGGATGTCAGTGTAATTTCATAAACTTTAGGAATAGTTGGTGTAATTTTTATAAACTTCAGAGGAGGTCAGTGTAATTTACCCTAATTCTTTTTAGCAGTAAAAAAAGAAAATATTATTAATGGAAAATAGTGTACAAGAGATACAAACTAGAACATCTATAGAGGTTGGTCCAAAAAACATAATAGAACCAAGCTTCATTCTAATTAAGTTGACGCCAAGCAAGGAAACAAATCGCATGTTAATACAAAACCGAACAGAAAGGAAACAAGAGTATTGAAAATAAAGTTGAGAAAGAGATCAAGTATTGTATTAAGC
The DNA here is from genome assembly GCA_008638375.1 of Nyssa sinensis. Classification (NCBI taxonomy): domain Eukaryota; kingdom Viridiplantae; phylum Streptophyta; class Magnoliopsida; order Cornales; family Nyssaceae; genus Nyssa; species Nyssa sinensis. The sequence goes on from CM018035.1 coordinate 26,331,079, forward strand.
TTGAGTATAATGAGCAAAGGAGCTCCTTATATAAAAAAGCCAAGAGGTCATACAAGGTAAGTATAAATAAGAAAAATAGAATATATCATAAGATATACAACTAACCCTAACCCTAGCATACAAATATATATATATATGAGTAGAGATCAGCTTGAGTTTGGTCAATAAATCATAGAAACGACATAGAGGAGATGAGTCTTGGTGAAGATATCTAGAATCTAAGCAGCAAAAGAAATAGACACTAAACTGAGTGTGTAATACCTCAAAATCTGATATGACTAAGACGGCACCCCTAATCTAATAAAATTAGGTTACATAACAGTAATGATTGAAAGGGCTAAGAATACGTTAAGCCATAATGGAATTAATTACCCTAAGATACGAAATTAATTAGAAACACTGAAGGTAGTGCATACTCGGGAGGTTGACGACCTGGTCAACCGAGTCAAAATAATTTAGACTAGTACCGAATTGACCATATGAGACTAGTACGGATAATTAATTATGAAAATATTGTGAATATGAAATAAGGTATTAACGGGGACCCAAATCGGTAAAATGAGTAATGATGATACCGAGCCCCGGATTAATACCAAATTTGTCGGCGTTCTCTAAATTGATATTTTATGGAATCGATATCAAATATGGTAAAATATATACCGAAAAATAAGCATGTATATGTATTTATATGTGAATTAAAATACATAAATACATGTGTGCATATATGTATATATACGATTACATTACACAAGCTCATTACGTAAGTCCAATATGATGTGTAATATGTGTGTGTGTGTGTGTCTGTGTGTGTGTATATATATATATATATATATATATGGGGAAACAAAAATAATACTAAAAATTTGCCAAACAAGGCATAAGGGAAAAAAAGGGAGAAAAATGAGGCAAAAAGAGTTGGCCCAATGGTTTGAACCTTGGACCAAAAAGTGGGGAGAAACTTTAACTTAAAAAGGTAGCCAAATAGGCTACGTGCACTTTTGTGCAATATAATACATCAAATATGTATATATGCCATAATAAGTCCCAAATTCAAGTTGCTCAAAGTTGAGGTGGCAACACCCCATTGGGCCACCTCCTTAGCCAATTGCATTTCATGCAACACCCTAGGCTGATGTAAGCCATATATATATATATATATATATATATATATATATATATATATATAGCATTCGTTGTGTGTGCGTACAATGTGTAAAACCAGACCATTGTGTGTTGTGAGTGTGCGTGAAACAAAGAGTGTGTGTTCAGTATGTGTGCTTTTACATAAGTAAGAAAGTAAGAGAAGAAGCAAGGAACAGTGAGGGTCGTGTGAAGCCACTAGGAAGTCAAAAACTACAAAAACAGTAGCAAGAAGCTAAAGAGAGAAAGTGGGTTTCAACCGAATAAGCAGCAAGAGGTACGTATTTTGTAAAAGTTTTGTTTACTATACATTTTATGCATGCTTAGGAGGTTAAATCACATAAGGAGAGGCACAAAACCATAGGCAAAACACTACTGCCATGTATGGGCCATGTAAGGACCTTACCATGGCAAGTTGAAACACGTCAAACTAAATGCATTTTTAGGAATAGGACACGATAGGGGCATGATAAGGAATTCAAATCATTTTGAATCAGACAAAATAGTCAAGAAATGACCATGTTAGAATTAGGAAGACCTTGGCCGGAAAACTGATTTGGGTGTTGGAATTGGGGCTGTTTGAGGTCCAAAATGGTTCCAAACAATTGCTTAGGGCCTTAGGAGTAAATCGGTGTAAAAATATACAAAATCGGACGTAAAAATAATAAGAAACAGTGGAAAAATAACCTGCAATTCCGACACCAGTGCCGGAGAAGACGCCAGAATAGTGGCCGAAAAATCATGGGGAAGACAGTCCTTTTTAGTCTGTTGGATCGGACCTTGGGTCGGGTCGAGTCGAGACCCGACCGAGCGCAAATAGGGTTAATACAGTGACGTCGTTTGAAGTTTGATTTTAAGTTATGTTCAACTTGTTTGGTTATAGAGATAATAAATTAGAAATCAGAATTAGGGCTAACCTAAAACGTGGATAACACGCATATCAGGGATATGCTATTCCGGTTCATTGTAGCCATATGAACCGGCTGGTTCGCAAGCCCTTTAAGCCGGTCTAGGATTTTATCCCATGAATCCTTTGGTTCAAGGGTTTAAATGAAATAAATAAAACCCTAACTTTTCTAAATTACAGTTTGACCCCAAAGTTTTGAGTAATTCGGTTCTATCCCAAGATTTGGAAATTTAATTCAAAGGAACCCTTGAAAAATAATTAAATTATTTTATAAATAGGGTAAAATGAATATTTTACCCTTGGGCCATAAATAAAGCAAATAAAGTATAAATTGAAATCTGAAAAATGCTATCTTAACATTTTTGGATGTTCTAGACACAATAAAAATGTCAAATTGGACATTTGGGGACTCCAGAGTGGTCCACCATAAGATGTAAAATTACCAAAATACCCCTAATACAATACGACGCTCAAATAAATTTCGAACTCGTATATATGACTAAATAATGATTCGGGGTCAGAATTTCATAAAATGTGAAATGACCAAAATACCCCTAAGCATAAGAAATACAAGTAAAGGCCGAATAAATGGCCAATCTAATATAGTTGACAGTCATAAGCATAATAATGTGAATTGAGGGTCTAAATAAGACTCCGAAACAATCAAAGTATAAAATGAGAAATGACCGATGTGTCCCGATGATCTAAAACAGATACCAAATGAAGTCCAAAAGACTTAGAAATTTATATATAAGACATATAGAATATTCTGAGGACCACGATAGGGTCCAGGGCAAGAATGACAAATTACCATTTTGCCCTTAAGGTTAAATAAGTGATTAATTGATAACGAATGAAGTTAAAATGACTTAGATTATAATTCTGAAAGCTACTAAGCTTAATCAAAGAATTCAATAGCCTAAGTTGAAACCCAATAAATGGGTAATAGGCCAATGGACTTAATTAAGTGATCTGATAAACTCCTAAGATGATGAATAATTCATGAATGGATGAATTCTTATATTTTTGTGATTGATGATGATTATTCAGGAAATACAAGGATGTGCCTAAGACAGTATCTGGAGAACATCTGTGAATGGAGATGAGCATAAAAGTTTGTGAGTAACTCGAAACCCCTGACTTGGTGTATATTTATTGTACTATCTAGATTCATATACTGTAGTGTTTCACATATTGTACTATTTTATATACTGTACTGTTTAAATGCATATACTTTGATGCATACTCTTTATATTGTATTACACATGGCATGATTCTGTTATGTCCTGCCCTTCTGATATGTCCTGTTCTGATTCAGTTCTAGTATGTTCTATTCTGTTATATGCTATTCGAGGTCTGTTCTGATTTTGTTTTGTTATGTTGTGTCTTACTCTTGGGCTCACTACAAGATTGAATGGTATGGCTTAGGCTAGAGCAAAACCCAAAGGGTAGAGGCCCCTCGAGTGTCCACTTATAGGCAGCTAAGAAAGGCTCATATGCCTGATTAGCATCCTGTTCTATTTCTGTTCTGCTCAATACTGTCCTGTTCCATTCTGATCTATTTTGTGAGCAATACCCAGAGGGTAGAGGCCTCACGAGTGTCTGCTCATGGGTAGTTGGGAAAGGCTCAAACATACTTAATGATATGCCTATGTTTCTAATTGATATATTGGCATCCTGTTCTGTTTTGTTCTGATCTATTCAGTTTTGATCAATTATGTTCTGATCTGTTTGTTCTATTTAGTTTGGTTCTATTTTATTCTACTTAAACTGCATTTAAAGTGGATTTATAAAACTGTTATTTCTGAAGTGACTGAACTATGCATGTGCTTTATTAGCAAGAATTGGTTTTGAAACCCATGGTAGGGAACCTCTGTTACTCACTGGGCTTGTTAAAGCTCACTCTATTATCTTAACATTTTTCAGAATTTATCTCCAGTGGATTAGAAGGCACAAAAAAATGAAACTAATAGCCTACAGGCATCCCAAGCTAGGATTTGATGGCAATGAATTATGGAGTCTTGGATTATTGTGGGCTGAATCATGCTATTTAGGTTCATGGTACTATGTTATTGAATTCATTGATATAGAATAAATGCATTGGGACATGGCTCATGTATATTGGTACTCTAGAGATATTTGGTAACTGATTATAGACGTGCTTTGATGTGTTTGTATGAGTTGCATTCCTGAATTAAAAAGGTTTTTTTAACTTTACAATGAATTACATTCCAAATGTAGGGATATAACTTTACAATGATGTGTTTGTATGAGTTACATTCCCGAATAACTTTACAATATTCAATGGATCTTGTCGATCTAGATGACGATATAACCCTATTTTGGGCAGTACTTTATTGAGTTAGATGAATCTATTTCAAAATGAAAAAGATTAATGCCTCTGAATGACTATTAAGGTCCTTGAGGTACTACGAGAACAATTGTGATTGAGGTAGAAAGTAAGAATAACTAAATCTGTGAAACTAAGGAAGTTGAGCTAATCTTGATAAACTTTGAAATGGCTAAGAGATTTAAACAATCTTGAAATATGATGTGATGTCCAGAATGGACAAGATTGTAAATAGCAATGCTTGCAAGTGCTAGTTTTCTATTAAATCTTTGGTTACAAATGAGACTAATCATCTCACTGTGTGGCTCTGAAGTCACCAAATGTACAAGGAACTGCCTATGAAATTAAATGAGTTCTCTGAGAGAACAAATTTGTAAAAAATGAATAACGACTGGAGAAAGTGTAATACCCCGAGTTGTTCACATAAATAGAATTAGGTTGAGTTTTGGGGACAAAACTCTTTTGAAGGAAGGGAGAGTGTAATACCCCAAAATCTGATATGACTAAGATGGCACCCCTAATCTAATAAAATTAGGTTACGTAACGATAATGATTGAAAGGGCTAAGAATACATTAAGCCATAATGGAATTAATTACCTAAGATACGAAATTAATTAGAAACACCGAAGGTGGTGCATACTCGGGAGGTTGACGACTTGGTCAACCGAGTCAAAATAATTTAGTCTAGTGCCGGATTGACCATATGAGACTAGTACGGATAATTAATTATGGAAATATTGTGAATATGAAATAAGGAATTAGCAGGGACCCAAAATCAGTAAAATGAGTAATGATGATACCGAGCACCGGATTAATATCAAATTTGTCGACGTTCTCTAAATTGATATTTTATGGAATCGATATCAAATACGATAAAATATATACCAAAAAATATGCATGTATATGTATTTATATGTGAATTAAAATATATAAATACATGTGTGCATATATGTATATATACGATTTTATTACACAGGCCCATTACGTAAGTCCAATATGATGTGTAATATGTGTGTGTATATATATATATATGTGTGTGGGGGGGGGAAACAACAGTAATACTAAAAATTTGCCAAACAAAATCAAATGAATTTCACAATAGTGATAAATTTTGTTTTTTTATTAAATGAGGAAGCTACACATATGCAACTCATTTGATAACAAATCAAACTCTAACAATCATCAATAGGATAATCTCCAAGTACATTTTCCATTATCATAAATCATCATTTAAGTCTAACATCATTTCTATTGTCACTATGTCACAGTATCTAGTATTAACATTAACCTTACAGGATACATATTCAAATTATAACTTGGAGTTATACATCATCAACATTGCCCACAAGCACATCACTAGCTCCACTAGTTATCGTCATTGGATTTCCTTCCCTATCATGTTACTTGAAAAATTGTTATAATTCTGGAGTGAGCTAACTTAGCTCAGTAAGTAAATCCTTCACCCTATCATAGGTTACACAAGGGTGTATAACAAAAGAATAATCATGGAATTTCAAGTTTAAAGGGATTGAACATCAAGCCCAAAATAATATAGTTCACAAGGGGTTACAAATACGATAAGAAAGATGTCACATCCCGAACCCCACCCTACGCGGATGTCAAGGACGTGATGCCAGTTAGCCGCCTTGCTAGTTTGCCGACCGACAATGCGACCAACCAAAGGCAACTTCTGAACTTAACTACGAATTGCATTCCAAATGTAAGGTTAGAGCAGCGAAATTTAAAACCTTTTTATCTTAGGAATGCAACTCAGTTATATACTGCAAAGGTACGTACCATAGAGCAAGTCTAAAACCAGATAGCTAATAACTCTAACCACCGAGCACATCCATAATCAGACATATAACACAAAGCACATCTAATATCTCTAGAGTACCATTACCATAAGCCATGTCCCAATACATCTAATGCATATCAATGAAGTCAATCGTATCATGTCACTCACCTAAATAACCAAATTCAATCCATAAGAATACAAGTCTCCATAAATCAGTGCCATCAGATCCTTACTTGGAATGCCTCACAGCCTACTAGTATCATCTACTTGTGCCTTTTAATCCAATGGGGGTAAATCCTGAAAAATGTTAGGATAATGGGGTGAGCTTTAATAAGCACTAGTGAGTAACACAGGTTCCTTGTCACGGGTTTCAAAACTAGTTCTTGCTTACAAAGCACATGGATAGTTCAGTCATTTCAGAAATAAGGGTTTTATAAATCTACTTTAAATGCAGTTTAAGTAGAATAAAACAGGTACAGTGTATGAAGATACAATATCTAGACTAGTGAAACTTATACACCAAGTCAGAAGTTCCAAGTTACTCACAAACTGTTACGCTTATCTCCTTGTACAAATAATCTAATAACCTCCAAATACGTTAGGCACCTTCTTGCATATCCTGAACAATCATAATTAATCACAGACAAATCAAAATTCATCCATTCATGTCTTATTCATCATCTTAAGCGTCTATTGGATTACCTAAGATAGCCTAGTAGCCTATTGCCCTTTCATTGGGTTTCATCCGAGGCTATTTCATTCTTTAATTAGGCTTTGTAGTTATCAGTATTATAATCTAAGTCATTTAGACTTCAATCGTTATTAGTTAAGTACTTATTCAACCTTAGGGGCAAAATGGTAATTTCACCATTCTTGTCCCAGACCCTGTCGTGGTCCTCAGAATAGTCCACATATCTTATATATAAAGTTCTAAGTCTTTTGGACTCCAATTGTTATCAGTTAAGTACTTATTTAACCTTAGGGGCAAAATGGTAATTTTTTCATTCTTGTCCCGGACCCTATCGTGGTCCTCAGAATAGTCCACATATCTTAAATATAAAGTTCTAAGTCCTTTGGACTCAAATCGTTATCAGTTAAGTACTTATTCAACCTTAGGGGCAAAATAGTAATTTTACCATTCTTGTCTCGGACCCTGTCGTGGTCCTCAGAATAGTCCACATATCTTAAATATAAAGTTCTAAGTCTTTTAGACTCAAATTATTATCAGTTAAGTACTTATTTAACCTTAGGGGCAAAATAGTAATTTTACCATTCTTGTCTCGGACCCTATCGTGGTCCTTAGAATAGTCCACATATCTTAAATATAAAGTTCTAAGTCTTTTGGACTCAAATCGTTATCAGTTAAGTACTTATTTAACCTCAGGGGCAAAATAGTAATTTTATCATTCTTGCCCTGAACCCTATCGTGGTCGTCAGAAACGTTCCATATATCTCATATATAATTTTCTAAGTCTTTTGGACTTCATTTGGTATCTGCTTTTGTTCATCGGGACACATCAGTCATTTCTCATTTTACACGTTGACTGTTCCGGAGTCGTAGTTAGCCTCTCAATTTCCATAATTGGGCTTATGACAATTTATTAGATTAGATAGGCTTTTATTCGGCCTCTACTTGCACTTACCATGCTCAAGGGCATTTTGGTCATTTTATGTTTCATGAGATTCTGATCCTGATTCGTCGTTTAATCATGTATTCAGTTTCATGAGTATCTGGGCCTCTATCGGTATCAATTTCGTCCCATTTGGACTTCATTTGGATTTCATATAGCATCAGGGGCATTTTGGTAATTTTACATTTCAGTGAAATTCTGACCCTGATTCGTCATTTATTCATGTGTACAGTTTCACGAGTATCTGGGCTTCTATCGGTATTAATTTCGTCCCATCGAACTTCATTTAGACTTCATATAGCATCAGGGGCATTTTGGTAATTTCACATGTTGTATGGCTAAACTTTTCAGGATCTCGGTACATAAAATGGACCTCGCCATTAGGTCCAGAATGTCCGACATAGTTAAAATAGACTATCTTTTGTGTCTATTTGTCCCTCAGTATCATTAGGGGCAGTACAGTCATTTACTATTTATGTGTCATTATTTTTTGGGACTTAATTTCCCAAATTGGACTCACCGTTGAGTCTGGAATGCGCGAAATAGTAAAAGCACATTATTTATTTAATTAATTTGGACTTCGTTTGAGTCATTTAGTGTCCAAGGGTAAAATAGTAATTTTACCTCAATTAATAAAATAATCATTTTATGATTTAATTATTTTTTAAGGGCTTATATGCATAAATTTTTCAGAAGCTAGGCCAGAACACAATTATTCATAATAGTTAGGGTCAAAGTATAATTCATAAAAATATTGGTTCAATTTATTTTAATTAAGGTACTAAACCAGTAGGGTTTATAAGACAAAACCCTAGACCGGACTGGCAGCATTGTGAACCAGTCGGTTCACTTGACCAAGCAGAACCAGGATACGATATCCCTTTTAATTCCCTTATCCTCGGTTTGGGCTATCCTCAAACCTGATTTCCAATTTCTTACAGTTGTAACCAAATAGGCCAACTTCAGTTTCAATTTTAAAACCTTTAAACCCAAAACGGTGCCGTCCTACTTATACCGTTTATGAGACGGGTCGGGTCCAGACCCGAACTTGAAACCGACCCGAACCGATGCAGTCACTGTTCACCTTCTTCCCCAACTCACCCACTGTGTTGCCCTAATTTCCAGTTTCCATTTTTTCCAATTTCGTGGATTTTCAAACACTGTTTTCATCTGCTTTTGGGTGGTTCGAGTTTCTAGGGATCAGGCCAATATCTTGGCATTCATTTTGTGCCTCAATTCGAGCTCAAATGCTCGGTCTAAGGTTTGATAATCATACCTACAATTGGCTTGTAAATCCCTGTTTTTGCCCCAAATCTTGTGAGGTTTCCTTAGTTGTGATCCATGCATCATGGGATTCAAGTCCCCATTCCAAAAATCAAGTTTAGAGCAAGATTTGTGGGGTTGGGTTTCAAAACCCGAACTTGCAACTCAGGTTTTAAGGTTCATTTTTAAGCCATTTGGTCTGGTTCTTGTTGCAGTGAAATCCCTACATCATCTAGGTCAAGTCTAAGCAATCCAAAATCAATTTGGCTTGGGTCAAATCAGACCTACTGCATGGAAGGTCTGTCAATGGCGATTCTCCTTGGTTTTTGCATCTCAAGCTTCCTAGGTTCTCCCAAATTGCTTAAAACCTGTCCCTTTAATGTCAATTTAATACATGCATGCAGCCTAGACACCAATTAAAACTGAAACAGAGAAAGAAAATAAAACGGAACTTTTAAAGTTTTGGTGTTTTATACCTTAGATCAGGCCTCTTCCTTCTCCTAGGCTTAAGGTGGGGTCCTTAGTTGTTGCCCCAGTTCAGTCATGCACTGTTCAGGTCCTTCCTCTTTTGTGTACCTCCATGGAAACACACCATGCATGCACACACACAATTTCTCACACAATGTTTCTCTCTCTTCTATCACTCTCTCTCTACCCGAGCACACACCCATAGATCTGAAGATACAACACACTCACCATATTTAGCACACACCCACTTAGATTATTTGAATTACATATATAATATATGTACCTATAGATATACCCATGTGTTTACACTTGTAGGGTTCAGGTGTGATGATATAGGCTAGGGCAGAGGGTGATGTGGGCTAAGGTATATAGGCTGATCGAGTGGTGAAGTGTTGCATGTATGGCCATTGGCCAGCTTGGGAGGTGGCCTTGGTTAAATTGGGTTCATATAGCAATTATGTTATATATTTAAACACAAAGTTGTTGGTAGCCCACTTGGTTTATTTTTGGGTGCCTAAAATCTTGTCCTACTTGGTCAAGGGTTCAAATCCCATTGGCCTCACTTTTGGGCATTTTTCCCCATTTGGGCTTATGCCTTTTTTGGTTGGCACAGAATTTCGTTTTGGCTATTTCCGTTATATTTTCTTTTCTGTTACTCTTTTACGAAGCAGTTTCTTCTGAGGGTTTCCTATTTCGATTAGCTTCGATGTCAAAGGTCTCGTGTCGGTTATTATTTATTTGTGGTCGTCATAGTCCGCTAATTCGAGTTTTCAGTAGTGTTACAATGACATCATTTTAGCTAATTAATTGGTAATTAGGTTCAGGTATTACACCCTCCTTTCTGACGTGTTTAATTATTTTATTAATCTATAGTGACCGTTCGAGATATTCTCGATTAACTTCCTTGATTATTCTTTATGTCGTTTCTAATTAATAATTAGCAAACTAATTATTAATTAATCGGGTCGGGGTGTTACAAAAGACTAAGCAAGACAACAAGCACAATTTAGTGACCCAAATCAAAGATATTCAAATCGAATACAAAGGTAAGCCTCAAAGGCATATTTCACATTCAAAGATAATATCATCAAATAAACAAATGGTGTGGAATCTAACATATACAGATTGAGTCTAATAGATGCTATCAACAAATAGTGTTTGGCTACCCCCAAAATCACTCATTCAGTTTCACCACTCATATCTGGGTTCCCCTAAATAGCACCAAGAGTTCTTATCAAATCATGTCCTCACTGGGACTATGTGTTGGGTATCATTCCCGAACACTGACCTGTAGGTCATCAGCATCTAAAGAATCAAGATAGGCATTGTGATAGACACAACCCCGTGTACTCACAAATAATGTTATTAGCAAAGGATTCCACAAGCTATGAATATATACATAGGTTACAAACGCCCACAACAAAAGGAATCACAATGATCACAAATCTTCTCTTAAGTTAAGTAAAAAAAGGAATTTTAACCATATATGTTTGATGTTTGTGAGAACCATGTGAATCACTACACTACTTGATTCAAATGGTTCTTCACAACAAATAGGATATCAATGAATCAAAATTCTCCACATAATGGAAAACACAGTCATCAATGGTTTGTGGACTTGAAGCGATTACAGATATACAATTTCAAGAAACAAAGATTGGCAGCTATATAAGTAGGCCACATTGGTAGAGTAGAAATCTACATATTAGAGTTTGGGCTTACTTACATTGGGTTCTTAGCATTGCATTCCCATACTAGTACCATAATAACTATCCCATAACCTTGCTCCATTTTTTCATCATTTGGGTGATCCTATAATCATGGATAAAAAATACATTGTATAATGAATTAGTATTCATTCTAATTCCAAACATCGTTATTAGTGTTTTAAGTTCTTTTGAACTTATTTTAATTGATTAAGGGATTCTCAATTTCCAATTTAGGGTTCTTGTCACGACTCGAAACCCACCCTGTGCGGATCTGGAATCACGACATCGGCCTGACCCATTTGCCGAACCAAATTTTTCCTTTTTAACTTTAACTTAACATTTATATATGAGTGTTATTAACATGCTTTCAAAAATTTAATACACAGTGGAAGACTTAATAAATTTTTGCATTTATAATATTAGAGTTCTTAAATATATAGACCCAAAAACTCTAAATACAACTATCCCCAGGATGTGGGGTAAATAGAGAACACAGGACAAGTATTATACTTCACTATCAAAATATCCTTGCAGTATATGTATCTACAACAACTCTACGCATGTTCGGGATTTCAATCCCTACTTTCAAACTACAACGTCCTTACCTGAAATAGTCAGAATAAATTTGTAATGAGCTAACTTAGCCCAGTAAGTAAATCCCTTTGCTTTGCCATGGGTTAAAGTCAATATAAGAAATTTCATAAACCAAGATAAACAAGGTTATGACAATATAATAGCCAATCAAAAAAATAAGATGTCACAATAGCAAGTCACAAAATGTGAAGCAACTGAACTAACCCCTTGGGCCTGAAGCACATCCCATGATATTAAAAATAATGAATATCCAACGATATCAAGTATATATAAATCATCAATAGGGATCTGCCCTATCCAATAAATGTATTGCCACAATAATAGATAACTGCTCAATATAAGAGATGTTTTGGCAAACATATGATCATTAACTGAATATAACATGATCATCCCAATGAATGCAATAATCGATTTGAGCCTCAAATTTGTAATGGATGGAATCCAATAGGGCCCAGGCATACCCTACCGTTATGCCTATTCAACACTCTTCCTCGAGTGCTTGTCCCCGCAAGTACTGTCAACTTATGGATGCATGAATAGTATTAAGAGCTCAATTTTATATATCGTCCCCCTGGAACACTTCATCCTGAATATGATGGACATTGTGACCTGATCACAACTCCGCGTATGAATAATATATCAAGATCATAAATTCCACCCAGAATATTAAAATGTGAAATATTTCCCATTCTCACACAGAGAACTATTGCCTCTCTAGGCCTGATGTAAAGATGTATAATAATCACATGATCAAGATATAGAATTCAATTCAACAATCTCCACAAACTAGAATAAACAACGAAATGTGGAATCATGAATATCTGAATGTATAAAGGAATACAAGTTTCGGCCGTAACAAGAAATAACTGTGTGACATGACTAGAACTTTACCACATGCAGAGATTAGATTTTATTTACCTCTTACTGTATCACTTAGAAGGTTAGACCTCTTTCTCTTTCCCCTTTGACGTTCCTATTATTCAGGAAACACATCTCAGTCTATTTTTACATAGTCTATGTTATTCATCAAATTTTATATATCATTTTATAAGTATCTCATTTGCTAAAATGGACTCCACTATTGAGTCCAAAATGTCGAAGAAAGTCGGTTTAGGCTTTTACAGTTTTCCATTTGGACTTTTGTACTAAAAAGGGTAAAATGGTCATTTTGCACTTATACGTGTCTTTATTTCTCGGGGCCCCTTTTCACAAATCAAAATTCCCCATTGAGTCCAAAATGCCCGAAATAATAAAAAAATTTACTATTCATTCATTTTAATCGAGTCCGTTTGACTCATATTTGACTTAGGGGCATTTTGATAATTTCTCCTTTTTATAAAATATTTAAATAAATATTTAATTTATTTACTTTGGATCATTTCACAATTTTACATAAGTCTAGGGCCCTTTTTAAATTTCTCAAACCTTTGGGCCAAATCTGAATTCCAGAAATTACTATTCCCAATTGGAATAGCCAAACAGTAGATAAGGCTACAAAATTGGGATAGGATATCCCAATTTCAATTTAGGGTTTTAAATTAATTTCTTAAGTCAATAGCCAAACACCCCCAATTCTATTTAAGTTATAAATCAAAATGATGTAGTATTACTATCTCATATGTGCGGATGGGTCGGGTCTGACCCGAACCCAAACCGACCTGAACCCAAAACGCGGTTACTATGTTTCTTCTCTGGTGGGTCTCCGGGGTCTTCTCTAGCGCTGGTGATCTTTTTCTGATCACTTTTCAACCCAAATCCAATGAGGTTCTCTTCCTATTTGCATGAGGATCATCACCTTAGGTTCAGTTTCTCAATTTAATCAACACTACTTCACGAATAGAGGAAAATAGTGGGTCTTTGGCAAGAACCCGATTTTTCGATGAGCTATTTGTAACACCCCAACCCGATTAATAAAAATTAAGTCACTAATTAAATATTGGGGACTTAAGAGAATTTGAATAGGATGATGAAGGCTAAAATATAAAGTGAATAAGAACGGTACGAGAAGGAAATTAAAACAACGAGGCTTCAACTAACGAAATCGACACGTGAAAAACATAAACAAAATTATAAGTCTTCGATTTATTAAATCGACATGAATAAGAATACAAGTGTAACACATTGTCCTAATTAAATAATGAGTAAGTCACTAATTATTAATTAGTGACCCTCAATAGAATAATAAGAAATTTAATTAGGATACAAACGACAATTTCAAAAAAATAATTTCGAGACCTTAAATTAACGAGGTCGATTCTGGAAAAAATAATCTACGACTACGATTTATAAAATCGGTACGTGAAGGAGTGAATATTAAAGTCACATTCACAAAGGAAAAATAATGCAAAAAGTTAAAATAAATAAATTAAGTGCCAAACAAGGCACAAGGGGGGAAAATAAGAAAAATGAGCCCAAAAGTGAGGCCAAGAGGTTTTGAACCCTTGACTAAGTGAGGCAAAGTTTTAAAGCCCAACAAAAAATACCACTTAGGCTGCCCACTTATTTGTGTCTTATTTTACAAATTATATTTATATATGTATGAAATAACAAAGCCCCACCTCCCAAATTGGCCAATGGCCATTCATGCAACTAAAAGAATTATTTTTAAAATAAAATAGATAAAATATATGATTATATATGAGTGTTGCGTGTGTGAAGTGAAGGGAATTCAGAAAGAAATTAGAATTGTGCATGAGTGCTCGGGTAGAGAAAGAAAGTGAGTTAGAGAGAGAGAAAGAGTGTGTGAAGGAGGAAGAAGAAAAAGGAGAAGAGAAGGGATGCTTGCATGGCTAACCTAACTTGAAGGAAATCACCAACCAAACCGAGCAAGAAGAAGGAGAGGAGAGTCACTATTAAGGGGTAAAAACACAAAACCCATATTTTTTTCTCTCTAAGAATTTTTTTGTGTACAAGTTGTTTTGGGTTCAATTGTTGCATGCATGGCATTTAGGGTTTGTCATCTTGAATAGGAGTGAAATTTTTGACCCTAGAACAGCCCAAAACCTTAAGTCGTACATAACTGCCATGGATGGACCTTCATTGGTACAGGTCTAAAATCATCTAAACCAAACCACATTTGGCCTGTTGAAACCTCAAATAGACCTTATGAGGGTTTCAAAAACCCTAACCCGAGACCTAGAAGCCTAGGTGAAGGCCTTTAAATCACCACATGCAAATTTGGGTTGTTAGATGTAATCTTTGAAACTTGTTGTAAAATCAAGTTTTAAGAATGGGGATTTGAAAGCCCCTTAAACAAGGAATAAAATAAGCCAAGACTCACCTGAAATGGTCCAGAAACAAGCTCGAACTGAGCTTGTTACAGACCACGATGATAGTGTGGAAATCCAGTGTTTTGATCCATTTTGATCTATGAAACCAATGCCAAACCTTACCTTGAAGTCCCAGAAACACTTTGGGGTGGAAAGCAGGGAGATTGGGTGACCAAAACTTCATGAAATTAGAAAAAATGGAAAGCTGCAGTTAGGTCAACAGTAAGCCCTGTGCTTGGGGAAGAAGACGAACAGTGGGTGGTTCGGTCTTGGGTCAGATCCGAGTTCGGGTTGGGACCTGACCCATCACACAAATGGTAAGTAGGACGGCACCATTTTGTGTGTGTTATGTTTAAAATTTTAAAACAGACCTGGACTGTTTGGTTATGAAGTTAAGGCCATGGATTTGATACTCCTGCTTGGAATGAGGATAACCTATCCTCGATTTAAGCCACTGTTCGCTATTTGGACTAGGAAACCTTTGAAAAAAAATAGGACCAACCTGCTGTTCCGTTGTTTCGAGCCCACGACCGAGTGGGAGTGTGGCACCTAAACCCACTGAGTCAGCCACTAAGCCACCCCTGCTCCTGTTGAATAATTTCAACATAAATAATATATAATATATAACCTTATAATTAATTAAATTAAATTATTTAATTGATTTAATAATAGTAAAACAATTCAATGTCCAAATTAAAAAAATAAATAGTGTACTTTGACTATTTTGGGCATTCTGGACCCAATGACGGGATCCATTTTACGAGACGGGACTCCTGAAAAATTAAAAAAGTATAAATTACCAAATTACCCCTAATATGCCCGAAGCCAAATAAAAAGCCGAGATGATCTAAATTGACTTTCTTTGACGTTCCGACCCAATGGTGAAGTCCATAATACCAAAATAGGCATTGAAAAATAATTCACATGAAAAATAAAATTTATTAAATTACTACGAGTAGACTGGTAAGACCAGTCCTAGGAAATTAGGATACGATGGGTCTAAAATTAAATGGAGAGCATCAATTTAGGAATGATTTGAAGTAAATGAGGAATTAATTGAAGTCTTGGTGAATTTGATTTTTAGGAGCTACAAAGGAAAAGGGAAAGCCCACCAGTAGTGCTAACCCGGGGGAAGAAGGTGAGTAATCCTGTACTTTGAAGTGGAGGTTTTAATCTCCATGGATTCTGAAGAAGTTTAAGTTCAAATATTTATGAAGTATTACGAGTTCAATTTCTGAAGTACTTTAAATTCAATTCTGTATTTATATGACTCATGTTTTAAATATTATTGCTTCTTTTTTAAAAACTCTATGGTGACATGCAAGATAGCTTGTTGATATTACTGACCTTCTGTGAATTTATGTTCTAGCATGTCTATGTTAATTGAAAAATTTATTAAATGCCTTTTTGAAAAATAAATTCCTTCATTTTGCTATGTTTTAAACTTTCCTGTACATTGTAATTTAATACCTTGGAGCTCATGTTTTTAAATGTCCTAACCGTTGTATTTCAAGTGTTGAAAACTCTGTCAAAGTTATTCCTGTTTAAATACTCATGCAAAGCATCTTTTTAAAGAAGCCATATTTTAATACTCATGAAAAACATCTTTTTGAAGAAGTCATATTTTCAAATGCACATGAAAAGCATTTATTTGAAAAATGAATTTCGATGCTCTTGAAAAGCATCTATTGAAGAAGTTAAAGTTTTAAAGGCTTTTGAAAAGCATCCACTGGGAGGTTATTTTTAAATGCTTTTAAATAGCATCTATTTGAAAAAGAAATGTTTTCCAACCTCCTATTTGTGAATTGGTAATGCAAGATAAATCGTTCATAAGCACCACGTATGATATTGGGTTCCTTCGGAACTCGATTGACATGAAGAATGCCCGGTAGCAGGATTTGATCCCCTAGGCATGAGATCTCCACGTGAAGTGAAACTGGAGGCTAGTTCGAAATAGATTTCCACCTAATTAAAGAGAAAAGATGACACATTCAGAAATGGTAGCAGGTTTATCCCCCATTTTCTAAATGTGATTAAATAAGTTGTTTTCATGAACAAAGGTTTCATGTTTTCAAAATAAATGGTCGAGCTTTTAAAATAACAAAGGGTCATACATGAGAAAAAGGATTCCATGCATCCTATTTATAAGTAAAGGTTTCAAACATTCATGGCCACTAATTGGTCACTCTGTATGCATTACAAGTTTCAACTGCATATTTAATGCCTCACTCGAATGTTTTTAAATGCTTTATGTTACATGTTCTTCTTGAAGTTCCTTGTACTTGCATACGTGCAATATCTGTTTTACTCGAATGCCATAAATGCTTCGTGTTACGTGTTTTGAAGCTTCTTATATTCTGTATCTGAAGTATATGTACAATTGGTAGTGTATGTTCATATGAACTCTTTCTTAAACTAACCCACTACCAGTTGAAAACCCATGACAAGGTATTGGAATTACTCAATGGGCTTGTTGAAGCTCACCCCATTATCCTAACATTTTTTAGGTAATGATGATGAATAGGAGCCTTGCCTAATTTGAGGACTGACGATTGGCAGCTCCATTATGACCAAGGAATTTTGGAAATATTAAGACCTATAGTTGGTCAAATTTTGTTGTAGTAATTTCAAAAAAATATGTACTTAAGCCCCGAGGGGCAAACGAATATGTAATATGTATAACTTTAAATTTTTAGTACACTCTGAATGTAAAATATTTGTTTACAGCTCCGAAGAAGAAGAAGAAGAAGTGACGATACCGGGTGGGAGTGCGGAATGTAAAAGAAAAAGTTTTTCACGCTTTCGTAATTGCCAATCCTAGCCGCACCGCACTACCATCTGGCACCGTTGTTCATGTGAGTCGCCCAGCGGCCCATGGGCCAAAGGGGGCAGGCCGGTCGCGATTCCCTCGATCCGGGTCATGACACTATTTCATGACTTCTAAGTCACTGTTTTTCCCTATTTTTACCCTTATTCCATTTCTGCACCAAAGAGGAACAATTCCTCATTGTTTAATTTGAGTTTTAAACATAAAATCACAACTCTTTGATTTTTACCATAACCCTGCAACTAGCTATTTCTCTTTCATTTCTAAACCATTCTTTGTGATTCTTTTTGCAAAATGATCCTTATAACACGCTCTCTTAGACCCTATAACTGAATGAAGCTTTCATGCTTTGTAAACTAAGAACAGAACTCTGAATTTTCTTACCTTGGTTGAGCTTTTGGCTCGCAGTTTTCTCCTTTTCTTCTCTGTTTCTTTCTTCTTCTTCCTTCTATTCCACTTCTCAATCCTCAAATCAACTCTCAGTTTCTCCTTTCTTCTTGATTTTCTCAATAACCCAAACCTCTATATATAGGTAAAAATCTACCGCCCCTTCACTCTCTCTTTCCGCTCTTCTTCCTCATTTTCTAACTTTTCTTCTCTGATATTTTTCTTTTTTGAATTCCCTTAACCTTAAACATTAAATGTCCCTTGATATTTTATATGATATATATATAATATACAACACACACACTCACACACCTCCACCTTGCACACACATACTCTATCGAATTATTTTCTCTCTCTATTTCTGTGTATATATATATATATATAA